>OY282559.1:353221607-353614107 GCA_958295665.1 Tipula vernalis
AAGTGTACCGCCTTGACAGCTAAACACACAAACACTGCTACGTACGCCTTATCAGATGAAGAATTTTTACTTTTATTGCGTTTGATGTACAATGGGCCAGCATAATCCAATCCAGTTTTAAAAAATGGGCGGTTTTGATTACACCGTGCTTCTGGTAAATCGGACATTTTTTGCTCGTTCGTGTACAGCCGGTATCGGATACTTACTGTACAGGATTTTATACACCTTTTGATCGTGTATCTAGCCCCAATCATCCAATATCGCTGCCTGACAACGCTCAGCGTCAGTGCATTTCCAGCATGCATATAATTAATATGAATATTGTGCACTATTATTTCACAAATTCTGTGGGTTTTTGGCAATATTACAGGATGCTTAGTAGAATAGGTAAGTGATGCTTTTCTGAGCCGACCTCCGACTCTGAATAATCCGTCTGAATCAACAAATGGATCGAGTGTTGATAATTGATTCTTTAGCGGTAATGGTGACTTATGACGAAGTGTTGATATTTCTGATTTGAATGCAGTTTGTTGAACGCTGCGCAGGATTACAGTTTCTGCATCATTCAAGTCAGCTGGAGTTATTCGTGCATGTAATTGTCCCGTTAGCTTGTTTCTCCGTGTTCGGCTGCCAAATCGTAAAACATACACCATTATTTTTCTTATTTTGAACCATGATGAAAACTTTTCTAATAATGTTGACACTACATCATGTTCAATCGTTACCTCAGTTAATACGTTGATGAATTTGGACCTTTCTTCACTCGAAGCTACGTCGATGTCTCGTGGTGCTGACGTTGACTTGGGCCAGTTACATTCTGCTTCCTTCAACCAATGTGGACCACACCACCAGAGGTTTGACTCTAATAATGCTCGCGGTTTTACCCCCCTTGTTATTGCATCAGCTGGATTGTCCTTCGAATTAATATGTTGCCATTGGTGTCTGGGTATTGTCTCCAGTATTAATGCAGTGCGATTTCCAATAAAACTCTTCCAGCGCCGAGGCACGTCAGATAGCCAATGGAGTACTATCATTAGTAGTGTTTTTTTATTCGCTCCGGATAGCTGCTATCGAGAGCCGTCATTTTTCTACGCCTACATTTAAATTTGACGCGCTATTTATTGGTAAACTAAACTTATTTAACATCAAACTATCATTTTTAATTCAATTGTTTACCAAAAACTTCATATAAAAAATTTTTGGCTCTACCTATTTATACGGAGCGCTATCCGGAGCCACTTTTCATATGACGGCTCTCGATAGCAGCTATCCGGAGCGAATAAAAAAACGCGCTTATTGAATCCGTCCATGCGAAAACTTCTATTTCATTGTAGGATAGTGATTCAAGGCAAAATTGCAACAATTTACATAATATAACCGCTCCACTTAGCTCCAATCGAGGCAGTGATTCTTGTTTAATTGGTGCAACTTTACTTTTCGCAGTTATAATGTTAATACTAATTTCGCCGGCCTCGTTCACACTTCTTAAGTATATTACGCTGCCATATGCAGCATCGGATGCGTCACAAAATGCATGTAGTTGAAATCGGGTTGCGTTTGGTAATGCTGTTAGGCGCCGCGGAATTTCAATTGCTTCTAATTCTGGTAACGAGTTGTGAAGTTCGTGCCAAATATTTATGATGTTGTTCGGTAGGGTACTGTCCCATGTAAGGTTAAGTAACCATAATTTCTGCAACAACATTTTCGATAAAATTGTGATTGGTGCCAGCCATCCCAATGGATCGTAAATCTTGGCTACAGTTGACAATATTTTCCTTTTGGTCCACGTTAAACTGACTGGGCCTTTCTGCACTTTTAACGAGAAGGTGTCTGGTTTAGGTTTCCAGATAATTCCCAACATTTTAATGGATGAATCATCTTCGATTAACTTTGACACATTTTCAATTTCTTCCTGAGCAAATGAGTTCAAAAATTCTTCTGCATTAGATTTCCACTTCCTTAAGTTGAATCCGCCCTTCCTCAAAATATCGTTCAGTTCGGTTTTAAGTGCTACAGCTTCTGAAACACTACCACATCCTGTTAGCAAATCATCAACGTAGAAGTCGTGGTTGATTACGTGTGCTGCCACTGAGTTACATTCCTCAGACGATTCCGCTACCTTTTTTAACGTTTTAAATGCTAAGTACGGTGCACATGCAGTCCCATAGGTAACCGTATTCAATTTATACGTTTTGATTTCTTCGGTCGGAGTATCACGCCAAAGAATCATTTGATAGTTGGTGTCGTTTGGGCTTACTAGAATCTGCCTGTACATTTTCTCGATATCTGCTACCAGGGCGATTGGATGTTTTCGAAACTTTAATAGTATTTTAGACAGATCTGTCTGAATATTAGGACCAATTTGCAGGACATCGTTGAGCGACCATCCCGTACTAGTTTTGCAAGAAGCGTCGAATGCGACTCTCAGTTTAGTTGTACTGCTGACGGATTTGAGAACTGCATGGTGCGGCAGGTAGTAGCCTTTGTCATCTTGGCTTGGAATTTCGTCTGCTGACATACATGTCATATGTTGAAGCGCAATGTATTCTTGCATGAAGGATTTGTACGAGTCAAAAAACGCAGGATCTCTCAGGAACTTCCTTTCCATTGCCATTAACCGCTGATATGCTGCTTTGTATGAACTACCTAATGTAGGCCTTGGATTTTTAAAAGGTAGCTGCACTATGAATTGGCCATTGTCAGCTCTGGTTGTTGTTCGCTCGTAAAAGGTGTTGCATTCATGCGTAGTGAGAGCTGGATTGCTCTGCGATGGAATCTCTTCCATTTCCCAAAACCTTTTTAATTCTTGATTTAGGTTCTCATTAGTAATGTGGATAACGGGTTCTGTCGTGGCATGCAGGTTGACTAGGTTAGAATGTGATTCACTTAATGATCCCGCTATTATCCAGCCTAGTTTTGACGATTGTAAAGTTGGAGATCCGTCGACTGCATGTTGTTCTGGGTTCAATACTTTAAAAAACACCTCTGCGCCGAGAAGCACGTCAATTGTGCTTGGTTTCATAAAGTGAGGATCTGCTAATTCTAACTGGACATTTAATTTATTAATATTGATTGGCTTTGATGGAACCAGACTAGAAATATTGTTTATAATATGAGCCGTTACATTGAGACTGTAATTTTTGTCCGTACGTGAATAAACGGTCATATTGATTTTTCCCTTCGTTCGTCCAGCTGGTGTTGATGCTAGGCCGTACACTGATATAGTAGAGTGGGTTCGGTTTAGACCTAGGCTTTGTGCGCAAGACTCGGTGACAAATGAGGTTTGTGACCGTGAGTCTAATAGGGCTCGATACAGCTGAAGCTTTTCGGTGCGTGATTGAATGTATACCATTGCCGTGGGAAGCTGGATGGTTATCAAGTGGTTGTTCCAATGACACGTGATGACTTGTGGACGGTAGGCTTGTTTGATGATCTTCGTTGTTCCTTTGGTGTATTAACGTATTATGCCGCTTATTGCAAATGAGGCATGATGATCTTGCAAAACATTTCGCGCTAATGTGTCCCTTCCTTAAGCAATTTTTACATAAATTTTTCTCGGAAATTAATTTCAATCGAGCCTCTAAATTCATGTTTTTAAATTCTGGACACTTAAATATTGAATGGTTTTGATGACAAGCTACACAGTCAAACGTGACACTAGACTGACCTTATACGAAACTTCTTGTGGTATGCTTGGTGGTGATCTTTTTATTCGTTGCGTCGCAGATTTCTAAGGCGTCACATCTTTTATTTAGGAATTCTAGTAGGTTTTCAAATGTTGGAAAATTTTTTCCTACAGATTCGGTTGCCCACAATTGTTTCGATTGTTCATCGATTTTGCCTAATAGAATGTGGATGAGCCACGGATCGCGTGTTTCAGCGTTCGGTCCTAGTGCTCTCAGCCACTAATCACTTAATCAGACGATTCACTTATTCGCCGCAAGTCTCTTCCGTTACTGTGTGCACATGGTTTCTGCTCTAAGAAGGTTTGGACTAATGCGGTCACTATAGGCGTCATTTTGTTGTAACGATTGCATATTTTTTTCCCAAGCTTCTTCGTAATTATTGTCTGTTATGGGAAAATGCCTAATTAATGCCGCAGCTTCCCCCTTTAGCAAGCCATTGAGCAGTTGCAATTTATGGGCACCACTAATGCCTTGATTGTTATGCACAGTGGTTTTGAACAAGTCGTGGAACGATGCCCAATATTTATAGTCACCCGAAAATGGCTCAATATTAATCTTGGGTAACCGAATATGTTTTGATGTGTTTACACCTTCGTAAAAAGTCCTTTGTTGCTCAATGAATTGTCCTAATGTGCTATTCAACTCTTGCGTGGCATTAGATTCACCTTGAATGTTACTACATGCTCCGCGTAGTAATGCTCGCGCCTTGTGGTATAACTCGTCCACCTCTTCAGTTATCGGTACATATGTTTGGTTTTCGAACAACTGTAAATCGAGTTCACTGAAGGTTTCATACCGACTCTCGAGAAATTCTAATCTCGCTTTGCTATCTTCGACTGTGGTAGCTGCATTTATTTTCTCCGCAAACCGCAATACCGACAGTATTTGAGTGTGAGCTCGATCACGTAACCGTATTAATCGGTCGGCCATGGTTTATTTATTGTGATGATTCTTTGTGTTGTTTTCTTCTGTTTCTTTTAGGTATTGGATTTGACGATAATTGGCGAGACGTTGGTGAAAAGTATGTGTTGTGAAAGGTAATGTGTGATGTGTATTGTGTGTCAACAAACTCTCGCAAACACAGATATAAAGAAAATTTCATTTCAAACATTCTAAAACTGAATTAACTATGGCGCTTACATCCTAATATTAAATTTCAAATCGGTTGAGAACTGAACTCCAGTGTTAGATTGCCATAAACAACAACCACCATTACCTGCAGTGGCAAACACAAGACAATGAAAGACACATGACAACAGCGATAAATTATTTTTCTCTGGTCGGATGCCATCAATATCAATCATGCCCGCCTACAAATACAAAGGAAGCGACAAATAAAATTGAGAGCTAGCAACAGGCTTTACCTGAAAGAAGAATTATTTCATTATGATCCGTCATTAGAATATATGAGTTTTTCGCAAGTTCTTATTGGTAAGATGGACAATAAGTGTAATTTCTGTGGAGCACTCAAATTTAAAGGAGAAACACCCAGTTTATGTTGTTCCAACGGAAAAGTAAAGTTGCCAACTACGATAAGTTACCAGAGCCATTAAACAGTCTGATGAATGATGATCATCAAAAATCAAAGGAGCCATTCAATCTTATATGGAAATACAATTTAAGCTTTCAAATGACTTCTTTTGGTACATCCGTTCCAATGAATAAAAACAAAGGCTTCATGTCAATTTTCTCCATACAAGGCCAAGTGTATCACAAAGGCGGTTCACTTCTTTCGCTGCCTCACGAAGATTTATTTTTTGGTTGATTAAGAAGCAGAAGCTCAACGTCGTTGCTCCATCACACCTGGGATCGATAAGAAATTAATCATATCCAGAGTTTAAATTTATCGCTCTTTTAGAGCTCTTTATAAAAATTTTCGCTCTTGCTCCCAATCAAATTTTTTTTCAGTTTGCTTTTACGCTCTTACCCTCTAATGATAAACACAAAAAAAAATTATTTCGCTCTTTCAAAGCGATTTAAATTTTTATTTTTAATTTTGCTGTTAAAACAGAGAGCGTAAAAGCTAAAAATATCGCTCCCAACCCATTCTACAGAGCCATTGTAGAAAATACATTAGGGAGCAAAATTGTTTGTAACACAGGAATTGCTCTTTGAATATCAATAAATAAAGAAAGTTTGATAAACGATATTTAGATAAATTTCTGGAATATGGCCAATTGTGATGGAACTTGGATGTTCCTTAACCGATTTTAGAGAAATTTGACATGCGCGTTGCAATGGGATTCTACAATGATTTGTAGATGAAGATCTGAAATATGGCCAACTAGGATGGAACTTGGCTATTCTTTAACCGATTTGAGAGAAATTTGACATGTGCGTTGGAAATGGGATTCTAAAATGATTTTTGAATCAAGTTCTGGAATATGGCCAGTTGTGATGGAACTTGGCTATTCCTTAAACGATTTTAGAGAAATTTGACATATGTGATGAAAACGGGATTCTACAATGATTATTAGATGAAGTTCTGGAATATGGCCAATGGGGATGGAACTTGGATATTCCTTAACCGATTTTAGTGAAATTTAACATGAGCGATAGAAGTGGGAATGTAAAATGATTTTTAGGTGAAATTCTGGAATATGGCCAATGGGGATGGATCTTGGCTATTCTTTAACCGATTTGAGTGAAATTTGACATGTGCGTTGGAAATGGGATTGTAAAATGATTTTTACATGAAGTCCTGGAATATGGCCAACTGGGATGGAACTTGGCTATTCTTTAACCGATTTGAGTGAAATTTGACATGTGCGTTGGAAATGGGATTCTAAAATGATTTTTAGGTGAAGTTATGGAATATGGCCAATGGGGATGGAACTTAGCTATTCCTTAACCGATTTGAGTGAAATTTGACATGTGCGTTGGAAATTAGATTCTAAAATGATTTTTAGATGAAGTTCTGGAATATGGCCAATTATGGTGGAACTTGGCTATTCCTTAACCGATTTGAGTGAAATTTGACAAGTGCGTTGGAAATGGGATTCTAAAATGATTTATGGATAAAATTCTGGAATATGGCCAATTATGGTGGAAATTTGACAAGTGCGTTGGAAATGGGATTCTAAAATGATTTATGGATAAAGTTCTGGAATATGGCCAACTAGGATGGAACTTGGCTATTTTGAAACCGATTTAAGTGAAATTTGACATGTGCGTTGGAAATGGGATTCTAAAATGATTTTCAGGGAATATGGGCAATGGGGATGGAACTTGGCTATTCGTTAACCGATTTACTGAAATTTAAAATGCGCAATGGAAATGGGATTCTAAAATGATTTTCGGACGAAGTTCTGGAATTTGGCCAATTATGGTGGAACTTGGCTATTTCTTAACCGATTTGAGTGAAATTTGACAAGTGCGTTGGAAATGGGATTGTAAAATGATTTTTGGATAAAGTTCTGGAATATGGCCAATTGAAATGGAATTGGCTCTTTCTTAACAGGTTTTAGTGAAAATTTGACATGTGTGATGAAAACGGGATTCTACAATGATTTTTAGATAAAGTTCTGTAATAGGGCATATACGGCCAATTGGGTTGGAACTTGGCTATTTCTTAACAGATTCTGATGCAATTTGACATGTTCGTTGGAAATGGGATTCTAAAATGATTTTTCTAATTCCGGGGTCCTACACTAACATTAGCGTGCTGTCACCCATTTTTTCTTATTTTCTTTTAATCGCGACTAAATTTTCCGGCAGATATATAAACATGTCAATATAAGTAATTTATAATAATTATTATTTTATGTAACTCATTTTGATATATTTAAATATATCCAGTTTCCGTAATCCATGCAGCTGTCAAAGTTTATCTGCTGTTGGCCATATTCCAGAACTTTAGCTAAAACCTATTTTAGAATAGCTAAGTTCCATCTAAATGATTCATATTTCAGAAACTCATCTAAAAATCATTTTAGAATTTCATTTTGATCGCACAAGTCAAATTTAACTAAAATCGGTTGAGGAATAGCCAAGATTAATCCTAGTTGGCCTTATTACAGAACTTCATCTAAAAATCATTTCAGAAACTTATTTCCAACGCACATGTTACATTGTATCACAATCGGTTAAGGAAGTTGGCCATATTCCAGAACTTCATTCTAAAAATCATTGTAGAATCCCGTTCCATCGCGCATGTCAAATTTCCCTTAAATCCAGAACTTCATTCATCCCATTTCAAACGCACATGTCGAATAGCACCACAATCGGTTAAAAAATAGCCAAGTTCCATCCTAGTTGGCCATATTCATCTAAAAATCATTGTAGAATCCCATTTCCATCGCGCGTGTCAAATTTCACACTCAAATCGGTTAAATAATAGCCAAGTTTCATCCTAGTTTGCCATATTCCAGAACTTTACCCAAAAATCATTTTAGAATCCCATTTCCAATGCCCGTGCTTCGCTAATTAAACAATCTGGCTTTCTAAAGAAATTTAGAAGGTTTTGAATGTAACCGTTTGTTGTAATAACAAGAGCAAGAGCAATATAATAATGACATTTTTATTCATCAGAGCAGAGTGTATTTATTTTCTCAATATAGCGCAATAACAAAGAGCGAAAATATGATAACACAAACGCAATAGTGGAAGAGCAAGAGCCTTATAATAAAAATAATGCTACAGTTCTTCAGAGCGATATTTTTTTTTTACAATATCGCTCTTTATAAAGAGCTTTTTAATAGTTTGTATTAGCGCTCTTGAACAAAAATGAAGAGCGAAGAGCAAAATGAAATCCCATTTTAAACTCTGATCATATCACTTCAGAAGATGTTACATGAACACAATTACTACGTGAGCACATTCAAAACTGCATTAGACGAAAATCTAGAAGATGACATGAAAATAGTGATAAAAGCTGATAAAAAACCACACGCAGAACATGCCAGAGCTTCCAATGAACCAACTAGCCATGTTATTCCAGGAACAAATAATACTGTCAGCAAAACTATACAGCCATGTCTTACTACTCTTACCGTTTAATGGTGAGGCAAAATCAAATAAATCATCTTCTATACTGTACCGGTAACTACTTCATTAGTATCTGGTAGATGAAACTTCATGTTGATGGGTATATTCACTTAAAGGATGCAGTAGCAAATGATGGAGTTGCTACAAATCACGGAAAGCTGGTGATACTTCCTTCAATATACACTGGGGAACCACGAAATATGCACGAATATGCCAAAGACACCATTACATACGTTCGACATGGAGGTAAGCCATCTCTTTTCATTACTTAAACATTCAATCCGAATTGCAATGCAGGAAAATTTAATTAACGGCCAATTAAGAACGGACCGTCACGATTTGGTTGTAAGAATTTTCTGATAAAAGTTAATTAAATTTGTAGATACACTTATTAAAGGTAAAGTCGGAGCCGTTAAGTACTGGCTATATTAAAAAGAAAGGTCTGCCACACGCTCATATTTTAATATGGTTGAAAACCACAACCCACTTACCAATCAAACCCTACACGATATCGTTATGAAAAACATGGTGCACGGTCCGTGCCGTTCATTGAATCCAAAGTCACCGTGCATGAAGGATGGAAAGTGTACAAAGATGTTTCCGCGACCACTGATAAGCACTGATAAGCGAAACGCAAACAGCGACTGATGGTTATCCGCTCTACCATCGCCGTAAGCCTGAAGATGGTGGATTTACAGCATACGTTAAATTAAGGTCAGGGCGGGAAACTCAAGAAGTTGAGCTTGACAATAGATTGATTGTCCCCTACGTACCATTACTTTTGAACATGTTTGATGCCCATATTAACGTTGAGTGTTGCAACTCAGTGAAATCGATCAAGTGTACATTCTTAAATATGTACACAAAGACTCTGATTAAGGTGTATTTGCCGCTCAATCCCGTGACAATGGTGTAGATTATTATTATTTTATGGGGGTGCCATGCGGGCGATCAGCCACTTCGCACTGCGACCTAAAAGATCTATTGTGCTGGCCCCTGCTTAATTATCCGTCCAGTCAATATTCAGGTTCTTAATGAACCTGACGATACTGCCTCCCGGTACGTGATACATACTATCTGGGCTTATTGCTCTCCCTCCTAGATGTTTACTACAGCATGTAGTTCCGCTAGAAACACGGTAGCATTGGAGCTCAAGGACCTCGAGAGTGTTGTCCCACTCTCGTATATTCCTACTCCTGCCCCGTATTCCGTTTGATTTTACTCTTACGAGTTGCTCGGAATTGCAAATCACCTGTAGGTCACCGAGCTTTACTACAGGAAGGCTAAATAAGACTGGAGGGTGCCTGGTATCCAGAGTCCGCATATTTTGGGCTGATTAACCTATCAGCCATTCATCTTTCGGCATATGCTGTTCCACCTTAGATTAGGGTTTTTTGTCAAGGTTTTCTCCTTTAGCGCCGTACTTTAGCCTGTGCCAAATGGCCAAAAATATGCCAAGTGGCCTTAGTTACCAGTGGTTGCCACGAGGAGGCAGTACGTACACTTGCGAATTGTGAACAGGTTACCCCTTACACAATTGTACCCATCACGCAGCTGCCTAATGACAGGACCAGAACAGCTCACGTGATGGCACCCTACTGGAAGGTTACGGAGCTGGTAGATTAATCTACTCAACTTTGGTCCCCCCCCCTCCAATATTCGCCAAACCACCTGGTGTAGATGAAATTCCTGAATATCAAGCAGGCCGGTATATCAGTAGTAATGAAGCTGCGTGGTGTATTTTTGGATTTCCAATTCACGAACGCTACTCATTTGTGATGCACCTTGATGTACATTTGGAGAATGGCTAGAGTTGAACGGGTTGAATGGCGAGTTTACTTTAATGAAAACAATCTAGAAGACCGCCTATCAAATCTACCAAAAACTACTTTAACAGAATTCTTTGAACTGTGCAAAAGAGACGACTTTGCAAAGACATTGCTATATTTTGAAGTGCCGCAATATTTTACGTGGGACAAATCGGAGAAGGTCTTCAATCGTCGCCAACAAGGCTCAATTGTAGATGGACATGGCGGCGTCCGTTTTGGTGAAGCACTTGGTCGCGTCCATACAGTCCATTTGAGGAACTTAGAATGTTACTACATACGAATTCTTCTTTATAAGATCAAGGGACCTACAATTTTAATGATTTACGGACCGTAAATGGAGATTTATGTGAGACATATCACGCTGCATGTTTGGGTATGGGGTTCTTAGAGATATTCAACCAGATTCACCTTCAAAAATTCGAACTCTTTTTGCTATCTTACTCTCATGCTGCGAGGTGTCCAATTCAAAATCTCTGTGGAAAAAATACAAGGACTGCATGTTTGAAGATATTCTGGAACGTCTGCAACGAAAAAATCCCAATCTGAACTTATATTTCACAGATGATCTACAACGAAGCACTGATAATGATCGAAGACAAAGTTAAAACTTCAGCATTTGGAATTCAAAGCCCATCACGTAAAACAACAGACAGCTTGAATAGAGAGATGTTGCGTGAGCTTTCATATGACACTGACAAAATGAACAGATAAGTCGAAATAAATGAACCACTTATGAATGCAGAGCAACGAAAAAATTATAATGAAATCTTTCAGCGTTTGGTTGACAAAAAAAGGTGGCATAATTTTCATAGATGCACCTGGCGGAACTGTCAAAACATTCCTTATCAACATAGTACTTGGTAGAATCAGAGGAAAAAAGAAAATTGCACTCGCAATGGTCGGACAGACACTCATGCTACACTATCGCTTCCAATTGACCTCATACAGAACGAGATGCCAATATATGGGGAATTAAGAAAGAAACTGGAAAAGCGGAGTTATTAAAAGAATGTAAGGAGATTTTATGGGATGAAGTAGCAATGATGCATGACGATGGATTGGAAGCTTTGAATCAATCACTGCAAGACATTCGCGAAAATAATAACATTATGGGTGGATTGTTAGTTATCCTTTTTGGAGATTTTCGTCCAACACTGCCAGTCATTCCTAGAGGTAACATGTACGACGAGATAAAAGCCTGTATCAAATCATCGCAACTCAAAACAAACATACGAGTAAAACAATCAAATTGATTCGACTCACTGCAATTTTCTAGGTATCTGCTGAGAGTTGGCAACGGAAAAGAAGAATTGGATGTGAAAACTGGAAAAATTAAATTGAATAAAGATTTTTGAAACACATGTCAAAACATTAAAATTCTGATTGACCACGTGTATCCAAATCTAACACAACATATTGTAGATCACGGTTGGCTTCAAGAACGAGCAATACTTGGATCAATTAATGCTAACATCGACGAAATCAATTTCACCATTCAAAAAATGATTCCAGTTGAATTGAAATCATTTTACTCAATTAACAAGATAGTAGACGAAGTAGAGGAAATTAACAGTTACCAACAAGGAACTGGAGGTGCTCCACCGAAGGTATTATCAGACGTTCAGAAATTAGTTGAAAAATTAGCGGCCGAAAATGCAATGTCTGGGTTTAACTATTCCGCAGATTGTTTCTCTGAAAACCCTATTGTCATTATTACTGAGGAAGAGGACGACCAGATTGTAGTATTGGATGGGGAGGAACCAAATCCGGGAACCACAAATGCAGGACCGCCAATAACACAAACCCAACAAAGTAGGGGGTTGTCCAAATCCAAAATTAAAGCCGTTGGGCGTTTTAAAAAAACTATGCGCAAAAAAATACAGAAAAGTCGAGAAAGAAAAAAGGAACTAAATAGCAAAAATGATCAAATTGATCAAGAGTTGCTAAAAGTTTACAAAGAAAAATTAGAAGTTTCGAAAGAAAAGCTGGCGGTAAGATAAGAATCTCTCGCTGTTTCGAAAGAACTGTCAAACGTCAAAATTTTAACAAGTTTGAGGTTATGTACTGTGTTAAATATGTTTACTGCTCAAAAATCAAGGTCGCAAAACAGCAGAAAAAATTTAGCGAGTTGCGACTGTCATTTTTATCGAGGATGTCGATTTGGTGATTCAGCGGTGTTAACTTGCTTAACACGCTTGCGACTGAATGGAGGATAAAACCCCTATAAGCATTACACATTTCATTTTTATTATCATGACATCTTATAGAGTTTGGGGAAAGAATTTTGGGCAAACTTCACAACAAGATATTAAAAACTTTCGTGACAGCAGGATTTTCGGGGCTGAGAGCAAAAAGTGTTACGATAGTACAATTTTGTGTTACAATCGCATTTTTCGGGGCGGAAAATTAGTTTAACTTGATATGCATGAGCTAATAAGTTTATCGAGGTTCCACAAATTTTTGTTTTCTAGTGTGTATCCGACTTTATTGGGAAATTTATCTGGATTTACGAGTGGATTAGACAGTGCTATTGAAGTTTATCAAGTGGAACATTGCAATCAAATTCGCAGTCAATCTTCGACACAGAACCAAAAGACTTCCATGTACAACAACCCTCGTTAGAATTACATAAATTGGGAAGAGTCGGTCAAAGCTCTTCCTCTCCTTTGGCCAATTTACCTTTAGAACCGGTTGCCTTGATTAAACGAGTTATTCTGCGGAAATTATCGAAAACTGTTGAGCCTTTAGATTGGCTCAGTGTGGTTATCCCAAAATTCATATTTCAAGAATCCATGAGTGGCCCCAGAGGCATTATCTAAGAAGTTCACATATAGTTGCAACTTGAAGAATCTGACTTTGGTATAAATGAATAAAAACGTAAGGATCGCGAATAGGGTTGCCAGTTTGACTTCTTTGGGGAGTACGGTGCTTCTTTTCTGGTTCCAATTTTGCTGTGTTCTTGTTTTCTGTAATTTGTATAGAAGTATACAACTATATTACAACTTACAGAAAGTATATACATTGCAGGGTCAGAGCCAGAGCGGAAGCACTGTACTCCCTAAAGAAGTACAACTGGCAACCCTAATCGCGAAACTACTGACCATATTGAAAAATAGCTCTAGCGTACGGAAAGTTCGTCTCGAACATTCTAGAACATGCTTGAATATTCCAGAATCGTAAGTTCCTTCGAAAGTCCAAAACCTTTTGGGATATCATAGAATTTTAGAATATTCTGGGCAAATTCTAGAACATCCTAGAACATTCTAAAACAATCTCAAACCTTCTGGCAGATTCTTTAATATTCTGGAATATTCTAGAGCATTTTAGAACGTTCTGGAAGATTCGATAACATTCTGGAGTATTCTTCAACATTCTCCAAAATTCTTGGACATTCTAGAACATTCTGTCTGGAACATGTTATAATATGCTAAGAATATTTTGGAACCTTCTGGAAAATTCAGGAACATTCTGGAACTTTCTAGAAGATTCAGGAATATTCTGGCGTACGGAAAGTTCGTCTGAAACATTCTACAACACGCTTGGATATTCAAGAATTGCAAGTTCCTTCGAAGGTCCAAAACCTTCTGGGAATATTCCGGACAAATTCTTGAACATTCTGGAAAATTCTAGAACATTCTGGAGCATTCTAATACAATCTCAAACAATTCTGGAATACTCTACAACATTTTCAAACATTCTGGAAGATTCTATAACATTCTGGAGAATTCTTCAACATTCTCCAAAATTCTTGAACGTTCTAGAACTTTCTGTCTGGAACATTCTTTAATATTATAAGAACATTTTAGAACCTTCTAGAATATGCAGGAACATTCTAGCGAACAGGAAATTTCTTCGATGGTCCAGAACCGTCTGGAACATTCTAGAACATGCTCGAATATTCCGGACCCGAAAGTTTCTTCGAAGGTCCAAAACCTTCTGGGATATTCTAGAACATTCTCGAACATCCTGGAAAATTTTAGAATATTCTCAAATATTCCGGACAAATTCTAGGGCATTCTGAAAATTTCTGGAACATTCTCGAACTTGAAGATTTTATAATATTCTCGAACATTCTTCAATATTAACCAAAATTCTTGAACATTTTAGAACATTTTGTCTTGAACATTCTAGAACATTGTAGGAATAATCTGGAACCTTCTAGAACATTTAGGAACGTACTGGTCAGTCTCAGCCAGTCCATTGGTCCCTCTTTAACACAGATACCTCCAAACCCAACCCCTGGAGTTCCAAACCGAAACCTTGCTGCATGGATGGAGAATGGAGAGCGGAGGTGGGTTGCGGAGTTATAGTGGCTTATTATTGATTTAAGCTGTTACCAACTTAAAATTTGAAATTGTTAATCCGTTCAAAATTTCTTCACTTTATTCGGTTTATACAGAGATTAGCGAAATATAGACCTGAGTGTGGCTGTAGTTATTCGATCCACTACGAATTTCAAGGTAGTAACTAAAACACTAAGTTTAGTTAACATTTTAGCATACCACTCTTCAGGATTAGGTCATTATTCTACAAACTTAAACATACTTACTGAGCACAATGAAAAAACTTTTTACTTTTGACTTTCAGGTTTGTATGAATTCCAACCTAACGAGCAAACATTTTTGTTCATACACATTCATACACACCAGTAAGTAAAAAGAAAAAATGTTATGATTTTGAATAAAATCAATTAATTGTAGCAGTGCTACCTAAAGGTTCAAAAAGTCGACCAACAGATTCTGCTTTTATTTAAGATTCTAAGAAATTAAAAAAACGTGGCGCAAACTCAAACACTTTTTGTATAAGCGCAGAGGTCTTCCTGGTGATGAGATAACTGTTCCAAAACAGGTTATTTCTCACAAGCTTTTAAAGAAAACACAGAAGGTATTTGGCATTGTGAATGAAAGTTGTTTAAAGATGTAAGCTTACAGATACACAATGGACAAATCTTCTAAATTGATTCATAATGTCTATATGTAAGATTATTACTTTAACTTTGGGGAAGAGAACTGTCTTTAGTAAAACGAAAGGTCATATTCAACAGCAACATTTTTCTTATAAAATCAACATAACAATACCACGCAACATAACAATAATGACCAATTATTTTATTATAAATCATAAATCTCCATTTCACCTTCAGTTACATAACATATAGTTTCATGATTCAGTCAATGTCAATGATGGTGGTAACAAGAATGTAGTCTTGATCGATAATAAATTATAATGTATACCCGTATACTTATGTAGATAAAGATAGAATTTTCAGGTCATTCATATATTGTCTTTGGAATAAAACAGCAAATGTCGTTGTTTCTGTAAATGTACATGAGATGAAAAATTAAGTACAAGGATGTCATATTCAAAGTAAATACTATTCTAAATTACCTATACGAGTGTACATAACATAAATTCTTAGTCATTGGATAATAAATGTATTATAGAGAGATAGAATAATGTAATATCTAAAACACTATTATGCCAATAAAAAAAATTTCAAATATCAAAATAGAATTAAAAGTCGTGACTAATTCCACTCCCAATTGCGTACAAAATTCAATAAAATATCAATTTCAATTTATTATTTGTATTTGAAAGTTTAACTTTCTTTAATCTATCTACTTATATGTATTTACATATCGTTATTTATTAAAAACGTTGTATTAAATAAAATCTAAGTTTTATTTATAGTCTTTTATAGTTTTAATCTTAACCTTAGGATCAATGATTCATTACAAAATCGATTATGTAGATTTTGAAGATCAAAACGATATTTGATGGTTTTATATAATGTAATAAGCTTGATTTCGACCTAGTTTTAATAAAAAAAAAAAATGTATGTCATTTTTTTTGGCGTACATATTTGCAGGATTTCCGGCTTAACAACGATTTTATAGGTAACAATTTAAACTAAATTGATTTTATACACAAATATTTTTGCGTTGTGCAAAAAAGTGATTTAATGTGTACATTAACCACCTGGTACACCATTTAAGGATATCAAATCCCATTAAAAATATAAAAAAGAAACAACTTTGCCCGAGCCTTTAATTTATATAATGATAATACCTGTGAAACTTAAAAAAAAAAAAAGTCTTGCAACAATTTATGACCTTTCTGCTAAAGGTGTATAATGCTTAAATGATAAATCGTAGAAATTACTTATAACGCTTTTTTTGCCTCTGTTTCTAAATCTGTAGCAAAAAACTTTAGATTTTTTTTTTGTTATGATGATCGTACATAGGTAATGTAGTTATTACACAATGTATATATGTATGTACATCCCGTCCAATTCTGGTAACAACAATCTAGCGTTTTTTTTTTTTTTTGTTAACTTTTTGTTCCAGTTTCTTATCTTTATCGTGTAATTTTACCTTGTATATATTTTTTTTAATCTACCAACGATAGAAGAACAAATTTTACAAATATATCTTATTTATTTATTAAGTAAATGTTAAAAAAACAAATTAAATTAAATTAATGTTAATTAAGAACAGAACAAAGCTAAAAAGAATAAAAAATAAAAATCTACTGTGTAATCTATGTTACGTCTTACGTATACCTTGTATCCCGTACATACACATAGAAAATTAAATTTCCTAAAGTTTTTTCATTTTCTTCTGACTTTATGGAATTTTATGAGTTAATGAAATTAAAAATAACGAACAATGTTTTCGTGTTACTCAAGTTTACTTTTTATTTCATTTTATTATGTTTCATTTACGAGCCGCACCGTGGTTACATACAAAACTTATAAACAAAATAATTAAAATGCTAAATCGACTGTTAATGTATATTAGAGCTTGTCAATCTTTCCATATTTCTAATACAAAACCTAGATTTTGTGCAGATTCTCTGTTTTTGTAAAAGCAAAAGTTAAGAAAAGTTTTAGAGTATTTTGGGCAATTTAATAAGCTTTCTTCTTGAACTTATAATAAAAGTCATAAAAACAAACAGATATAATTCATGTGATTTACAAGTCATAATAATTTCGGAATAAGCTACTTTAAAAGGTTTTATATTTAACGAATTTCATTTTACCGCTTTTATGGCGTTTTAAAAGAAGCGAAAATAACAATTTTTTGATGTGATTTATAGCTTTTGTACCTTTAGCGATAAACTGAGGAGTGTATAGAGGTGGCTCAGAAAAAATAATTTTTAAGGGTATTCATCTCTTTGAAGCTATATTTAATATAACTAAAGGTATTGTATTATTGTTTGATATTATTAAAGTTAGCCGATAATTAAAAAAGTAAAGTAAAAATATCGATAATACAGTGCCGAAACTTACAAGCCAGTTTTAGCCGAAACATATTTTATATAAAATGAAAAATGATCAAAGCAACCTTTAAACTGACATTTTGTAGTGATTTTTGGCCGGATATATGTATGAAGGCTCATTTTGGTTTGCCACTATAACCTTTCCAGTGTCATGTCTCGAAAGTGGTTCAATAAGACTGCCATGCCAATTGTTATCCCTAGAAAAATTATCAGGTCAATTTTTTTGTGGGGAGCCCGGGAAAGTACATTTGAATGAAAGACCCAAATAACATTTAAAAATTTGTATTAATTTAAACATTAAAGCGTCATGTCTGGAAAAGTTTTTTTTATTTCTTTTTATCCTATTTCAGAGAAATCAATTAGGTATAATGCCTCCAGCTCCTCTGGTTCCCTCATCTCCGGTACAATTTTATAGATAAATAACAAAAAATTCAATTAATTGGGTTGTACGTACGGTTAAGAACATAATATTAAAATAACACAAAATATTATTTTTTAATGATTGTCTAATTTCCAATTTCGTCATATTAAATTCACAAAAACTACTTAGTTCGTTATAACATTTCGATTTTACATTCAGCGGCTTGTCATTTTCATAATTGGTTTTATGATAATCTATTTTCAAGAGTGATTTCTAGTTGGAACAAAGAAATTTAAGTTAAATATCAAGTACGAACTTGAAATTTGCCCATTAGGTAAATTGGAAATAAAAATAGCTCCAGGGAACTTATAACGAATCAAGAGGTACACTTTTCAAAGATTTATATCTAGAGCTAGATTTCTTATAATTGCCGTCGCCTCCGGGTCCACGTTCAGTGAGCGGGTGTTAATAAGTGACTTAGGTATAAGGCGGGTCACGCTAAATGATGACAAATGGGCCGGATTAAGGTGTAAAGCGACCCGCAGGCTGGGGGCCAATTTAACAGAGCCCAGTCGTGAACAGAGCCTTCTGGATACCTGGCGATCTCCAGTTGTAATTAGCCTTACCTGCGTATACGGATCTATGCGCAGGCGGACATTTATTTCTCCGATATTCGTGGGAATCACAATGGACAGATTTAACTATAAGAAAATAAAGGACACCGGCTCCCCTCAAAAGCCGGTATTAGCGAAGGGAGGTTCCACGAATTAGACGGGTGGGGCCTCTAAGGTTGCAGAGGTGGTTGACTCTAGGGCACTAGTCCCGGGAGTTAGCGGTACCAACGCAGCACAGGGGAGTGGGACGAGAGACATTCCTCCGGCGAAATGGCGGTACAGAAATCGCCGCTCGGCATTTCGAATTCTCGAGAAGTGGGTTCCAACGCTCGAGGGGCAGCTCACGGAAGAACAGAAAACATCAATAGCTTGGGCAAGGAGCACTGTGGGCTGCGGAAGCTCGGAAATGGACCATGTGTCGAAAAGACAGCGGTCCCAGGACGAGGTGGAAGTAGTCAACAGCATGCGGGCTAAGTTGCTGACTGACAAGAAGCCGAGCTCCAACTCAGGGACAAAGCTGTTCAGCGATGTCCTGATAAGGCATGTTTTGATGCAAGCCGTAATTGACGAAAGACAAGAAGATGGGAGCATCACGGCGGAAAAATGGAGGTAAGTATATAATGCACTCAACCACGTCTTTTTAAAGGTCCTGGGAGAAAATCCAGAACCATCCCCATCCTGGATATGTGGGATGGTATCAAGGCTGTGTGAAAATAACTGCTTGATCGGGTTCTGGATCTGTAGATCTTTATTAAAAGGCAATAGCCAAAGTAGTGGAGGTGTGGCCAGGCGCAAAGCTAGCGGCAGTTAGCCGGGAGGAAATCCCCAGCAGGCCGAGGGTACGTGTCTGGCTGCCATCCGAACTGGCTAGCCCTGACGATGCTTTGAAAATCATTCAGGCCAGTAACCCGAATCTTCCGACCGGAAATTGGAAGATTTCAAGCAGGAGTAATTGACTTCGGATTCGGGTCAATTACTCTCAAAGTTTATAAAAAGGATGGGGCGGAAGCGCGTACGGAAAGCCAACCGGAGGATGGTGGCAACCAGCTTAGGCCTGAAGGAGGTACCAGTAGCATGGGGGAGAAGCTGAGGGTAGCGGGAGAGTGAATCCGGCGACCTCGGTCTGGCAAGGATTCTCTTCGAAGATGAGGAGGGGCACATAAGCGAAGGAGCTTGTGTACCGATGGAGGAGGATTTCGGCAGCCCCGCCAGACGAAGGGGGGCACTGGCGGGTCCTATACAAAAGGTATGATTGTTAGCGAGACGGGCGAATCCGGCGCATCCCAAAATGCCGACAAATAATATTCCTGCGGTAGCAGGAACCGATCCTTTCGTGCTGCCTGCCCTCTGGCTCAGCCTAGGGGTAGGCAAAAACTAGTATGGTGGTCCAGGGAACTGGGAATCTGTCGTAAGGCTTGTAGGACAGCCTTAAATAGAGCCAAATATACAATAGAGGCCATGGATTGGGACTCCTATAATGATAAACTCGGAATCTATAAGAATAAGAATTAAGAAAGGCACAAAGGAGGTCTTGGAAAATCTTCTGTGATAAAATGGAAGAGGTATCCGAAACCTCCCGCCTTAGAAAGATTCTTTCCAAAAGTACAGCTAGTCCCAGTTTTTCGATAAAACCGGACGGATCTTGGACAGCTTCTAGTGGAGAATCTCTGGAGCTTCTCTTCGAGACACACTTCGCAGGGAGCTTTGAAGACCTGTTGGTGCGTAGCAACCATCAGGAATAACTGTCAGTGTTCCCAGAGGATATCGTAACCAGGAAACGGATCCTATGGGCACTAAGGAGGTTAAAACCATTTAAATCGGCTGGTCCGGATCAAATTATACCAGCGGAACTTCCAAACAATTCAGTAATTATTCTTCCTTACCTGGAAGCTATATTCAAAGGGTGTTTGAAGCTGGGCTATATTCCTAGGTACTGGACGGCGGTCAATGTGGTGTTTATCCCGAAAGCGGGGAAAAGCTTACATGTCTATTTTAAGGACCTAAGACCAATAACTCTATCATCCTTTCTTTTGAAAACCTTGGAAAGGCTGCTGGATGAATAAATTAGAGATAAAATAGGTGCTAGGAAGTGGGCACTCTCTCAGCATGCGTACACAAAGGGTAGATCTGTGGACACTGCTCTGCACGCCTTGGTGTGTACGATTGAGAAATAGATTAATTCCAAGGAATTCTATTTGGTGGCTATCCTGGATATAGAGGGCGCCTTTAATAATGTGAAAGCGGAGGCAATCAAGGAGGGATTGTCATTTTTGGAGGTGGACATTCCTCTGATTGGGCTAATCAATTATATGCTGTAAAGCACGCTTGTTAGCTCGAAGTTGGAGGACTCCACCATCAAGAGGCGAGTAACTAGGGGAACCCCGCAGGGGAGGGGGTTCTGTCCCCTCTTCTCTGGAATATAGTGGTAAACGGGTTACTACTAGAATTGGAGAGAGGGGGTATTGAAGTTATCGCTTTCGCAGATTGAGACCCTGGGGCTTACTATTGATTACGACGGCTGCTATATCGCCTTCGTTTGTTATCGTCTATATTTGAACGACCGTTGAAAATTTTCGTACTATTCATTTCGATCAACAACAAAAATTTAGTACTATATATATCAAGTATTACCAGCATAAAATATAATATTTTAGTACTATCCTTCTGTCAAATGTGTCAAAACTATCAAAGCGTCAAACATTTTTTAATCATTTCGCGGTTCGCATTTTAAAATATGTTTGTTTAAATTTATTAAATTTTCGAGTGTAATGGATTCAATAGGCCATTACTTAATTGATAGTGATAGTAGTTGTGATGAGGGCGATTTCAACATAAACTTCCAAAGAAGAAATATTAGAGCTAGTTCTAATATATTGAGTGAGACAGAGTAAGAATTATTTTTTACAAATTATAACACATACATAATATTATAGTATACATTCAAAATATTACTTTCAGATTTAAAAAGTTATTTCGATTTTCGAAAGAGGCTTTTAATTACGTATTCCAGCAAATAGAGGAGAAATACGTTACAACGAACTAGGCCGGAATACCGCCGCTTATAAAATTTGCCGCAACGATACGCTTCTTGGCACAGGGCAGCTACCAGAAAAGTGTAGGGCAGGATTTACACATCGGATTATCGCAACAAAGTACGATCAACGCTATTGCCGAAACCTTAAGTATATTGGAAAGAAATCTCTGCAGTAAGTGGATAACCATGAAGATGACCGAAACAGAGAAAGCTGAAATAAAAACGGAGTTTTTTAGGAAAAGCGGAATTCCACGCGTAATCGGTTGTGTTGATGGGTCTCAAATCAAAATAATTAGACCCACACAGTTAGAACACATTTATTACAGCAGAAAAGGATACCATGCTGTCAACGCAATGTTTGTATGTATAATGCCGAATTGAAGTGACATTTTTATTTGCTTATGCCACATTGGCTTTTTTCAGATTTGTGATAATAAACTACGTATAAGAGCTGTCAATGCTACTCATGGTGGTTCGTGCCACGATTCCATGATCTGGAATCTTTCAGCAGAGAGATCTTTTTTGTCCAGACAATGGAATAGTGACAAAAATTCTTGGCTATTAGGTACATAATGAAGATCACATTGCAAATCATTATTACTATATATTAACTTGAATTTCTAGGAGACTCAGGCTATCCACTAGAGCCGTGGGTTATTACACCATATCGGGCTGCGAGTGAAAACACAGCAGAATCGCGATTCAACACTGCTCATTCACAAACCAGAAATGCAGTAGAACGATGCATTGGTGTACTCAAGGCTAGATTCCGATGCCTGTTAGCAGCGCGGGAGCTGCATTATACTCCTAAGAAAGTATGCCAAATTATTAACGTGTGTCGTATGCTACATAACGTTTTAATACATTTTGCTGTGGATTTTGATGAACCCCTTCTTGATTTAGGAGATGAAATTGATTTGACCGATCAAATTTCGACTGTACTAACCACTACACATCAAAGTGAAGCTCGTAGAATCCGAAACCAAATTACTAGACCATTTTTCTGATGTAGTGATTTAATTTGGATTTATTGGACTAATTGAACATACATATAAACAAAAACTTCAAATTATTTATTTTTATTTCAGTCTTATTTTCCAAGTTATACTTATAACGAAATTAAAATAATAATAAAATAATATTAAAAATAATAGTTGTACATAGTAATTCATATTAGTAATTCACACAAAATAATTGAATTGAAAAACTAATTCAAATATTCGGTACTTTGCCTCATATCCCGTTCTTTTTGATACTTAAATTTCATCAATTTCAAGAAATACATTTTTTTTTAATATTTGTTTCTTTCCTGATTTTGCCGGTAAATTTTATTTAACTTTAAATTAATATTTTTCATCCCTTTTTCCTGAATATCCACTTGTTTTTGTAGTAGGGATTTTTTTGATAACGGTCTCCTACGAATAGATACTGCTGGTTGTGGACGATTGATGACCGCTTCTGTCGCAGATGACACATGGGTACTATTCGGTGGGTCTTCTACCATTCCATCATTATTATTTGGTGCATCTTTCATTTCTAAATCGATTAAGTTGTTCGATACATCTTCCATGTCGGGTTGGACCTCGCTTATTAGCGTTGAAACTGCAATTATGTCATCACGAGCACTTGGGGCTCCAAAGCTTAAACCTACTCCGTCTATGGTTTCGCGTACACTGATTAACTCAATCAGCCTATCCTCCAAATCATTAAAGTAGTATTCGGTGCTGGGCCCTCCGCCTGTCCCTTGCCGACCTAATTTATTGGCAGCTACTTTACTCCTTATTTTGTACTTCCAATCTTTGAAAACCTAAATGTAAGTTAATGTTAACATAGATTGTAGAAATTATTTAAAAAATTAATAACTTACTTTTCTCCATTTGTCTGCGCTATTTACCGGTGGCCCAGCCGCGTTTAATATCACGGTGTGATTCTCCCACAAATTATTTACGGTCACCCTTCCTTCTGCTGATAACGGCGATGCCGTTGCTATTGTAGGATTTGTTTCCAAAAATTCTATTAATAATTTGTACTGTCGCAAATTTGTATGTTTTTGTCTGGTTGTCCTAAGAACATAAAAAAATTTAACATAACCTAACAATTTAAAACTAACTTGTAAATAAAAATAAAGTAGATATTAACTTAATTATATAAAATTTTACTTACATTTTAATTATTACACTATGTATTTTGCTTTTTATTAACAAAATAATTATTTTCAATTTTTTTTAATAAACTTATAGTAACGGATAGTAAACACAAAAGCTGTGTTTCTTATATCTGATCTAATCAATCTGATTGATCTGAGTACTAAAAAGTTGTTTCTTATTTCAGGTCAGATCGATCTGATCAATTTTTTTGCTGTTTCTTATTTTTTTTCAGATTGATTAGATTGATTTTTTTGATTTGTAAAAATATTCCGATTTCTCAGATTAGTTTTCGTTTAGCTTACTTCATGTAATTCAAATACATACATTACCGTATACAGAACTGTCTTCTCACTACTTATTTTTTTTTTTTCAAACGTTAATAAAATGGAAATAGAAGGAAATTTGAATTATTATGTGAACGAAGGTAAATCATTTTATTAAATTATGAAATAAATATTTTTTGATCTAAAAAATCTGAAACCTGTTTCTTATTTTAGATCGACCAAATCGATCTTATTTCAGATTTCAAAATCTGCTCGATCTACGGATTTAAATAAGAAACACAGCAAAAATTAAGTTTTATGAATACGATGTCAGTCGAAAATAAAGAGTGGTGAAATATGTATCATAAATTTTCGACCACAGTAGGTAAGTAACGACCGCCTTTACACGGTCGAAAACAATAGTACTAATACAACAAAACGAACAGAAAACGACGACGACCGAAATCAATAGTAAGGCCCCTGTACTCATGTACGGGGTGAATGTTTGGTGGCCAGCTCTGGACAAGGTTACTTTTAAAAGATAGATGGAGAGAGTGCAAAGAACGGCCTTTATGCTTGCTAGCGGGGCATTGAGGTCGAACCAACAAGTGCCTTAGAGGTTATGTTGCACCTTCTTCCGGTCGACATTTTTGGCAAACAGATAGCGGCAAATAGGGCTGTATGACTTGCAGCTGTCTCTCAGTGGAGGTTTCTTAGTATAGGACACTCTACTATCGTTAGATCGTTGAAGGATGAGCTGGCGAATCTTGACTACATTAAACCTTCTATACGGTTCGAGAAGCGATTTCGGACATCCTTCCCTTTAAGGGAATCCTGGAGGGATAGACCGTTATCGGAAACCGAAGCGTCGCAATTCTTCACAGATGGCTCCAAGCTAGACGGCAAAATGGGAGCTGGAGTATTCTGTGACAAATTAAATGTAAACATTTCTATTCGTCTCCCTGATTACTGCAGCGTGTACCAAGCTGAAGTCGTAGCGATTAAGGAGGTCATGACGTGGTTGAAGCATAATGTGTTATCCTCAGGCGATATCACAATCTATGTGGACAGTCAAACGGCGATCCGGTCGTTAGAATCGGTGTCTTTGGCGTCACGGGTGGCATTGACTTGTCACTCAACTCTAAATGAGATTGGTGAGCTTTTCAATATCCAGGTAATCTGGGTCCCAGGTCACTCGGCGTCATGGGGAATTGCAGGGCGAATGAATTTGCTAGGCATGGTACGACTCTCCAGCTGCAACCGGAAATGGGAAGTCTGGGGAGGCCTATTACAGCGCTGACACAAGCACTTGGGAAGCAGGCTCTATCCTCAGCGGTGGAAAGGTGGTCTAACACCCTCACCTGTAGAGTTGCAAGACAAGTTTGGCCAAAGCTAGACTTGGGGCGCACTAGGGCATTAATATCCCTACGCAGTTGTGAATTAAGAACGGTCGTAGGAATTCTCACGGGACACTGCCTTTTTGGAAAACATGCAAGAAAGGCTGGGTCTGGAGGCAAATGACTTCTGCAGAAGCTGTTTGGACGAAGAGGAGGAAGAGACGTTGGTCCACTTCCTTTGCTCGTGTCCAGCATTGGCTCTCAGAAGGCACAAACACTTGGGTTCAGGATGGACTGCCTCTCGGATCTCGAATACAGAAAAGTGCGGGACGTCTTACGCTACATAAGTAGCTCGAAATGGTTCCAATAGGGGTAAAAGGGGATATGTTCTGTGATATCACAATGGACCGTCACCGGTCTAAGTGTGCATAAGCAGCCACTCCAACCTAACCTAACCTTGCTAGATTGCTAATCTAGGATAGGTTAGGTTAGGTTGTCAAACCCACCTGTTTTTCTTGCATAAATAATGAGAAAAAATTTTTTGTGCTAATTCCAATGTAATTATGTCATCTTTATAACTGGGAGACCACACGTCTTATATGTATTTGAGCTGTGAGTGAACAAAAGATTATTACGGGCAAACAAAAACTCTAGGATCATTAAACTCTTACAGTGTACGTTTTAGGAATCCTAAGAAAGATTTGGCATCAAGGCGAAATGATGCTTTATTTCATTTACATCTGTCAGATTATTATTCGCAATATTGTAATCTTAAATTAGATTCGTTATTAAATATGTAATAGTCATCATTTTGCATTTCTGCAGTACAATAAAATGATTGATTAGATCAAACGCCTTGCTGAAATCGGTATAAATAAGATCTAGTTAATCATTGTCTTTAAGGACTCTGCTATACGTCTCGCACTAAGTTTGATTCAGAAAAACGTTTTCGGTAAAAACCATGTTGCTCGTCTACTATAAGCAAATGAAGACCGAAAAACATATATTCACATTTACTTCACTCCTATTACCTAACTTAAATAACGGTAAAATATCAGACGATTTCCGAGATATGTGAGGTGTATACAAAAAAGTGTTGGTACAACTGCCTTGATCACTTTCATACTCATCAATATCAGACCGTTTATAAACATTTTGAAAAAAACGAAGCAAATAAGTTAGCAATATTTTCAGAATTATTACGAGTTACATCATTGAACGACGTTGTTGACGGAAATCTTAAAGTTTTTCTTTGGAGTCAACGAAATTTCAAAATGATTTTGGATTTGATACCATATTATTTTAATTGAATCTCAACAATAAAATTAAAATTAAGTAAATTGTCAAACTGTTTCACTCTTGGCGAACTTCCACCAATCACTAATTGATTCAATGGTCGTCTTGCTTTTAATACCCAAAACATTTATAGTCGACCAATTTATCAAAAACAACAAAACAAAAGTTCCGTTCTGTTGAGGTAGCACCACAATCTTAAAATGTTTTTTTTTGTTCGCTACCACCAAGCTAGCTGTCGAGGATTTGACAAGAGCACCTTTTCAATAGTTGGTCTTCGAAAAATTATCAGGTCAAGTTCCATGTGGGGAGTCCAAGGAAATTCAGTTGAACGAAAAGCACAAATAAAATTTTAAAACTTCTACAACTTTAATCCTCAATGTGTTACGTGACCTGATAACTCTAGGGATAAATTGAACAACTTTTCAGACATGACATTTTAAAGGATAAATTTAAACAAATTTAAATTTTATATTGGCTTTTCATTCAAATTAATTTTTTCGGGCTTCCTACAAAAAACTAGACCCTTGTCCTTGATTAATCTTGTTATTATAACTATTTGTAAGTCACTCTTATTGAACCTTGGTCCAGGCTTGGCCATTTAAGGTTTGAATTTACAAATTTTTAAATTTAATGTGAGAACTTAAATTCAAATGAATTTTCCTGGGCTAAAAATTTGAACTGATAATTTTTCTAGGGATAACTATTGTCATGGCACTCAAACGGAACCACTTTTCAGACGTGACACTTTAAAGTTTACATTTATATTAATATTTAAATTTTGTAAAGATGTAATATTCAAACAATTTTCTCGTACTCGTTGACCTAATAAATTTTCTAGGGATAAATATTGGCACGGCATTCTTATTGAACTACTTTTCAGACGTAACACTCTAATGGTTGAATTTATAAAAAAATTTATATTTTATATGGATCTCTCATTCAAATGTATTTTTCCGGGCTCTCCACATGAAACTTGACCTGATAATTTTTTTAGGAATAACTATCAGCTAGACACACTAACTTAACCTTTAACCTTTAAGTTAACCTTTTTAACTTTTTAACTTTAATTTAACACCCTGTTAAAGTAATGACCCTTATTGTCTCTATCTTGTTGTAGAGTTTTAATAATTATTTTAAAAAACATTCATTAAAACTGTGATGCACTAAACATGCATAAAACTCTGATAATAAATCAAAATATGAATAAATGAAAAACTCATAAAAATGATATGGATCTGAAATAACAGTTGACCCCAAAACAGCGAAATTTTAAATTGAACAAAATTAAAAGGAAATAAATAAATAATACCTCAACATTCTTAGCTCAACTCAACCCGAACCGACCCTCTAAATAAAACAGCAACTTAACATCCAGCTGATCACCAAACTCAACGCCAAACTTAATCAGAAGATGAGTACGATCCGAAAAACTATAGCTATATTGGCAAGAATACGAATCAATAAAACCTCCAACTCAACCCTAAAATAAATCCCTAACTGAACTCCTCACTCTGCTCCAACTCAACCTAAACCTGAATAAATTTCCAAAAAACTGCTCTTGTACATGAATTCAGCTCAAATCAATTCAGTCTAACCTATAAGTCAAACCATAAATACAATTCGAACTGGAACTCGCTAATAACCCTAAATCAACCTAAAAAGTACTCAAATTCTAACCCCTGACTCAAACCTGGATTCAAAGTTCAAGTCATTCCTAAAATGAGAATGGTCCGAAAACCACATGCGCTTACATAAACTAAACTTAAACCAGTTCAATCTAACCACAAATTAAACCCTAAAATATCGAACTGAACCACTAACTCAACCACACCTGAAGCTAATTGAACCCCAACTCAACTTCAACGCAATCTCAATTCAGGTTTAAACCCAATACTCAACTAGAAATTCACCGACACACGAAAGAATTAATCTCAATCTCTAAATCAACATCATAACCTCCAACTCACCCCTCGGCCAAATCGCCAAATAAATCGCCAAGTGAGCCTTAGTTCAAACTCAACTCAACACCCTCTTCGACCCCAACCCAACACTCAACTCAAACCCAAACTCAACGTTTACCTAGCTCAAATAAAAAGGATGCATCAACTCAACAACTCAAGCTGACTTCTAACTCATTTTACTCATTTCGCTGCCCAAATAATTCACTATTTAAATCAATCTCCATCTCGCCTATAACTCGGCCCTCAACTCAACCCTAAACTTATCGCCCAGCTCAATCCCAAACCAAAAGCTAACCAAAAATTCATGCGTAAAAAATCCCAACACAACCCTGATCTAACTCCAAATAAACCTCCATCTGTACCCCTCACTCAACCTCAACTAAATTGCCAACTCAAAGGCTGATTCAACATTAAATTGGATCTTTAAACCAACACGGTCCGAAAACTGCATGAGTACATGGGCTCCTAACTGAACTTTCACCTAGATCGCAACTCAACCATTAAATTTTCTGAAACTGAACGCTCAATTCAATCTTCAAATGAATATGGTCCAAGTAATTATATGCGTAATACAACTCAAGGTAATTTCCAACCCCAAACCAGACATACCGATTGACGGGCGGAAATATTATCGTTTTGGTTTTCCAGTCTCAGCAACCTCAAAACGTCGAAAAAAGTAATTATGGATAAGTCCTTGCGGACAAGAGGGTTGCCAACTTTAATAATAATATGGTGAAGCAGAAATCTAGGTTTTTTGAAATACATCGGTATTTCGGTTGTCTCGGATGTTTTAACCTTTAATCAACCTTCGCGTCTAATATTCAAAATTTGCATTTTCTTCTTACTTGGTTAAATATGTGTAGATTTATTTAAAGAACAAATTGCTGTTGTGGTCATAAGTACTTAAAATCTTCATTATAATGTTCGACTGCTGAGATTTCTCAAAACCATATTAAGTAAGAGTTAACATTTGCTACGGTGCTATCCGATAAATAAAATATAAATAAATGCAGCTAACAGCAAGATTGGATTTTTCTAGTAGCGCAGATTTATGTGTTAACCAAAAACTTTGATCTTGACACTCCTTTTGTGGCATTTTCATATTTCAAACTGATTTTTAAATTAATCTTTTGATTAAAAATAAAACTATCTGTCTGATGCCATATAGAGCATTCTAATCTTTCGGAAATTGATCAGCATTTGCACAACGTGTTCATTGCACAGTAAAATACAAAAATTAATATCTGTACACTCCTACCATATGCAAATTTTATGATCAGTTCATCGCGTATAATCACGTTTTACAGGTATGTAAATATACCGAGTAAAATGATTTTTAACATACCTTTACAAAAACACAAATATCACACATAGTATCTATGTCGTCGCGTTTTGATAAAGCAAAAACCTCGCGATTTGTAAGAACTGCCTTCGTAAAAAATTTTGCGTAAACAACTCATAATATTCAGGCTTATATCGATTAACGTAATTGACGCCTTTGCAAATTTTTTGAGTCTAAAAAGGCTACGAACAGAATTGGCGGTCGATGGTTTAAACGACATCAAAAGTCGAGTGAAGTAAACAATTTTGCTTAAAATTAAGTCATTAATATTTATATCAGGTGTTGGAACTTTCCATCCAACATAATCATCTTCAATATTTGCAATAAGGTTTATTCCAACTAAATCCTGAAATTTCTGAATTTCTTACTATCTATTATGGATCAGAAAATAGAATATGTGTGAACTAATGAAGTTTATCACAGCGTCAGATAATTGTTTATAATAGAAAAAAAAACAGTAAAAGAAATGTTTTGTTCAAAATGACATATGTAATGCTTCAGATTGTTTCACATATGCATAAAATCTATGCTTTCAATTCCTTACTCGTTAAATCCGATTAAAAATCTCGGTACTACAATCCAAAAGAATCAATTTCCAACTGTTTTCGCATTAACTAAAGATATATCAAAGGTCTATCAATAAGTCAATCTTAATGTGAAATAATAATATTTGCAATGCATTTTATGGCGGTCTGGTTCAATAATGAACTGATTGCCGGTACATTTAAAAATTATTTTGTATGGCACCGTATCCGCTTCCATCTTATAATTCATTAACTTGACTAGCTTAAGCGAACAAACTTTAGGCCCCTAAAGGCAGCCTGCAAAATTGTTTTTCCGTTTTGCCATTATTCACCGATTCATTAGATTACGAATTTATTGGATAAAGCGGCAATATTCTCAAAATAACGATTGCTAAAAATAGTTCCTACTTTTGTAAAAAAATTTCTGGCCCAGATGTTTTTTCATCGTAAATTTAACCCATGTCAAAAGGCTCCTGGTTAAATCTAATGTCACGTTTGTCCTTCCTGCATGTAAAAACATTTAGAATAGTTGCCATTTATGTAATCCCTAACCCCTCTAACCACATTTTCTGAATTAATCATATGCGAGAACGCTGTTTGATCCTTTAACCTTGAAAGACAATTTAAAACTGGTTTAAAGGATTTGTGAGAAGCCTAAACGGTGATCCATGATTACATTTAATTTCCTAGTTTTTTCTTGCTGATGTATTAATATTTGGAAAAATAACATCTAACTACATTTTCTGAATTAATAATATTCGAGATCGCTGTTTGATCCTTTAACACCGAAACACTGTTTATAGTTGGTTTTAAGGATTTTTGATCATTCGATTGTCAACCTTTGTGGCGTACAGAACGAAAGACAAAAATAATAATAAAAATTAGTGAGTTTGAAATATTGAAAAATATTGTGATATTAGTGCTGTCCAAATTTAATAAGCGCAATTCTGCGCAGTGGTTAAATTTAATACCTGTTTATAACAAGGTTGTGGAATAAAATGGATAGTTTAAGGCAAAACACTGTAAAAGTACAGTTCCAAATGACAGATGCTAAGCCAGCAGATCAAGAAATGATGCAATTTGTCTTGAACAATGGGCTAACGGCTAAAGATATACATACGCTGTACCAGGATTTGTACGAGCGGTGTATTTATATAAAATTTAACAATGAACAGAGGTACCTTGAATTTTTACGGGAAACAAATGTTTTGACGTTCAATTAAATTAATGGAACATCAACTGAGGTAACGGTAAAAGGATCAAGTGGAATAATGCGGTACGTGAGGGTATTTAACTTGCCACCAGAAATCACGGACAAAACACTGAGTCAGGCCTTGCATCGTTTTGGTAGTATACACTCAACAAGACGTGAAAAGTTTGGAGTAAACTCACTGACCAGTTTTTTCGGGAGTAAGAGGAGTATATATAGAGATCGAAAAGGAAATACCACAATTTATATATACTCGTATTCATAACATTAAAGCAAGAAGATTTAACGACGGCATGAAAGAGAGATGTTACAAATGCGGAGAAGATTCACACAAAAAATCAGAATGTCCACTTTTAAATAACATCAACAATTTAGCAGAACAACAGCTACAACAACAAACACTACAACCACAAGAACCAGATGAGCAACATGTACAACAAACAAGCACGGTCGACAAAAATACAGTACAATCAATTACCACTCAAGAACGAGTTAAGTATAGCGATGTAGCGAAAAGTAACATGTTACACGCAGAGGCAGAAAACCAAATCCAAACAATCAAAAAAATGATTAATTTAAAAGAATTTAACTGCAAAGAGAGAAAAACAGAAACAGATTCGTCGTGTATGGACACAGAAAATGAAGATGTGTCAGTAAACGTTAATTCAAATAAACGCGGTCGACCACATAAAAAAACTCGGTACAAAAGTACAAAAAACCGTATAACGTTCATGGACCAATATAACAGCACAACGTTGAATACGGACGTTAACAATGAAAATTTTATTGTACCACCAACACCGATGAAACCAGATAATAATGCACATCATAAATAAATAATAAAAATCAATATTACGTACACACGAAACTCGGCAGCAGTACAAAAGATGGGACAACAACACGCAACATCAACATCTATATGAAGGATGCAACATCAGTAATTTCATGCAACAAAATTTTATTGTTTCATCAAAATTGTTAAATTTTGGAAGCGGATACTCCCGGACAGATTTTTAATTGGTATGTATAGATTGTTATTGGGGTGAATGTGAGATATGAGTGAAAGAATTATTGTTGGCCAGATAAACATACAAAGTTTTTACGCAAAGAAAAGTATGTTGGAAAATTATCTGGCCAAGAATAAAGTGAATGTGATGCTTATAAGCGAAACGTGGGAAAGAATGAACAAGACGTTAAATGTGAGAGGGTACAGATTTCTTTCCAAACCAAGAAATGATGGTTATGGTGGAGTGGCGATAATGTACGCCAGAAATATAACGCTTCAAGAGGTTCAGTTACCCGCTTTTGAGGTGATTGAAGCAATAGCCGCCTCAACAACGAATTTGGAAAGAAATCTGTTACTAGTGAGCGTGTATGTAACCCAGGTTCGTGATGAAGATGAAAGGAAAAAAGCCTTGAGTGATTTTAAAAAATTGTTTGAGTGGGTGAAAGATAAAAGTGACCTGATTGTATGTGGAGATATGAATGCGCATGCGAGAATGTGGGGTTGTTTAGACAATTGCGCAAGAGGAAAACAGTTGGCCGACCAGATTCAAGACTCCGATATGGTGCTCTTGAATGATGGAAGGCCAACTAGAATGGCGAATGTGGGAGGCACGGCGAGCGCAATAGATTTGTCTATGACAACTATTGAACTGGCCTGCCGGGTCACTTGGAATGTTGAAGAAGAGAATTTGGGTGGTGATCATTTCATGATCAAAATGATCATGAATGATAATCGAGTGTTTAGGAAAAAACGTGAATTAAAGAATAATAGGAAATGGGCGAATCAAATGAATGAGATTCTCGGAGAAAATGAAATAAATCAAAGCCAGTTAGAGAGTGAAATTGAACGGGTAAATAAATTGTGTACAAAAATTGTGGATATGAAAGAGATTAATGTGAATGGTTGGTGGAACAATGAAGTTCAATACTGGTATGAAAGGAAGCGAATAGCCTTGCGTGAATTTAATAGGAATAAGAGTAGTGAGAATAAGATTATGTATGGTAAAATGAATGGAAAATTGAAAAAGGCTATTCGCAGAGCAAAAAGGAAAAGTTGGCGGGAATATGTGTCCCAAATGACACATAGAACCACAACTAAGGATGTATGGAGTTTGTTTAATAGGGTGAATGGTAAACATTTCAAGGTGAGCAATGTGGTATGTGAGAACCGAGAAAAAGGTGAAGAATTTGTAAGAATGGTATTGAATGTAAGCAATGATTTGAATGTAATAAATGAAGTTGATAGAATGAGTAGAAATTAAAAAATGGATTGTAAATATGAATGGGGAGAGTTCCTGAGGGTGTTAGATAGATCAAAATCTACCACTCCAGGGACGAACCGAGTAAGTTACAAAATTATTCGGTTGTTGAGTGACTCAGCAAAACATAATTTGCTTGAGATACTCAACAAAGTGTGGATGGGATCAAAAATACCGGACAAATGAAAAGAGAGCAGGGTGGTTCCTATCCCTAAACGGGATAGAGATCCAAATGTGGCAACAAATTATCGAGGCATATGTATGTTAAATGTTTTTATAAAAATTTTAAATGGAATGATAAAAGAACGAATGGATGATTTTGTGAATGAGAATAATTTGTTGCCATCGACAACATTTGGATTTCGAAAGAACCACTCTGCAATTGAGTGTGTGGAAAAGTTTGTTTGGGAAGTAAGAAAGGATAATTTGAAAGCTGTTGCGGTATTTTTGGACATTGAGAGAGCTTATGATTATGTGGTTCCGTGGAAATTACAACAAATTCTATTGAATTTTGGATTTTCACGGAAAGTATGTATGTGGATAAAAGATTTCATGACTGATAGAAAAATGGTTCTGAATGGAAGTGGTTTTAGGTTGGAGGGAGTTGCAAATATTGGACTTCCGCAAGGAAGTAGAATATCTCCAGCTCTGTTCAACCTATATACCAGCGAGATACACCACATCAATACAGACAATCAAATCGTTCTGCAATTTGCAGACGATTTTGTAGTAATTGGAAAAGGGAGAAGTGTTGATGTGGCGGCTCAGAGAGCGCAAAAGGGGGTAGATAATTTAATTCAAAAACTTAAAATGTTGAATCTGAGAGTGAATCCCGATAAGTGTGCTTATATGAGTTTCAGAACAAACGTTGCAAATGTTAATATAAGTATTGATAGTCAAAGTATTGAACAAGTTGCGTACAGGTATTTGGGTATTTGGATTGATAGACGTATGAATTTTGGGAAGCACATGAAAATTTTGGCAGATAACTGCAAGGAATGTTTAAATGTGGTTAAACGGGTGAGCAAACCTAAATGGGGCGCTCATCCGAGTGTGACTGACATGTTAAGGAAGGCCCTTATATCCTCCAAAATTGGATATGGTATTAGTGTGTATGGGAATGGTTCGAAAGGGGCTTTTAGCCAATTAATGAAAGTAGAAAATGGATGTGCAAGAGTGGTATTGGGTGCGATTAACTCAACCCCAATACACACTCTGTGGTCTGAAATGGGTGATTCACCTCTTGATTACAAGAGAGAGTGGATCACAGTGAGAGAGTCGGTGAGAATGATAACTAAAAAAAGTGAGTTTTGGAACGAGATGATAGTAAGATTACAAAATAGGGCGGTGTACAAACCGACATATAGAACTAGTATTGCACTTGAAAACTTGAACATGTTTCTGAGTATAGGCAATGCTGGTTCGCAACCCGTTCCTAATAATCTTACTGTATGTTTGACTATGGAGGAATATAATAAGGGAATGAATGAAGTTATCGCCAAAATTGTGTTTGGAAAAATCAGTCAGCGGTATATGCAAGATGATATCGTTTATACAGATGCTAGTGTGAATGAGAATGGAGTGGGTGTTGGTGTCTTTATGCCTAGTAAGAATGTTGAAAGGTATTTTAAAGTGGACAAAATCATCTGTATAATGAACGCTGAACTGATTGGAATATTTCAAGGAATTAAGCTGGCTGTGAATGAAGGGGAAAGGAAAATAGTAATATTTTCCGATTCCCAGAGTGGTTTATGTTTGCTGAAATGTGGAGGTGGAAGGGAAGGCAATGTGTATGTGGATTTAATTTTTGAAAACGTTCGAGACTGTCAACGTGATGTGACCATACAATGGATCCCATCACATAGACAGATCGAAGGGAATGAAAGAGCCGATATGTTAGCAAAAAAGGGTACATTGAATGACATGGTTCAGGAGTACGAAAGGAAGGATGCAAGAGACGTACTTCGAATGCTTCAGATGAATTTGTGGAGAAAATGGGAGAGTGAGTTTAATGAGAAAACTCTAACGAAAGGAATAAAGTATAGAGCGCTCCATGGTACTCCTTTGAGAATTCTGTTTTTTAAGGAGCTCAAAGGAGATACGCGAATGTTGCGAACAGTTGAGAGAATCAGGCTGAACCATGGAAACTGGAAGGAATGCTTGTGGAAACGTCATTTGAGTGAGGACAAAGATTGTGAGTTGTGTGGAAGTGTGGAGGATGTTGAACATCTCATATTGGTTTGTCCTAAATACAACCTATATAGATCTTAGTTCAACATCCTTCGGAATGCAAGAAACCTAAGTGATTAAATGAATGAGAGCAATTTGGTTTATAAGGAGATGTATGAATTTATTACGATGAGTCCGATAACAATCTAATACGAAATAAATACTAGCCGATAGAATATGTGATGGGAGTAATCCGGTTCATTTTAAGAGTAAGGAAATTATTAAAAATGAAATTTGAATTAAAATATGTAAACAGAAAATTATAAATATGATTTTTGGCGATATGGCTCTTTCTTTTTTATGTAGGAGCCAAGCCTAATAAAAAAAAAAAAAAGAAAAAAAAAAAGGATTTTTGATAAGTCAAGTGATACTCACTGATTAAATTAATGATGATGATAATGTAATAACATTGAGATAAATACCATTTTTGCAATCTTTACCTTCTCCTAAACACATTTTCTGAACTAATCATAATTGAGATGGCTGGACCATTTATAGTTGGTTTTATGGTTTTCTGAAAATTTTTCTTAAAATACACTCAATCACTCCTCTAACTACAAATTTTGAATTAATTATAAAAAACCTTGATAGATCGTGTGAAACTTGACTTTCGGACAAATCTAATTGATGATCGTATTAATGTTTCTAGTTTTTCCTTCCTCCATGTAACAACATTTTGAAACATTCCATTTCCGCAATCGGTAACCGCTCCAACTAAGAATTTGTGACAAATTTAAATGATATTTTCTGATTAAATTTATTTTTCTAATTTTCTCTCCCTGCACGTGATAATATTTGTAAATGTTCTATTTGCGCAATTATTAAGCCGTCGACCTCGATTTTCTAAATTAAATATATTCAACACCACTGTTTGATCCTTTAGCCTAGTAAGATCTTTTGTGAATTGCATGCAGAATTTCTGAGAAGTCCACATGATGATCCTTTGAATAAACTTATATTTGTTGTTTTCATTTCCTGCATGAAATAACGTTCGAGTCCGTTGTTTCATCCTTTAACCTTTCAGGACTGTTTTTATTTGGTTTTAAGGATCTCTGACAGGTCTAAACGATGATCCATAATTAAATTTATTTTTGTAGTTTTCTCTTCCTGCATGTAACATCATTTAGAATAATACCATTTCCGCAATCATTATTACTCCGATTTATGAATTAATCATATTCGAGGAGGCTGCTTAATTCTTTAACCCTCAAAGACTGTTGTTAAGTAATTTTAATTATTTAGTATTTGTGATGGTTCCTAATTAAATTTACTATTATATTTCTTCTTTCTATACTTAAAATCTTAAAGAATATTTATGTTCACGAACCATAGAGCATAAATTATCTGAAATAAAAAATAAAACAAATTATTTACACATCACATATAATTTTATAAACGTACTAACATTATTTGTAAATTAGTTATATACTTACCACCAATCAGTAGGGTTGTTGTTACGTAAATCATCATACATAACCTGAAAATTAATTAGTATTAGTAATTTAAAATTTGAAAGTAAATATTTTTTTGACCTATATAAATATTTACCTATATAAATGTAAACAACTTACTGTTTTGAATTTATGTACAAGCGGTTGACATTAATTCTATTATTGTTATGTTTGTACACATCATTGGTTGCATACAGTAATTAAAAATAAGAAAATTTTTATAAGCATGTAACCATTTTTAAGTAGAAAAAGTAGGACATATTTATTTTTACTGTCCATTGTTCATTTTTAATATATATTTAGTCATCAATTACTAATTTATCAGCCATTATCATTTTATCTTGAACCAAAATTATCTACATTATATATTAACTTAAATATTGTTATTAACCGAGAATTACAAGGAATTTAGTACCTAAATTACAAGTGGTTTTGTTTTATTTCAAATTATTATCGTGAAATACATAACAATTGCAATACTTTTATATTCCAATTGGATTTTTGATAACCTGCAACCAACAGTTTATTGAACCGCATTTTTTGAGATTTATCTTTGGATTGTGTTACCGAATTTCAGAAAACAATTTATCAATTGTGTTTCCATAACAAGTTTAATTGTATTTCCAATTTTTAACCCTCATCAAAACTCCTTGATCCACTATGCTTATGTAATTTCCAAAATTAGATTTAATTAATTTCTAGCAAGTTCAACAGCAGGAAAACTAAAGTAATTTAGCATTTATAAGTTTGTATAAAATGAGTAATGTTTAAAAATATAAAGCTAATGCAAACCGCAATTTATCGGTAACAGCCCGCAAAATTTCCAAATGGGCTGCTTATTTATGCTAACATCATAATAATTTATTTTTATCTTAATAGCACCACAAAATAAAATTTTTTTTAGCCTTTATTTAAATATTCATAAGTTTATAACAACAAATTTCCCATTTAGTAGTGTTGTAAATTAATTTCACAGTTTTTTTTACCGTTTCCTTTTAACACCTCTATAGAGTCTTTAGATACCAACCACCGCCACTATAACAAATGTAAAAAAAAAACTTTAAAAAATGAACAAATAGGTATACTAAACATAAAAAAGCTGCAAGAAATATAAAATTTAATATAAAACATAAAAAATTAAAAAAAATTAAATAGGATTTATTATAAAAAGCATAGTCTGTAGTGATATTATAATGCATCGTTGGTCTTGTTGCATACGGTTGTTAAAAAATATGCATATTTACACCATAAAAAGTTGTATACAATAGTGTATAGCAGAAATACTGAGAAGCTAAACAAAAATGTTTTAAATAAGAAGAACAACAACCTACCGTAATTTTCTTTGCTTCTTGCTAAAAAAACAGTAATAATAAATTTATATGTACAATAAAAGAAGAAAGATGAATAAATTGGATTTCGTCTCCAAGACATTATTACGACGCTGCATGAGGTGTACATGTAAACACCAAATCACATATACAAAATATCGCAAACCATGTTAAAATGTTAATTGAGTGGTTATATTATAAACATAAGTATATATGCATTAATGTTTACGGTGACATTTAAATTTCGGTTAATTACCAAATATGTAAGAGCATCAATTTTTTTCCTTTGTTCAATAAATTTAATTTTACAAGATAATTAGCCTAAGTGAAACATTACCAATGTAGGCGCATGTATTCGATCAGGGTCACTCCCTTTTTTATTTTAGTATTTCTACCGAAGACTAAATAAACAAGATTTCCTGATGCTATTTAGTCCGTGGAATAGGAGTAGGAACTTTCCTTTCTTAAAGAGGTATTCTTTATGCCCCCTTTGCCAAAAATGTTGAACCCTTCGCTGGATATGCTGCCAACGCGACAATCGATTTTCTTTTATATTTAACAGGTTCGGTTCCGGTAATAAATTGATGAAATTTGACCCACTATCGCTGTTCCGTTGTCATATCACAAACTAGTTCTAAATGTACATAGCTTTAAAACAAATAAAATTATTAAAAATTTTAAATTCTGTGAAGTATAGTATAGTTCATCACAATTAAATAAGATTAACCAAGTAGACTGGCATATGGCCAAGTTATCCAAAAATATAGGCAACACCTTGTGGACATCTCTTTGATCGGAGATAAAACAATTTTTATAACAAATAAAATTATTAAAAATTCGAAATTCTGTGAAGTATAGTATACTTCATCACAGTTGGATAAGGTTGACCAAGTAGATTACCATATGGCCAAGTTATCCAAAAATATAGGCAAGACCTTTTGGACATCTCTGTGATCAGAGATACAACCATTTATAAAACTAATAAATTTATTAAAAATTCGAAATCCTGTGAAGTATAGTATAGTTCATCACAATTGGATAAGATTGACCACGTAGACTGGCATATGGTCAAGTTATCCAAAAATATAGGCCAGACCTTGTGGACGTCTCTGTGATCGCAGATACAACAATTTTTAAATCCAATAAAATTATTAAAAATTCGAAATTCTATGAAGTATAGTATAGTTTATCATAATTGGATAAGGTTGACCATGTAGACTGGCACATGGCCAAGTGAATAGAAAATATGGGCAATACCTTGTGGACATCACTGCGGTCGGCGATATAAAACTTTTAAAATAATGAAAAATTATTAAATATTCCAAAAACTGTGAAATATATTATAGTTCATCATAATTGGATCGGCTTGGTGACATTGACCACTATATGGCTTAGCTATTCTAAGAAATGTGCGGGGCCTTCGGGACATTTCAAGGATCGGCGCTAAATAATTATTTAAACCATCAAAATTCAGTAAACTTTTAAATTATCTGAAATATAGTAATGTTCAACACAATTGGATGCTTTTGGTTAACGATATAAACAGATGGTCCAGGTATCTGGAAAGAAAGAAAAGAACCCGTTTTCTGATGAGAAGAATCTGTTTGGTGGTATTAAAATCCAAAATTCCAAAAAATTTAAATTTTCATATAATTTAAATTCCAATTGGAAAATAGCTAATTTAACAGTGTGATTTTTTGTTATTTTTTTTAGCATAAACTTCACACTCATACAAAACTTCATGTAATAAAAATTTATTTATACACGTCACCAAACCTTAAAATTTACATTTTACAATAATTTTTCGTTTATTTAGTACGGGGACATTATTTAAAATATGTTACGGGTTTTCTTAAATTTGACATGCGGTCTCCAATGTCACAATGTAAATGTAAAAAAGGTTCTTACGTTTATATGAAGAGTTTTTGAAAATTCCCAATACGATATAAACGTCACGTTATTACATATTTATATAAAAGCAATAAAATCTACATGAACCAGAATTCTCACATTAATTTAATAGTTTATAATCGAAAAAGATCTATTTTTAATAATCATTCCCGCAACATGACATCCGATTAAACCAATCAAAACAAAAAAAAAAGTAAATTAAATTTATATGTAAATACAAAATAGCTAATTAAAATTGAGCAAGCTTTACCTTTCCAAAATGTACATACGCAAAATATCTAGATCAAACCAAAACGGATATTAGAAGGAAATTTATTTTCTGTCAGCCCATAAATCTATATATACATATATTATAGGAGCTTATTTTATTTATTTCAAATTTATTTTTTTTTTTTTTTTTTTTTTGTAAATAAAAGCACAAAATCATTAACCAATCCATGTTACATGATTATCAGTAACACATTTCCGTTACCTTGTTATAAAATATATTAAATTTGTGTTCGTAACCCGTATTCATAAAACTTTTATTTTTTTATTATTTCAGAAACATACATTTTTATCAAATCATAAATAAAAAAAAGTTAAAAACATTGATTGATTATAATTTTTGAAAAATAAAAGCTTTTATCTACTCTAACTATAGACGAATAAATTAATTAAAAAAAATGTTATTATTGAATTTATGTCTATCTATTGACAATAATGATGAAATGATATAACATATCTAAAGGTACTTTTGTATGTTTATTTTATACCCACAGGTAATTTTTCTAATGCTTTTACAATTATACGAGTACGTACGTTGATTCCATTTATTCATCTACACGTTAATAATTTATTTCAAATTTATTTGAGGTTATATTATCCGAACATAAAATCAATGATTACCATTATTGTAAATTACCTATACATATTTTTATGGCGGCGGAATGTAATGTTAATTAGAAAAATATTTATTGAGTTATTGATTAGCATGTAAATCAATTTTGACGGTTTTAATGAGGATTAGTTGGAATTAATTTGAAATTATGTACCTATTTGCGACTTTAGCAATTTGACAGAATTACATGAAATTGTCAAATTTGATTTTAATTATTTGTATAATTAATATGGCCTCCATACTCTCCAGACAAGTATGATTTATAATGAAGCATAGTAGGCGAAAGTATTTATTATTTCCGTAATCAAATTAGGACATTTGTGTAGGATTTACTAATACATATTTCGGGCCTCTTGATATTCTTTTTTACTTTGCAAGGTATATGGTATAATATTCAATTTTGATGATAACTATTCGACTGTGAAACTTGAATGCACTTGAATGTACTCTAACTTATCTGCTTGTTAATCTCCGGGTTGCTTATCGCAAATCGATAATACTTGACAAAAACCTATTTTAGATTTATTGAAGATGATTTGGCTGGAATACCATACTGCAGATTAAATAAGTTGCCATTTTTGCTTGAGACATAATTGTCCAATTGATTCAATTTTTTTTTTGTTGTAATAGCTAGTACATACTTATGAAAACAAAAATGTTTTTATTTTTATTTTACAACTGAATATAATTTATCTGGTAATTTATCTTTATCGAATGTGGTTAACTGTTTGTGGAGTATAACCTATTGGCTAGCTCTGAGTTGGTTACTTTGTTAATTTATTTGCCCTAGTTCGAAGGCTTTCGTTCGCCGAAGCCGTCTTCCTGGAGTTTGGTTACTTTATTTTGAAAGGTTTGAATTACTTTTACGTTAGTTTCCTTTGTACATTTCCATGTCGCGGCTGTATATCATACGTACGTTTCAATATCTGCCGATATAAGGGATATAATGTAATCTTAGCTCAGAGTTCGTTCCTAAGAGCCAATGTATTTTCATATATTAATGTTTAAATTTTCTTTTTTGAAGTGAAACTTTTATAGCGGCGTTATAACATTTTAGAATAGGTAATAAAACCGATGTAACGAAAATTTGTCGGTCGTCACTAAAAAAATAACAAAATTTGATACAGAGGGATTCTAAAATGAATTTTAAATTACATCAAATTTTCAATGAATTCGGTCTGACATTTTGTTGTTGTCAAAATCCTCAAAGGGGGATGTTATTGTTGTCAAATTTACTAGAACTTTCAAAACTTGCGGTTTTGTAGGTTGAGCATTATCTGTATGTTTTTTTTTTGGTGTTAACAGTAATAATATTATCGTTGTAGAATATTTTAAAGAGCTTTATGAGCTTTGAAAAGCTTTAACCAAGTGACGTTTTAATTATCTTAAGTAACACTTTTAGTAATACGGTTTCAGATTCTAGTATTTCCTTTAATAACTATGTTACATCAAACTTTCAATGAAATCGGTCTAACATTCTGTTGTTGTCAAAATCCTTAAAAGGGGACGTTGTTGTTGTCAAATTTATTAGAACTTTAAAAACTTTTTTTTTTTATTTTTTTTTTATTAGGCTTGGCTCCTATATGAAATAGAGCCATATTGCCAAAAAATCCAAATTTATAAATTCCTTGTTACATATTTTTTTTCATAACTTAATTTTACAAATATAATTTTAAACAGAATTTTACTCCCTGCACATATTCCGTCGGCTATTAATTATCTCGTATTAAATTGTTATTCCACTCATCCTAATAAATTCATACATTTCCTTATAAACCAAAAAAACCACCTTCATTCAATAAATCACTTAGGTTTCTTGCATTCCGAAGGATATTGAACTTAGACCTGTATTGGTTGTATTTAGGACAAGCCAATATGAGATGTTCAACATCCTCCACACTTTCACACAACTCACAATCTTTGTCCTCACTCAAATGACGTTTCCACAAGCATTCCTTCCAGTTTCCATGGTTCAACCTGATTCTCTCAACCGTTCGCAACATTCGCGTATCTTCTTTGAGCTCCTTAAAGAACGGAATTCTCAAAGGAGTACCACGGAGCACTCTGTACTTCATTCCTTTCGTTAGACTTTTCGCACTAAACTCATTCTCCCATTTTCTCCACAGATTCATTTGAAACATTCGAAGTACGTCTCTTGCATCCTTTTTTCCGTACTGCTGAACCATGTCATTTAATGTACCCTTTTTAGCTAACATATCGGCTCTTTCATTCCCTTCGATCTGTCTATGTGATGGGATCCATTGTATGGTCACATCACGTTGACAGTCTCGAACACATTCAAAAATTAAATCAACATACACATTGCCTTCCCTTCCACCTCCACATTTTAGCAAACATAAACCACTCTGGGAATCGGAAAATATTACTATTTTCCTTTCCCCTTCATTCACAGCCAGTTTAATTCCTTCAAACATTCCAATCAGTTGAGCGTTCATTATACAGATGCTTTTGTCCACTTTAAAATACTTTTCCACATTCTTACCAGGCATAAATACACCAACACCCACTCCATTCTCATTCACACTAGCATCTGTATAAACTATATCATCTTGCACGTACCGCTGACTGATTTTCCCAAACATAATTTTAGCGATAACTTCATTCATTCCCTTATTAAATTCCTCCATATTCAAACATACAGTAAGATTATTAGGAACGGGTTGCGGACCAGCATTGCCTATACTCAGAAACATGTTCAAGTTTTCAAGTGCAATACTAGTTCTATATGTCGGTTTGTACACCGCCCTATTTTGTAATCTTACTATCATCTCGTTCCAAAACTCATTTTTCTTTGTTATCATTCTCACCGACTCTCTCACTGTGATCCACTCTCTCTTGTAATCGAGAGGTGAATCACCCATTTCAGACCACAGAGTGTGTATTGGGGTTGAGTTAATCGCCCCCAATACCACTCTTGCACATGCATTTTCTACTTTCATTAATTGGCTAAAAGCCCCTTTCGAACCATTTTCATACACACTAATACCATATCCAATTTTGGAGGATATAAGGGCCTTCCTTAACATGTCAGTCACACTCGGATGAGCGCCCCATTTAGGTTTGCTCACCCGTTTAACCACATTTAAACGTTCCTTGCAGTTATCTGCCAAAATTTTCATGTGCTTCCCAAAATTCATACGTCTATCAATCCAAATACCCAAATACCTGTACGCATTTACTTGTTCAATACTTTGACTATCAACACTTATATTAACATTTGCAACGTTTGTTCTGAAACTCATATAAGCACACTTATTAGGATTCACTCTCAGATTCAACATTTTAAGTTTTTGAATCATATCATCTACCCCCTTTTGCGCTCTTTGAGCCGCCACATCAATACTTCTCCCTTTTCCAATTACTACAAAATCGTCTGCAAATTGCAGAACGATTTGATTGTCTGTATTGATGTGGTGTATCTCGCTGGTATATAGGTTGAACAGAGCTGGAGATATTCTACTCCCTTGCGGAAGTCCAATATTTGCAACTCCCTCCAACCTAAAACCACTTCCATTCAGAACCATTTTTCTATCAGTCATGAAATCTTTTATCCACATTCATACTTTCCGTGAAAATCCAAAATTCGATAGAATTTGTTGTAATTTCCACGGAACCACATAATCATAAGCCCTTTCAATGTCCAAAGATACCGCAACAGCTTTCAAATTATCCTTTCTTACTTCCCAAACAAACTTTTCCACACACTCAATTGCAGAGTGGTTCTTTCGAAATCCAAATGTTGTCGATGGCAACAAATTATTCTCATTCACAAAATCATCCATTCGTTCTTTCATCATTCCATTTAAGATTTTTATAAAAACATTTAACATACATATGCCTCGATAATTTGTTGCCACATTTGGATCTCTATCCCGTTTAGGGATGGGAACCACCCTGCTCTCTTTCCATTTGTCCGGTATTTTTGATCCCATCCACACTTTGTTGAGTATCTAAAGCAAATTATGATTTGCTGAGTCACTCAACAACCGAATCATCTTATAACTTACTCGGTTCGTCCCTGGAGTGGTAGATTTTGATCTATCTTATCACTCTCAGGAACTCTCCCCATTCATACATACAATCCATTCTTTCATTTCTACTCATTCTATCAACTTCATTTATTACATTCAAATCATTGCTTACATTCAATATCATTCTTATAAATTCTTCACCTTTTTCTCGGTTCTCACATACCACATTTCTCACCTTAAAATGTTTACCATTCACCCTATTAAACAAACTCCATACATCCTTAGTTGTGGTTCTATGTGTCATTTGGGACACATATTCCCGCCAACTTTTCCTTTTTGCTCTGCGAATAGCCTTTTTCAATTTACCATTCATTTTACCATACATAATCTTATTCTCACTACTCTTATTCCTATTAAATTCACGCAAGGCTATTCGCTTCCTTTCATACCAGTATTGAACTTCATTGTTCTACCAACCATTCACATTAATCTCTTTCATATCCACAATTTTTGTACACAATTTATTTACCCGTTCAATTTCACTATCTAACTGGCTTTGATTTATTTCATTTTCTCCGAGAATCTCATTCATTTGATTCACCCATTTCCTATTATTCATTAATTCACGTTTTTTCCTAAACACTCGATTATCATTCATGATCATTTTGATCATGAAATGATCACCACCCAAATTCTCTTCTTCAACATTCCAAGTGACCCGGCAGGCCAGTTCAATAGTTGTCATAGACAAATCTATTGCGCTCGCCGTGCCTCCCACATTCGCCATTCTAGTTGGCCTTCCATCATTCAAGAGCACCATATCGGAGTCTTGAATCTGGTCGGCCAACTGTTTTCCTCTTGCGCAATTGTCTAAACAACCCCACATTCTCGCATGCGCATTCATATCTCCACATACAATCAGGTCACTTTTATCTTTCACCCACTCAAACAATTTTTTAAAATCACTCAAGGCTTTTTTCCTTTCATCTTCATCACGAACCTGGATTACATACACGCTCACTAGTAACAGATTTCTTTCCAAATTCGTTGTTGAGGCGGCTATTGCTTGAATCACCTCAAAAGCGGGTAACTGAACCTCTTGAAGCGTTATATTTCTGGCGTACATTATCGCCACTCCACCATAACCATCACTTCTTGGTTTGGAAAGAAATCTGTACCCTCTCACATTTAACGTCTTGTTCATTCTTTCCCACGTTTCGCTTATAAGCATCACATTCACTTTATTCTTGGCCAGATAATTTTCCAACATACTTTTCTTTGCGTAAAAACTTTGTATGTTTATCTGGCCAACAATAATTCTTTCACTCATGTCTCACATTCACCCCAATAACAATCTATACATACCAATTAAAAATCTGTCCGGGAGTATCCGCTTGCAAAATTTAACAAAAATTAATTTTGATGAAACAATAAAATTTTGTTGCATGAAATTACTGATGTTGCATCCTTCATATAGATGTTGATGTTGCGAGTTGTTGTCCCATCTTTTGTACTGCTGCCGAGTTTATATTGATTTTTATTATTTATTTATGATGTGCATTATTATCTGGTTTCATCGGTGTTGGTGGTACAATAAAATTTTCATTGTTAACGTCCGTATTCAACGTTGTGCTGTTATATTGGTCCATGAACGCCATACGGTTTTTTGTACTTGTGTACCGAGTTTTTTTGTGGGGTCGACCGCGTTTATTTAAATTAACGTTTACTGACACATCTTCATTTTCTGTGTCCATACACGACGAATCTGTTTCTGTTTTTCTCTCTTTGCAGTTAAATTCTTTTAAATTAACCATTTTTTTGATTGTTTGGATTTTGTTTTCTGCCTCTGCGTGTAACATGTTACTTTTCGCTACATCGCTATACTTAGCTCGTTCTTGAATGGTAATTGATTGTACTGTATTTTTGTCGACCGTGCTTGTTTGTTGTACATGTTGTGATTGTCCTTGTGTGTGTAAATGTTGATCATCTGGTTCTTGTGGTTGTGGTGTTTGTTGTTGTAGCTGTTGTTCTGCTAAATTGTTGATGTTATTCAAAAGTGGACATTCTGATTTTTTGTGTGAATCTTCTCCGCATTTATAACATCTCTCTTTCATGCCGTCGTAAAATATTCTTGCTTTAATGTTATGAATATATATGAATTGTGGTATTTCCTTCTCGATCTCTATATATACTCCTCTTACTCCCGAAAAAACTGGCAGAAGTGAGTTAACACCAAACTTTTCGCGTCTTGTTGACAATATATTGCCAAAACGATGCATGGCCTCACTCAATGTTTTGTCTGTAATTTCTGGTGGCAAATTGAATACCCTCACGTACCGCATTATTCCACTTGCTCCTTTTACTGTTACCTCGGTTGATGTTCCATTAATATACTTGAACGACAAAACATGTGTTTCTCGTACAAATTCAATGTACCTCTGATCATTGTTAAAATTTATATAAATACACCGCTCGTACAAATCTTGGTACAACGTATGTATATCTTTAGCCGTTAGACCATTGTTCAATACAAATTGCATCATTTCTTGATCTGACGGCTTAGCATCTGTCTTTTGGAACTGTACTTTTACAGTGTTTTGTCTTAAACTATCCATTTTATTCCACAACCTTGTTATAAACAGGTATTAAATTTAACCACTGCGCAGAATTGCGCTTATCAAATTTGGACAGCACTAATATCACAATCTTTTTCAATATTTTAAACTCACTAATTTTTATTTTTATTTTGTAATTCGCTCTGTCTTTAAAAACTTACGGTTTTGTAGGTTGAGCATTATTAATATGGCAAATCAATCGATGTTGTAAATCCCTGATGATTCGCAAAAAGAGGGGTGGTACTTTCCGATTTTGAGACAGCTTCTAATTATTGCAGTTGTAATACAACTAACTAGTAAATTGCTAAGACCAAATCGACAGAATTTTTTATTTCACTAATATTTGGGAATGATATTATGTTAAACGAAATTGTAAACTCATGCAAAGGATTAGTTCACAAAGAATTTTCTGTTTTATTTTTAAGAAAAATTCTAGAACGCTGATGATTCTCAAAGGATAATAGACAAAATCTCTATTTTAAGATGCACAGAATTATTATTTAACCAATTTATTTGCAATGGAATCGTATGAAACGAAGTGGTAAGCTGTTCTCACACTCAATTATTAATTAATTTTTGTGAAACAAGTCAAAATTGAATAACCGAGTGTTGATGTTGCTCAAAGGTACTTGCAGGTATTTCGATATTTTATGTAATGTTTGACGCTAAGGCCAGCACTTTTAAACCAAGACAATAAATCAACGGATTAATTCATAGTTTTCGAAAACCTATCGATTTTGTGGATTTTAGTGTTATATTTTTAGAAATTAATCATTGCTTGCTGGCTGGGTCATTACTCAATTCTTTTGTTGGCTTTGTCTCACAATAATTTTTTGTTTATGTTTGTCAATTTAGTCAATATTGTAATTTTCGACATTTCTGTTCAAGCAAAACATATTATTTGGAGTTTGTTGGACCAATAATGGACCCAGCCTATAGAAAAACGGAATCTGCGCCAAATCTGTTCCTCATTATAAAACTAAATTGCTCTCCTATTAGGAAATACTTTAGGACCTTTGGATCGGCGATTTTGATTTTGTAGAAATTAGGCTTTAAATGCAAAGAAATAAAAAGTAGTTGATTTTAGCTAATACAGAACAATTGTGTGTTTAATGTATTCAATGCAATATGACGGCGGTATACCTAATATTATATAGCAAAAATTGAATGCATTCTTATAAACTGTGGGTATGTATAATGCTACAACGCGACATAAACATTAACATTAATTTAATTTACAACACCCCCACTGAATTAATTTTTATTGAGCTTCATACGCCTGGATGATACGCAGCTTTCATTCTTTCATTGGAAATCATGTTCTCAGTTGCAACATACCGAAGCTCAACAACTCCATGATTAACTTGATCTCGAACAAAATGATGTCCTATATCGATGTGTTTTGGTCTCGATGATGAGCATTACTGTTGGCTGGATCGATGGCCCCTATATTAATACAACACAGTATAGTTTCTTTTCTTTCATGTTTCATGGAGGAATTCCTTACGGTAAACTTAAATACTCAGCTTCTGTTGTAGACAAAGCCACAGTTTGTTATTTCCTGAAACTCCACGTTATTGCTCCTTCCTGCATTCTAAACAAACAACCAGTAATCGATCTTCTATCGTACAAGTCTCCTGCACAGTCGAAATCAACATACTACCCAACAGATGAAGCATCACAATTAAACCCCAGCTTGATTCCCATTAGGTATCTGAGAACACGTTTTGTTGCTGTCCAGTGCGCCTTTCCCGTTTTACTCTAATATCTACTTAGCATACCAGCTGCATAACAAATGTTGGGCCTCGTTATACCTGTGCTGCAAACATCAAGCTTCCAATTCCTTCCTGATATTTTAAATTCATCATCTCAGTAATCTGGCCTCCTGGTTTTTTAAAACGAAGTTCGACAAAATAGGTATGTCGTCGACATAGATTGCGGCTACAAGCATCCTATTATTGGCGACTCTGTAATATACGCATGGATCAGCATCTGATTTTTTCAGTCCAACATCTCTCAAATCTTTATCTAGTTTCGCGTTTCAAACTTTGCTAGCTTGCTTCAATCCATATATTGACTTGTTTAACTTTTAGACTTTTTCGCTCGCCGTTGACATACATCATTCCGGTTGCAACATATATATATATTGATTCAAATCACCTTGTAGAAGGGTCGTCATAGCGTACATCGTATCTCACAACTGGTGAGTACGTTTTCTCATAATTCCACAATTTTGCATCTGGCCTCAGTAATGCTTCCTCAGCCGTCACAGGATCATTTAATTCAACTTATTGTGATAAATACAACACAAAATCATCATAAACCTTAGGTTTCGGTTTCGTCCACTTAAATTTCTGGGATGTATTCATTGTCGTCGACATCCAATAAAATATCCTGATTCTCGCCAGCGTTATCCGCTTCGTCCCAGTTATCGTTAACTTCTTCGGCCCTATCAGAAATGTTGTTGTTGGTAACAATCGAATCAAAACTCAATTCTTTTATCGAAGGTACACTTTTATTGAATGCTTCAACAGGCTTCGATTGCATTTCGACGAGTGGAGCAAAATAGCCTAGCCTATAATAGTTATCTTTAGTCACCTAAATTCGTTGGTCTTCCATAAACATAACATCTCGACTCTTCACGACAGTTTTGTTCACATGATGCTACAAGCGATAAGCTTTATATTCGTCATATTATGAAAGCATCCTACCTTCTTCCGATTTGTCATCAATCTCCTTGCGTTTCTCCTTCGGAATATGCACAATACACTTACTTCCAAAAGCATTTAATGGCTAAGACTCTGTTTTCGTCCAATCCATATTTCATCTGGAATCTGATCTTTGACTGGTTTAGATGGTGTCCGATTAGGCTGCTGTTGAGATTGATTCTGCCCAGAAGCTTTTCGGAAAACCAGCTTATATACACATAAAATGAGCTTTCTCGACAACGGTTCTTTCCGCCACACAGTTTTGTTCCGGCGACTAGGGCGCAGTTGTTTGATGTTGTATTCCAAATTTTCTTAAAAAAACAAGTAAATCATTATTCACACTCAGTGTCATTGTCCGTTCATAAAATTTTAATTTTACGATTTGTCCAATTCTCAAACACTTTAAAATTCCTGAAATGCTCTTTCACCTCAGACTTCGTTTTCATTATTTAAAGAAACACTTTCCGAGTAAAATCATCTACGTATACCAACACATACTTCGCATCGCTAGGCGACTAAGTATCAAAGGGTCTACGTATGTTCGAGTGAACACTCTTAGTAAATGACAGTCTTGTTTGTTTGCCTTTCAAATCAACTTCACAAGCATTAATTTCATTCGTACAAAAGTTCACTCCGTTTGGTCACTCCGAACATTGGTGCCACAGAACAAACTTATCATTTTTCTTGTTTACTGCTATTGACATGACAATTTTTGACTGTATGTGTTCAATCGATAAATATCGCCAACTCGTGTCCCTGTAGCAATCACATCAGCATCCGTCACGTTCAAAAATTACTACGTTTCCGTGACTTGTGATCCTACTTACAGATAATAGATTATCACAAATATTTCGTACATATAATACGGTCGACGACAACGTTCAACTCTAGGTTTCCCATTATCCCAACTTCCAACTTTCCATTGTCTACCGTGACAGCTTCTGTAATCGGTGGTGTCGAGATATTTTTTCAGGTTGTTAACCATTTTTGCCGTGTGTGCTGATGCACCGACCAATCACACTCATTAATGTGCTTCGCCAAAAACGATGTAAACCTTGTTTGTTCGGTTTTCCTAGATTTGTCCTGTTTGGAATCCCGTTTTATATGGCCGAATTTGTTGCAATTGTAGCACTTTGGTTCTCTCTTGACACTAAGCTTTTAGCTTATGCCGCCTAATGCTGCCAAGCGCTTAGACTAAACACCACCGATGATTTGGTGGTTTCTTACCTTACGTCCCAAAGTATTTTTGGTTTTAATAAAATCAGCTGTTATTTTTAAAATTAAATTTTTTTGAAAACCACCCAATTTTGAGCAAAAAATCCAAAATCTGCAATTGTGCTCCGATTTTGGTTCCAGATGCTTCTAAAGATAGTTTGAAATAATTCCACAACTATTTAGTCGGTAATCCGGTGGACAGAGTAGCAGCTACGTAGCATAGAGTGGTAACTAAAGATCGATATGGTTCAATCCTCACCACGGCAATGTAATTTTCATAACGAATATATATTAAAATCGACGACCGATGCTGATGCGATGAGTCGCAAATGCAGAATATTGCAGACCATTATTCAGCAAAACAAATCAATGTTCGAGAAGCGAAGTGGGCACAAGAACAAATGGTGGAATTATGAAAGGCGTGGAGAGAGAAGGGAGTGTAATCAATGAATTTGTATGTTGCAATGATTACGTCATGATTTGTCACAAATAAATGCAAGCACAATTTTGTTCATAACTCATCGATTTTGGAAGTGTTGGATTTCGATATGATAAAAGATTTTCATTTAGATTACATGCATCTGGTTTGTTTAGGAGTCGTAATATTTAGTTTAATTTTCGCAGTTCCTATTCCAAAGTTTTAGCCATATTCGACCACGCGATCTCTACGACAATATTCTGAAAAATTTTTAGGATTCTGTAAACTGATAGGACTACCACAACATCAACATTAGTGCCTTCAATATTGTACTGAGAAAATACTCAGATGAATTCCGAAAATCAAATAAAACACGATTCACGAGTTGTGCAGCCACATTTGACCAAGATCTAATAAAAAATCATTGGAAAATTGGTGCTAATGATACAGTACTTGAAAAAATTCTCAATTAAATTGCGAAGACCAAATTAAATACGACACATGAGACTTTGCGGTCGTATTTGATCATGCTTTCCCCTTTATAAAATTCTGCAAAACTTCAAAGTACTGCCAATTGATACGTCTAACAGAAAATCATCGTAAAATCAGTGCCAAGAATAAAGTACTTGAAAAATTATTCAGTTGGATTGTGAAAATCAAATTAAATACGATTTGTGAGCTGTGCGGCCATCACCAAGATAATATGCTGAAAAAATGTAAAAGATACTGGCAACTGATCGATATAAAAGAAAATCATCGTGAGATCGGTGCCAACAATACAAGACTGGAAACATTGCTCAGTTGAACTACGAAAATGAAATTAAATAAGATTCACAAGTTTTGCGGTGATATTTAACCGGGTCATCCTCAGAAGGAAGTTCTGAAAAAATTTCAGTGTACTGGCAATTGATACATCTTACAAAAAATGATCGGGAAATTGTTGCCAACAATATAGGACTTGATTAATTGATTGTTTGGTTTCAGTGTACGATCAAAAATATGTAACGTTTCCGGTAAGACGCCGGGTCCAGCGTACACAACCTTTACACATAACAAAACCGAAGGAAAGATCGCCGCTATGGCCCTCCCCAGATTTGCCCTTTCGGGTTTCAATTGGAGAGTTGTACCTTGCCTTGCCAGTTCGTCCGCCCTGCAGTTCCCCAGTACGTCCGAGTGACCGGGGACCCATACTATCTGGATATTGAACTGCTCACTCATCTCGATAAGAGATGAGCGGCACTTCAATGCCACCACGGATGTCAGAGAAACTGAATCCAGCGACTTGATTGCCGCCTGACTGTCCACATATATTGTTATATCTTTTGTGAATATGACATTATGCCTCAACCCAGTCAGCGCTTCCTCAATCGCTACCAACTCCGCATGGTACACACTGCAGTGATCAGGAAGATGAACGGATAAATTTACATTTAATTTGTCACAAAAGACTCCTGCTCCGACTTTGCCGTCTAGCTTGGAGCCGTCAGTGTAAAATTGTATTCAACCAGTTTCTGTTATTGACCTGTTCCCCCAGGATTCCCTTGAGGGGAGAAGAGTCCGGAAACCCTTTTCAAAGCATACAACCGGTATTGTGTAGTCACTATTCTCCACATTTGGCTTTAGCGACCTGTCAATCGTCGAGTGGCCTGTCTGAAGACATTTCCACTCACACACGGCAGAAAGTCGTGCAGCCGTAGTTGCCGCTCTCTGCTTACCAAAGATGTCGACAGGAAGAAGGTAGAACATAGCTTCCAGAGCACGTGTAGGGGTTATCCTCAGTGCCCCGCTTATAAGCAAGCAGGCCGTCCTCTGTACCTTCTCTATTTTATTCTTATAAATTTTCTTGTCTAGTGCTGGCCACCACACACTCACCCCGTACATCAGACTCGGTCTGACTACAGCGGTGACAAGCCGTATACCAGCTCTGATTTTAGACCCCATCTCCTTCCGACGGCGTTCCTACATGAGTACAGAGCAATGGTAGACTTCGTTACCCTCTCTGAAATATTGGGCATCCAATTTAGCTTACTGTCCAAGATTATGCCCAGAAATCTTGCCTTATCAGTAAAGGCCAGTGCCGTGCCATTTAAGGTAGGAGGGGCGACTACCGGAATTTTATATTTCTTGGCGAAGGGTACCAGCTCTGTTTTGGATGGATTTATACCCAGCCCACATTTGCTGGCCCACTTTGTAATGATTACGTGTGCGTGTTGCATGACCTTCTTAATCGTGCCTAAATACTTCCCCGAGATCCAGATCGCTACGTCATCTGCATACGCTATAACTCCTATTCCCTCCCTCTCCAGTTCCAAAAGTTATCCATTGATAACTATGTTCCAGAGAAGAGGTGATAGGACTCCACCTTGCGGAGTTCCTCTAACTACTCGCCTCCTAATGGTGGTCGCCCCCATATCCGCGTTAATAATCCTGCCTTCTAGCATCTGATTTATTAATCTCCCTAAGTGGTCGTCCACATCTAAGAAAGACAGGGTTTCCCGAACTGCCTCCGTCCTGACATGGTTAAAGGCGCCCTCTATATCGAGGAAGGCTACCTACAGTTCTCTTTCGAGTGAATTGATTTCTCAATTGTTCGCACCAAGGAATGCAGAGCCGTGTCCACAGATCTCTTTTTTCAGTACGCATGTTGAGAAGTCGCCCAATTACTGGGTTTTATTTTTGCACGTATGTACACGTCGATCAATCTTTCCAATGTTTTCAACAGAAACGATGATAGAGTTATCGGTCTTAGGCCATGTGGGTAGGCCTGTGAATTCTTTCCCGTTTTCGGGATGAAAATCACCCAAACCTCCGTCCAGTTTCTAGGAATATAGTTCAGTTTTAGACACCTCCTGAAGATCACCTCCAGCCATGGGAGAATGATCGACGAGTGTTTATGCAGTTCCGCTGGGATGATACCGTCCGGGCCTGCCGATTTAAAAGGTTTAAAGCCGTTTAGTGCCCATATAATCCGGTTCTTGCACACGCTTCCTCCGGGCACCCCAACGATACTCTTTCCCCCTCCCCGCCAAGCTCCGTCGACACATGCACACTACCTGGGAAATGGGTATTTAACAGAAGCGCCAGTGGTTCCCCAATAGACGTTGTCCACAGCTCATCAGGTTTGATGAAGTAACTAGGGCTCGTTGGACTCTTAGATAAGATTTTCCTGAGGCACGAAGTCTCCGAAACACCTTCCATTTTTTTCACAGAATAGTCTCTAAGACTTCCTCCGCGCCTTCCTTAATTTCTTTTTTTACTTGTTAAGGTGCTCCTTATAGGAGTCCTAGTCCTGAGCTTCCCTAGAGCCCTTTGCTCTATTGAATGCTTTGCTCTATTGAATGCTTACCTACATCCTGAACCATACCTGTTTCTGCTTCCCTTTAGGTATTCTCCTGGGGCAAGCAGTGTCCAAGGACAAGTTACAGATCTTGTTTTTACTAATCCAGGGTTCTTGAACTAAGATTATGTCCTCATCCAATTTGGTCAGTCTGAGGATCAAGGCTGCCGAGGCAATTTAGGAGGAAAACGAACTGTAAATTTCTGCAATTTTTGTTGTAACAGTTAGTTTTCCCCCAATTATTTTCTTATCTTCTCGGCATATTGCTTTTTTCTTCGTTTTGATTTGATTGCGTTTGTGGAATTTCCGCTGTTTTCTTCTTCACTTCGGCTCGGTTGTCTGTTTTTGGGTGTGGTTCGACCCCATAACGGTTAATTTCTTTCAGATATTTTTTTGTGTTGCCCTTAATTTTCAAACAGTGAATAGTGAAAATGAAACTTGATATTAACTTAGAATCAGTTTTAACGTAATTACCGTATATTTTTCTTGCAAATTATTCTTTTCACCGCAACAGAAAAATTGTCTTTGAATTTTCTTTATATACCTACAACCCATAGTATCACTTATTTAATTAATTTTATCTAATTTAAATAAAATCAAATAAATTTCACTGATGGAGACAGACTAAAACACGTCCATCTCCATCGAGCGTTCATCGCCAACTCATTTTATACCGTTTTTTGGAATGACATTTAAATATGAATTAAATGTTTTTTATAGTGTTTCCACTGCGTTTTTTGGGATGAATTTTGGGCCAACTTCACGTACATGTTTCCATGATATATTCAGTTTCATAATTTAAAAATTTGGTTTATTTTTCTCGAATTTCAAAAAATAAACTCAAGTTTATGATATGAAATATGTCAGTGAAAGTTTTTGATATTTATATCCAGCATATTTTACTTGATTTTCTTTTACAGGGCATGGATTTATTAAAGGTAAATTTTAACATGCTAAATCAAAACCTATTATCCATAATGGTATTACTTACAAACCCCAAAAACAAGCAAAGTATACCGAAGAAATACCAGACACTGATTCCTAGTTTCCTAGTCCTAGATTGCTTAATTTTTAGACACAAGTCGTTAAATTGTTGTGGGGTCAGTTGATAGTTTCTGGATCTGTAATAATTGGTGAAACGTGCAATTAGATTGCTTTATTATTTCCATAAATTCAATAGAAAGTTCGACTTTTGTGAAAATCACCTTACTATAAATGTGAAAATTTTATAAAAATCACCTTACTATAAATGTGAAAATTCAGAGCCAAACAATTCCAAAATCGTCAATTCTGCTCCGATGGTCATTCTTGATACCTCTAAATATAGGTTTTTCACCTGTAACTGTTGTTGCAATGCACATGTATTTCACATATTAATAAAATTGGCAACAACAACAATGTGCTCAACATTTTGATAATAAAAACTGGTCAAACTGATTTAATAAGAAATTTAATGCAAAATCTCAATTTTAAAGATTCCGGTTCAGGTATCTGAAACCGAATTTACTTCTATAGTGCTGCTTTATACTTAACATAACTCAATAGAAACATTTTCTAACCTTAAAAGCTTATATGAAGCTCTGTAAATATATTTATCTGAATGAAAACATTGTCACAAAAATGAACTGAAACTCGAAAATCATAAGCATTGCCATGTATTAATAGATTTACCAACAAGAAAGACTCATTCAGGATTTGGTAACAACAACACATCACATTATTGTTTAAATAATTTACTAGTAAGAAGCGCCGTCTTATAAAAACTTAGTTGAGTTTTAAAACGTAAAGCTCGAAGGACACATGTAAGTATTTTAAATGTTGACAACAATAGCATATCATACTGTTATTATTCAATTAATGGATAAAAGCTGTTGAAAATTTATATTCAGGAGCAGCTCCTTAACACATGTTTGCTTCTTGAACATTTATGATATTATCGCGACAATTTGATTAAAATACCCGAAAACCAAATTGCGTATTTCATAGCTATAAAACTCAACAGAGCGTTAATAATAATTATAATAATATGAAAATAAAATGAGTATGTTACACATACAATATAAAGTCATAACTTCCATTCGATTAATTGATTTTCCCAAATTATAAAACCTTTCCAATCTATAAAATCAAAATGTCATATAAATACACTCCGGGTAATCCAGAATAATGTGAAACATCAAATTATCCCCGTATAGTACACGTAAAAGTATAAATAGGAAATCGTTACTTGATGGTTGATTTGCTTTGCTTGATGTAACATACTATAAAATAGAAACAATTTGATTTTCATCCGTGATGTCATTCAGATCATAAAACAGGGAATGTAAAACAAAAAAAAAAATTATGTTAGCTTTTATGTGTTTATATTGTATATGAAATCAGATTTTTCGCGTCAATGAAAACATTGAAGCTTATCTAAAAAGTCTCTTCCCTATATATATATATCGTATACATGTTAAAAATTTCAAATATGTAGTGCCATTGTTTTTGTGTATTCAACTGTGTGTAATATTTTGTCCGAATTCCTGTGGCGAATCTAATTTGTCCATATATTGTGTTCGCTAGATGCGTTCACTTTAGTTTTGTATTCTGTGAACGGACGGTTTCTGTGTGTGGAACAATTCACAATGGAAATATCACAAAAAAATTTAATTTTTTTATAAATTTCTATCACGATTTTTATTTTTTATTTTTTTTGCAAAAATTGTTTTGTATTCCTTGCCTGTTTCCAATGGATTTTATGCGTATTGGAAACACTGTTCTATGTGTTCGCATACATTTGTATACAACGTACACTCTATTTGTTCTAAAATAAAATTTCAATCCTCAAATCATACAAAAAAAAAAAAAAATAAAAAATTTGTCTATTATTAGTCGAGAAACACAAGAGAGGATTTATTAAATTTTATTCACTATTTTATTCATGTTTGCATTTATATAAAAAAAAAAAAAAAAACATTTAAATGGTTCGTTTTGTATTTGATTAGTCTGTCTACATTGGATCACTGAAATCTATTTAATTGGAATATATAAATTTTATGTTTTTTGAGTCTATATTTGATCTGCTTGAATTATTTATGAAAACGAGGAAAATCGTATATACATATGACGAGTGCTATTCAATTTTTATTTTTCAATTTTCAAGAGGTTTAACAATCTGTATATTATTTTCGTACAGCAATGTTGTTTAAATAAAATAAAAAATTATTTGATTTATTAAATATTAAATTAGTGAATATGTTTATTTATATGAAAGTCGATGAGGGCAAATATGAATTTTTGAAAAGTTGTCGTGCAAACGTTTCAAATTTATTTGTACAATATATAGCTACATTTCAATTATTGCTTCTGTAACAAAACAACCCGTGAAATGTCAAATGGAATGATATAATTGGATTTATGGATTCAAGTAAATTATTTCCAAGTAAAATCAACAAGAGCATGTTTCAGTATTGAAGTCGAATTTTATTTATCAAGGAATTGATATTGGGTTTGGCAATTTTTGGAAAAATTACGTACATACATTCACTATGAAATGATTTTTTTCGGCATTTTATAGACACAAATATATTAGTGAAAATGGCATTCATAAGATTTTCGGTTGGTTAATCAGAAACAAAATCAGGTGGCAAATTATTTATAATATATCTACTCAAAGAAAAGTAGAAATATCAATTCCTCCCGTACTTTACCCCAAGAGTTATACAAAGTGTATAACCCTGAACAAAAAATGAGAACTTTCCTTGAGCTCATTGTGTTGGTTGTTTGGTTTCGCACTGAAAAAGTTGGTCTACTCATCAGGTAGTTACGACCAAACTACAAAAATACAATCCCTACTTAACACATATAGTGTCAAGTACGAACGAACTGAATTAGCGAATTATATTCACTAAATCAAAAAACTGAAGGAAAACCTTCATTTGTGTGTGTTTAGTGCCCACACAATATTAAGAAGTTTATAAGAGAAGTATGTCTGTACTTTGTATTACACTTGGGGTAAAGTACGGGAGAGATTGATACTTCTGCTTTCTTGGGTAGATATATGGTATTATGAATAATTAGCCTCTTGTTTTTGTTTCACTAAAATATTTGTGTCACAGAATTTGTGTCACAGACATACTTCTCTTATAAACTTCATACATAAGTACATTGACATATTGTTGTCACTTTTTTTGAAAAAAAAAAAAAAAAAAAAAAAAAAAAATTCAACAAATCAAATTTCGTATGAACCAGTACTAGATATATGTGTGTCTAGATTTCAGAACGTTGTTACATGTTTTGATTAGAAATGATCCTATATTATCAAAAAAAATGTATGTGCCTCACCCTTATAAGCACATGATGGAAGTGAAACGTCTGTAGTAAAACGATTGGAGTCGGTTTCTAAAGTAAATAATAGAGTTGTGATATTATTTTTTATTATTAATTTATTTTATTGTTTTTTTCTTGTATAACCGTAACTAGAGGCTTATGATAGCTAAAATGTGACACAAATATTCGCGTTTCTACAGTATGCAAATATCGACTAAAAACAGCGTCTATTGTTGCTCCCTGCCTCGTTGTGGATTTTGCAGGATCGCTTGTCATACTCAAATTGAATTTGTCTTTGAAAAATTTTATAAGTTGCATAGATGATTCTGCTGCAAAGTTTACATTTAAATCCCCTCCAAGAATTATGGGTATTTTTTCTAAATTTAAGTTAAGTATTGGTGCTTCAGAGGAATATTGAAGTAACTTTTCATAAAGGAATTCAATTATGTTTTTAACACTTTGATGTGGTGATATATATACTGCTACCAATAACATCGTTTGACCGTGCTCTGTAGAACATTAACAGGCACATACTTCTCCTACTTCATCAATTTGCACCCCAAATGCTAGTGGTTTCTCTACTCTAATATCCCTTGATGTCGGTAAAACATGAGCAGTATCATCTGCATTCTGGTAAATAGCAAACGCCACCAGATCGAACACTTGGCCGTTTATATTTAACTATACAGTTGAAATTCGGTATAGCGACATGTTCGTCGTTGTGAACCCACGTCTCCGACAAAATTAAAACATTAGAATGTTTAGCAACTCTATCGATTAGATCAAGATTATGAGCCCGTAAACTTTGAATGTTGAAGGTATAAAGCGACAAACCTGGTGCGTTTGTGATGAAATCAATTAATTCAGATTCTAATGTGATGAGTGGATTTAGCGAAAGTCGTTTAAATTCCAGCTTTAAAAGAAGAGTAGACGATGGCTCCTTTCTGCAATGATAAAATATTGAATCCTTATGTTTTGACACGATGTATAATTTTTCGATTGTAGTGACTCTGGATAAAGCAACGTATAGTAATTGCACCGAGTGGGTTTTTTCATACTCATAACACGATTTCGTCGAATGTACCACCTTGAGATTTATGAATCGTCATAGAGCAACCAGATATTAGAGGAAAGTGACTTCGATTTACTATCATTGTTCTGTTATTATTTAAAGAAATCGTAGAGTTGCGTCGATTGATTGGCACTCCATTCAATGTAATATTATGTTGTTGCATATATCCAGCAGCCTTCATTCGTAATTTTGTTCCAATTTTAATGTCAGGAAAAGTTAGCCAAACACGAGTTACTTCTTCATTCTCGTTTTGTTCAACGCGAACTAATTTGCCGACGGCGCCATTGGCTAATCCATCTGATACATCGATATTGGTTGTTATTATGTAATATTTGTCAATAACAAAAATTATATTATATGAAAGTCCGCCTGTGTCAATAGTAGACTTTTTGTGCAGTTTTTGACGTAGTGATGCCAACTGTGTAGCGTCGTTGTAGCCAGAATATACATCAATCGCGATGGACGTAATTTTAACCTCAGCTTCGTTTAAAATTTTATTATTATATGCGTTAACAGATTGATTCGAATAAAATAGTCGAATACCATGAGGACATAATGCATTGACTTCGTTTTCCGTAAAGAAACGTGACTGCATTAGAATTAACTCATCATCATCAAGTATTTGACCGTTTCCTATTTTCGTTAAAATATTCGAAAATTGAACGTTAGCTTGGGCGCGTAATTTCATCGAGTTCATAGAATTTGAGCCCTCTCCATAATATTGGTCCAGACATGCTTTGTTTCGGTTGATTATAAATGGGTGTTGCTTTAACTGGTGGTAATTGACGTCCTCCAAAGCTAACATCAAAGATACCGCTAATCTGTTTGAGTCGTTGATCGATATGTGCTAATAATTCTGCGCCGATCATACTGATTTCATCGATGATTAAGACTCGGACGTATTTGAATAGTGTGCGATATTGGAGTGCGATTTCATAAGACAATGGAAGTAGTTTTGACAACGTGATTTTTAAAGCAGTATGCACTGTGGTACCGTTAATAGCCACAGCAGCTTTGCCAGTTGAAGCGCACGTAATGTAAGCGTTACAACAACCATCGTTATCGGTAAAGCGATTGTAAATCTCCATTAGAAGTTTAATGACAAACGTTTTGCCACATCCCGCCGGTCCAGTGAAGAAAATTTGCAATGGTGGAGAATTAGGAGACGATAGATGCGATATTGTATGTAACAAAAGGCTTCTTTGTTTATCATTAGTCATTCTCATTAAGGCCAAGAACTGTTCATTGTCCATTAAATTTTCTCTCCTTTTGGCGATGGAACCAAATTTATCTAGCAAAGCGAGACGAAGGTCATTGTTATGTTCAGAATTAGGATCGTTGTATAATTGTTGGAACGGATTAGGATCCGGAGCACCGCCAGCATCGGCATGATTAGTATCGTCTTCAGTATCATCATGGACACGACATAATTTTCGACAAATCTCGATGGTTTTATCAATATCTAAATTGGATTCAAATTCTTTTCTTGCTTCCAAAATGAATTCTTCATTGTCCTCGTAAATTTTTAGGAAGCACATTTCAGCCAATATATCACGTTCTTCATTTCTAAACGGTATATGTAGAGAAACCATTTCCCGTTTATAGTTGGTGAAATCTGTAGCCATGCCATAATTTCTGTATCGAGTGATCCGCGATTCATTTCTTTTCGCAAATGTTCCGTCTTGTTTGACATTATAATGAGCAACAAATTGTGCTATAGAAACATTTTCTAGCTCTTCCCGTCGTTTCTCATATTTATCAAACCAATTTTCCTTCCAAATATTCGTAGAATCATCACCAACTTCTAATTGATTTAATTCTTTTTGAGTTTTTCTCATCCGCTGTCGTTCGATAGGCCATACAGTTGGAATATATTCAACTTTATGAGATGATTTGGACATAGGTTCTCGAAGAAGGTACCATGCTGCTTCTTGACTTGTCATTTCGACAGTATTCAGCACATTTACACTCATGTTTCTTGCAACATCGACAATACCGAACTCAGGATGTTTGTCCATCGTTTCTATTATTTGACGCTGCAAATTACTGATTCCTCTATTCGTTTTGTTGACATATTCTACAACATATGCAGCGCAAGAATATTCTTCGGTAATAAATTGGATGTCCATATTAGATTTGAGAATACTGAAAAGGAATGGGTTGAAACCGTTGTGCCATATTTCACTAGTTTTTCTCTTTAAGAACACCCGCGGTCGTTCAATTCCAGCTTATAGAATTTTAATGTAATCAACGTCACACGTAATTTTATTTTGTTCGTAAAACGTATCTATATCAGGATAGTAGATATTTTCCAAATTCAATCTTATTTTATTGTATCGTTCTTTAAGGTTACGAAATTGTGGTTCGTCTTTTGGCATTGGTATCAGAATCATCGTTGAGTTGCATGGCATGAAGGGAGCGTCGAAGCGACATTTTTGCGGCCTATTTGATGTAATTCCTTTGTAGCAAGTGAAAGTATGTTTATGGGTTTGTAGTTTGATGTTTCCCGATGCTTCTGATGCTGAAACCGATATCAAGTGATCGATCAATTGAAGACTGTCGTACAATCCGGCATTCAATGGATCGTCCGGCGTCTCCTCCAACCATAAAAGTATATGAGCATGCGGACTTCCGCAATGCTGAAATTCGATTCTTTTAAAATATTTCCTGACGAAATAATGACCAAAAGGACTGTTTTTTTTATATTTAGATTGCCAAACAGTCATTACTGTATTTATCAGCTTATTGAAATAAATGGCACATGTAACTGCATCATCATTAACTAGTGAGCTTTTTTCCATAAAATGTAGTTGATTAACGGCTTCAACCGTGATTTCTTTTCCATATTTCAACCTATATAAGGTTCGTAGTAAATCAGTCCATCCTATTTCATTAGCGCTCATCGTAAGAAACAATGTGGGTTTACCATTTTGTCGTATCATTTAAAACAAGTCTTTCTTTCGATTTGCCCAGTACCACGTTGAATTGGGAATCGTTCGGAGGAAAGCGAGGTTTGTATCAATGCAATCGTGAATATATTCTTCAGATTCAATTTGACGACGGGTTATGGCAGTATTATTTCCCACGTGTTTAAATGCAATCGTAAGACAATCGCGAACTCTCAGTCGCATAATTTTCATTGCCATATACAGTAAGTGGTACGTGGTAACGCCACGTCGGTCTGATCTTCGTAGCTCACTAGTTGCCATCATGAATGGCGTGATGTGTGTGCCGTCTCTGAAAATTCGAAATTCGCCAAGATAAATAGACGGAAAAGAGAGTTCTTCTGCATGCTCATCAAAAAGTAGGCTGATAGGAAGTTCGGTTTCGCCAGGGGCAATTCGCAAATACATATCTTCATTCCAAAGTAACGTTTGTTGTTGCGCGGTTAGGCTATCTTCGATAGGCACAACTTCACTAACTTCATCCTGTGACGGTATGGTTTCTACTGCATTCTCCGTAAAGAAAGAATTATCAATCGTAATATTATAGCGTTGATAAAGCGGCGTTCGAATTAAATATTGTAACCAAGCTTTGATTGTTCCTTTGTTGACCAAGCCAAACAAATAGGACGATTTGTGTATTTTTTTCTTTTTAATGTGAACGTTAATGCAGTAATCATCGTTCAAACTCCGAGGTAATCGAGATACCATCGTATTAACATCGACCGGAACGTTTATGATTTGTCCATAAATGCCGTATTGACCGTGACTATGACGCAATCTACGAACTTGCATAAACGGCAAGCGCGGCGAGATCAACCTCTCCGTAAGCATCTCTAAAGGAGGAAGATCGGTTGGCATTTTAGGATATTGAAATCCATTAAATACTGATAGAGTCGGTATAGTGTTTTTCGACAATGCCCTTTTGCACGTAAAGCATACCTTCGCGTTATCAACATTCGGCAATATTTCGTTAATAATACCACTATATTGAGAAGAGACAGGCGATAAGTCATTCTTGAACCATAACCGATCACAAATTGAGCACGCGTACCCAAATGGATTGTTCAAGAATTTCATAAAAAGTTTTCGAGCACCTGCATGCAGTTGATAACCTTCATACCGCACAGGCGTCTCGTCCTGATTACTCGTAGACGGTTCACAAATATTTGATGCTTGCTGAAAATTATCGGAACATTCCATAACTGGAGGGTTGTTGAGGTTTGACACATAGGGCGCATAATTATTTCCATCTCCAGTGGTAGATGGATTAGCTATGCCCGGTAAGACACCGTTGGAGCTATCTAAATCATTTAAATTACTATTACATATACATAATATAACTTAGCCAACAATGAATGAGTATAGTGACAATATAAAATTTACTAACCATTCATTACATTTTCAGTAGATAAACAATTATTTTCAAAAATACGTGCACGATTCTCTCGCTGCCGTTGTCGATAATCACGAAGACGATCAGCCGCTGTCCGGTTTCCTCGAGGTCTTCCTGAATTTTGCCTATAGCCACCACGTGGTCGTTGCCTTGCTCTGAATTCGCGAACGCGTTTCGTTGATGATTGTTGTGGCATTCTGAAGTATTAATATTGTTTCGGTATGATTTTTAGCATTAAAATTTACTATTGTGTAAATTCATATATATGATACTTACGTTGTTAGTATATTCTAATAAAATTGTTCTTTTTAATCACTTTTCAATCACTTCACAAAAATCACGTCTATAAATTTAATTTTTAAAGCATTTTTCATATAAGGAACGCGATTTTATATTATTTCCTAAATAAAAATATGACATTCACCTTCATCGTTGGAAAATAAAAGAAAAATGCAAAAATAATAATACGTATGTAATAGCTAAAAGTAGGCGAATTACGAATTTACGATACAAATACGAGAAGTAGTATGTGTGGATTTTGTTACGCATTATAATACCTTACTTGTTTTCTGTATTAAAATTGTTTATACAAGCAGCAAATGTACTAAATGAACAAAAACGATAAATCGCACTACCAAAGCGTTTCACTTTGATTAGCGTTTCATTTTTTCAAGACTCACTACCTTCGCTAAGGAAGTTTCACTTCAAAAAAAAAAAAAAAACACTTTGGTACGTCTGTTGTGGTCACTTTGGTACGTCTATTGGCCAGTTTGGCACATTTTAAGTAATTAAATATTTACCATGAATTTACATATAGGAAATGAACACACTTAGACGGTGTACACACTTTAGCCGCTTATCTCGCCGAGATAGGATCGTCGGCTACCCATAGACTTATTTGGCCACGTGGATACAATCTTTCGGACAAATTCTATTTTTTTTTTTTAAACCGGATTTCGTAACTTTCATAGGGAAGAAACACCCTTGTTCTAAATCATTTATCGTCCAGATTTTTGGAAGTTGTTATGTTTTTGGTTAGAAAGGTTCCTTTACTAGCCATAGAAATATGTGGCTACTTGAAAAGTCACACCCAAGTAGTAACCAATGTTGACCGGGTTGGAGATTGATTTGGTTATTGCGTCTAGGGTTGAATTGACGATTGAGTTAATTTTCAGGACCGAAGTTTTGGTCATCTAGAGACAGCACCGGCTTTACACCTTTGAGCGCCCTGCGCGAGAATTACGAGTTTGGGGAGAAAATAAAAAATTAAATTTAGTTTTAAAACTGCATAGGTTGAAAAGAGGGAGTACAATTAATGTAAGAATGTTAAAGTCAGTAAAGGAGCATAGGTTAGAAGGAGGTTAGATAAATTTGAAATTAATACAGGTTTTTGCATTACAAATATATTATATTTAATATATTAATAATTACAGTCATTAAACATAGTTTTTTTTAATCCATACGTTTGGATATAAATCTTTAATTTTATTTTTTCAAATGAAATAAAGCATATTGAGTGGGGACGAGTCATCAAGAATTTTGACCAACATTTTAATTCTCATGAGTTTATCACATAAAATAGCACCTTCAATATCGAAAGTCTCACCAACTGTTAAAAGGAACTGAATATTGCTACAGTGGTTTTCAAGTTCTTTTCATTTTGATAGATTATTTACATCGTAGAGGAATCCCCAGGTTTCGGCGTGCTGAATCCACATCATTTCGGTATCAAGCAATATGTTGTAAAATCTTTTTAGGGGTTAAAATGGGCTCATGTCAACCCCCATAATATAAATTGGCCGTTTTACATTTTACGTATCTTATTCGTTTTACTGATTGACAGTTAGTTTCAACATCGAGGAGTCGGGCTAGTTCCTTGGTAACTAAAATCGCGTTTTCCAAACCGGTTTGTTAAATCCGCGGTTTTGCTGACATCAATATGTTGACCCTGCATAGATTTACTGATTTGAAATGATCAACGATACAAGAAAATTAAAGAGTTGACGAGCTAAACTGACCGCTTCGTGTGCTATGCTGTGCCGTCCTTCTATTTTTTGAACTCCACTGTGTTAGGCCTTCTTATTTGTACCATTGTTGTATCAGAGATAATTGATCTACATGACTGTTTTCCGGAATACTTATAGGAACGGCGGAGAAATATTTTACGTTGTGAATAAATGAAATTATTTTTTCAGTTACTTTTTCAGGTGATTCACTTAATTCGTAAAAAATATTTTTGTCATAATAATGACAAGAAAGCGAGTTTTTTAGGATTCGACGAACGAGTTCCTGCATAACGGAGTCAAATTTGCCAAATAATTCAATTAGGCCTAAATATCTGCCGTTTTTCTTGGTATGCATATAACTTAGCAGAAGGACAAAACGTAATGCCGAATTATTTTGCTTAATATATAGAGCGATACTCATCAATCTATTGAAAATCTTTTTTCAACGCTCTGTTTCCTTTGAATTATAAGTTGTTTCGCTCGATAGATTGTTGATCCTGTTCATGTTTGATAACATTTGATTTTGGCGTTTCTATTCATGTTTGATAACATTTGATTTGGGCTATTTTCTTTTGACTTAATAACTTTATACATATGGATCGAATTATTGTAACCTACATTTGCTAAACTCGATTTCGAATTCGTATGACCTCGATCATAACATAAACAACATAAACCGAATGCTCGGTTAGCAGTTTCAAAATATAATATCCATCGTCGCGGTACACGTTCGATATTAGCAAGTAAACGGAAGTAATGATTATTGCCGAAATGACGGTTGTTTGCCTCTTAAGGATATCGTTTAAGTTGAACTTGCCTGGGATCTTGAACGACCAAATAATCAGTTTTTTATTGTTAAGAGTCTAAGGCCATAAAACTAAATCTAAAAAATGTATTAAGTTAAATCTGGAATCGGATATAGATGGGGAAATCAACTGCTCTTCTATTGAGAATTTTCGATCGAAGGAACTTCTGAAAAACTTCAATTAACGAATCCATAAAGCTCAACACTGTTGTTTGATTTGGATAATGAACTAATTAAGTTTGAAGGCCCTTTCGTGTTCTTTCTTTTTTCCTGAATAAAACTTCTTTCGTTTGAGTTTCTTAAAATTTTTCGAAGTTGTGTTTAAATCTGGAATAAAAATGCTACACATAAAACAAGGAAACTGTTATGCAGGTCTGTAAATAAGAGTTGCATGTAAATACTATAAACGTACAAATATTTGCGTTTAACCGATTGTACATACATACCATGCGACACCATTCTGCGTAGAACACTGTGGTAATATTTAAAAATAATCCTACAATATTTTTTGTTCAATACGGACAATAGAGGCCTAAATTATTGTTCGGGTATTCATTATTCATTGTTCGGGTATTACGAAAATAAACTGAAAATGTCAGTTGAATTTGCCAACTATAAAAATGAATGTTCAAGCCTTGTGAGCTCATTTAATTCTTACATAAATTACGTTATGGGGATTTTCAAACTTTTTTTTTATTTTACTTTTAATTTCCTTACCGCAACCGCAATTGTTTTTTCACTTTACACTAAGTATGATTGTATCACGATAATAACTCAAATTATGTTAGGGGATCAATATTTAAAACCATGGAATTTATTTTTAAATGTAAAATGATTTAAATAAATTAAAAATACATGCTAATAAATCCTCTGTATGTGATCAAATTTTGTCAGAAAAAAAATTATTTCTTTTTTTTTTTTAAATTAAGTAAATTTTAATTATATGACAGAAAAAAAACGTAAGAGATTTACTAATAAACATTTTTATACAAAACTTTTGATAAAAATATAAATTTTGGTTTTCAGTAAAATATAAATTTTGAAAATTTTCATTCATAAATAGATGAAAAACTAAAATTAATTTTGATACAAACGACCTTTCGACGTTCGACCTTTCGACAAAATCGTTTTATCGACATTCGGCCTTTCGACCTATTTGGCCTTTGAACATAATCGGCTTTTCGAAATTTGACTTTTCGATATTCGGCCTTTCGACCCTTTCGGCCTTTCGATCCATTCGGCCTTTGGACATTCGGCCTTCCGACACATTCGGCCTTTCAACACATTCGGCATTTCGACATATTCGGCCTTTCGATATTCGGTCTTTCGACATTCGGCCTTTCGGCGTTCGGCCTTCGGCTCTATTTCCATAAGTACATACATATATTTCTTTTCGTTTTTTAACCCTTTGAATGTCATGTATTGGTTTTGCTTGTTATATTAAAGTTGCGTTGACAAGTTGAACATGTTAGCAGAAACACAGTAAAAAATCGGTATTACCGAATTACATATGAGTGTTGAGTAGTGACAATGCCCTTCTCTTGATTTTAATTTTTAAAGGAAAGTATTCCACTTCTTCTATACGTTTTATATTTTTGCTTTCACTCTCTTCTCTTTTCATTAATCTAAAAAATCGATTAACGAAAAATAGAATAAGAATGCAACACAGGATGATAAAAAATTTTCTTATTTTATATCCAACATTTAGCAAATTCCATTAGAGTATTAGATACATTTCCTCCTAGATTTGCGCATTTAATTTTGCGCTTCTTAAAGTGTTGCGCACTGCGCGGCCGGGCATCTTGATCACACATCGTGAAGGCCCTACCTAGAGAGAGAGAGAGAATACCAAAAACATTGTTTTAAACATAACATAAAGCTAACATCTCTAAAAACTCATCCATACAAATAAAAATCAATTACATACAATTTTAAACGAAAATTTTTCACTAAAGAAGGCTTTATTGAGCCTCGTGAAAAGAATATCCTCCTTAGGATCTATTAATAATTTGTTTGATGATAATATCAATGGTGTATATAACAGAAGTGTGGAAAATAAGTTTTTTGTTCCACGAAACGCTTGGGTCGCCATTCAATTGTCATAATATTTGTAGGGTTTTTTGAGGCCCTCCTACTGATTACCAGGTTGCGCATTACAGAGTGGTCCTGTAATGATCTTTGTCACCGCTCCGGATTCCAACCTCAGACCTATTCCGTTGTTTTGGCTGTAGACGGGATGTAGTAGTAAAAAAACAGTATTCTCAATGCCAAATGTGTTTATTGTCGCAATAATTTAATAAATACTTTGAAACTTCCTGGATATTTAACAAATTTTGAGATAAATTTTGATGTTTTTTGATTTAAATGCTTTCCAAAATTAATCTTTTATTGAGATTTTGCTCCTTCTCAAGTATTTCAGCGTCATTTGTAGATAATCAGTGATTGCTTCCACGTAGATGATTCGAATAACTTTGTTATTTTTGTAAGATGATGTAAGCCGGGACCAGGTTTTCTTATGATATAAATCTGTAGTTAAATTTCTATCCTTATTACGTATTACCATCGTATCTAGAAAGGTTAAACAACTTTGATTTTCAATTTCACATGTAAATTTAGTTCGCAGGGTAAAACTATTAAATGAGTCCAAAAAATTATCAATTTCCCAATTGGGAATGGCCACAATAAATTCATCAACATACCTGTTCAAATATCCAACCTAAAAATAATTCATCCTGGAAAAAAATTATATGCATACATTTGCTTAGCGGTTGTTGTTAGTTTATTCAACGCCTGAATATTACATAGTAGCCGCTTAAAATATAAATTTGTATACAACCTCATATTGAATCCCAATTTGTGCTATATTCCATAAGTTTTTCTAAGCAATATTGTTTGTAATAATGGAATATTGACATCCACGATTGTTGAAATTGTGAACTCTAAAGCGACCAACTAATCTTTCGAACGTATAATAAATACAATAACTCAAACCACTTGACGGTCTATATATATTTATTAAACTAAAACGTTGAAAATTTAATTAGTTTTCGCCGGTTCAAATTTTCTAAATGTGTCTTCTTCGTAAGACTTCTCAAATTCCCATTTTTTCTCGCTGACAACTAATAAAAACAAGACAAAACCGTACGCCTAATTTCAGCTACTACGGTTTCCTTTAAATTATAAACTTGTTGCTCACTATCACAATACTTGTTGCTCACAATTCTTGATTTAGCACTGGGTCGGTAACGTGGGCTGCGGTAAAGTCTCACCGTCCGCAATACTCCCCCCAGTTGAGTGTCCCACAGGATCACTCAATTCCCTCGGTTCCCTTACTAGGACGGCTAACTTGGACGTGGGCCTCCTTAGTATTTCTGAAGCTGTTCTTACGTCGGCTTGTCGGACATTTCCGTCGGCGCTTTTAATTATGGTTTCAATACGGCCTAGCTGCCATGTATAAGGTGTTTCAGTTCGTACCACGGCTACAACGTCTCCTTCCTGCAGTGGTATGGTTTTCTCGTACCAGCGTGTCGTTTGCGAGATTGTCGGGAGATATTAAGAGATCCACCGGCTCCAGAATTTACATGTAATTGCTTGTTGGCGTTTCCACTCAGCACGCAACATATTAATTTCATCGTCAAACTTACCGAAAGCCTTCGTTCCGCTTGAAGAACCTAGCAGAAAATGATTCGGTGTAAGGGCTTCAAGAGTATCTGTCTCCGTTTCGACATACGTCAATGGCCGCGAATTAATCATGGACTCGATTTCTATCAAACAGCAACCGAGCAGATCTTCTGACGGAATTCTGTTAGGCAAGGCGTAGTTAAGTCCGTTCTTGACGGACCTGATGAGTCTCTCCCAAGCTCCTCCCATATGAGGTGCGGCTGGTGGATTAAATTTCCAATTAATATGGGCAAACTGATCCTGCGCCTCCTTGCTGACATTCTGCAGGATCTTTCGCAATTGTGCTTCTGCACCTCGGAAGTTCGTCCCGTTGTCACTGTATATTTCAACGGGCATTCCTCTTCTTCCTATAAACGCTCGAAGAACCAGAATAAATGCATCCGTGGACAGAGCTGAGGCTAATTCTAGATGTATAGCTCTTGTAGTCAAACATGTAAAAATTGCACCCCACTTCTTCTCGATACGTCTGCCATGTTTGACAGTCATTGGGCCGAAATAGTCTACGCCAACAAACGTAAATGGGCGCATCCCAGCCGCCATTCGCGACCTCGGTAAACCTGCCATTTCTGGTACCTCCGGTCTGGCATCTACTATACGACATCGTCCACACTTCGCTCGCACATTTTTAAAGCAACTTCTCAATCGGGGTAAGTGGTATCGCTGTTTGATCTCATTTAAAACTGTAGCATGGTTTTGGTGGTACATTTGCTGGTGGAAACTTGCGATTAATAGCTCCGTAAATTTGTGTTTCCTTGGAAGTATAATCGGGCATCGTTGCTCATACGTGAGGCACTCCGCATCCTGCAGTCTGCTCTTCATCTTGATGATGAATTAGAATCAATAAATGGAGACAGCTTTCGCAATTTACTGTTGCTCTGTAATTTCCGGCCTTCTTTCAGAGCTTTTACGTCATTGTGAAAATAATCTATTTGTGCGCTTCGAATCAGGTACGTAAGAGCATCGTCCAGTTCGTGCGGTGATATTCTGCCCAAATGATTTTTATGGTAGAAGAACCGTAGCACCCAGACTTGTGTTCTAATTAGCTTCCCAAGCATCGAAAACCGCTCGAAATTGGGTGTTAGATCATCTGGTTTCGCTGTAGCGACGATATGCAGACAACGTACTTCCTGCTCTTCATCTTCAGGATTTGGCTCGTCATCTCGTTCCTTAGGCCATTCGTTACGCGGTCTATGAAGAAAAACCGGTCCCTCGTACCACCTTTAAGGTATACAAAATCGGCTAGTCAGCTTCCACTTGGTGGCTTTGTCTGCAATATTGCTGGCTGTCGGAACCCATCTCCAGTCGTGAGAGTTCGTCGACTCCAGGATTTCCCCAATCCGGTGAGCCACGAAAGGTTTAAACAACCGAGGCGATCTAATCCAGCATAACACGTTGCGACTGTCAGACCAATAAGTGCTTTTGGTGATTATTAGCGCTTGTTGTTTCTTTACAGTGTTTGCGAGTCGAGCTCCAAGTACTGCTGCTTGCAACTCCATCCGGGGAATTGAGATAGCTTTATTGGGCGCGATCTTCGTTTTCGAAGTGACGAACGCTACCTCCTGTAAATCATCCCGTAGTTTAATTAGGTACACGACTGCTGCTGCTGCATGTTCACTCGCGTCCACAAACGTATGTAACTCGTACGTGTAGATTTCATGGTCGGAGAAATAAGATCTTGGCAAGCGAATATTTTCGATGATTGACAATGCTTGAATCCAGTCTTTCCACTTCCTTATCTGCTCCGGCTTAATCTGTTGATCCCAATCTACTCCGGTTCGCCAGATCTCCTTTAGAATTAACTTGCCTTGAACAATAAAGAATCCGATCAGCCCAAGTGGATCGAAGACCATCATTACGATACGCAAGACAAGCCGCTTGGTCGGTATCTTTTCTCCTCGTAAAAGTTCTATCCCTATTTGCTGCTTATTAACGCGGAACCGAAGCGTGTCGTCGCTCGTGCACCATAACAAGCCGAGGACCTTAGTGCTGGCATCGCTATCGCCTAACATCGTTTCAGTTTCAGTCGGAATGGGGTTTATTAATTTCAACACCTGCGGCGAATTTGAAATACAACCTCGCAGATCGAAACCTCCTTTTCGATGAACATCAATTACTTGGCGCGTGACTTCAACACATTCTTCGATTGTTTCGAAACTATCAAGATAGTCATCCACATAGTGTCGATGTTTAATTGCTTCATAAGCTCGTGGTTTCTGTTCTCGATACGTTTCTGCGTTCAGATTCTTTACATACTGGGCTGTAGATGGTGAACAGGATGCTCCAAACGTCATTACAGTCATCTGGTACGTAGAGACATCCTCATGTGGACGATCTCTCCATAGGCATCGCTGAGCGTCTTGGTCGTCTCGCTTGATTCTAATCTGGTGAAACATTTGCCGTATATCGCCACTGATGGCATATTTGTGTTCTCGAAATTTGAACAGCACGGCTACGAGATTTGCCAATAGATCAGGACCCGTCAATAGATTTGAATTTAATGAAATCCCATTGACTGTAGCCGCGGCATCCCACACGAGTCTCGTCTTACCCGGCTTGTTGGGATTTGTAACCGCAAAAATGGGCAAGTACCATGTTCTGTCTCCTTGCGTTCGTGCCTCTTGAGCGGACAACTTCTTCAGCCAACCCTTATCTTTATATTCAACGATCTGTGCATTGACGTTTTTGGCTGCTTCTGGATCTTTTGATAGCTTCCTTTCGAAGCTCAGAAATCGATGCATGGCCATTTGTCTTGAGACTGGAAACTTGATATCATCGCTTCTCCAAAGTAATCCGGCTTCGTACCGGTCCTCGTTAGTCCTTCGCACCGTATCCAAAAGCATTTTTCTTGCTCTAGCGTCGTCGTGGGATTCCACCTCCCGTTCGGGAACTTTCACACCTAGGCTTTCCAATGCAAAGAAACTTTTCACATACTCGTGTAGATTTTGGTCTGCCACTTTGTGATGATTCAGTGACACTGAATTGTATATATTTCCGCGCGCTCCGCCCTGTAGCGTCCATCCAATGCGCGTAAGTATCGCTACTGGATCCTCCCAAGCTCCACTAACTGTATTTAGCGGAACCAGCAGTTGATAGTGATCTAAACCTATTAATATACGTGGTTGCACATCTGTGTATGTCGCAATACCAAGGTTTCTTAAATGCCTGAACTTTTCCAGCAATTCTCGTTCGATTGACTGCATTGGCAAGCATAGCTGCTCCGTCGTCCTAACCTCCTGGAGTTCATATCGGTTGCCCAGATCTTGCCCAGCAATATGTAATCTCACCTTGCAGCTGTGTTCCTCATCCCGGGTAATTTCGTTGGTCCATTTAAGAATTAATTTTTCAGGCACCCCTTCGAGACCTAATTCGTCGGCTAAATCACGTTCTAAAAGTGTTGCCGTGGATCCACCATCTAGAAATGCATATGTGGACACCGTTCGCTCGCCTCTCCCGTACAACACCACCGGAACTATCTGGTAAAATGCATACAATTTCGTGCGGCAGTGCATATTGATTCGCTGTTGAGTAGTAGCTCGACTTATCGCTTGCGTTGGCTTCGTCATGTTTGTACCAACCGCTTAGACACTTGTCGATTGCGCGTTGTTATATGTTTCTGGAGAGGTTTTTCTACAAGGGTTCGGTTCTACCACAATAGAGTTTATTCTCTTTGGCGGCGAATGCAACAGCATATGGTGCGGTTGATCGCATCCATCTATTCCGCATTTTGATTTTATTTTGCAATCGCGGAGCCAATGATTTCCCAAACAGCCTACGCATAGATTCCTTCGGCGCACTACATTCCAACGCCTGACGACCGGTAATGATGTAAATTCCTGACATTTGTTTGGCAAGTGGTCCAGAGATTTGCATACTCGACAGCTTACTCCTCGAATTGCACTATTGACGCTGCTCTTTGGTGTCATTGCCTCGTGAGCTCCGTGGAATGCTTCCGTTTTTGTCGCCTTTCGGATCGACATTATCGGTGTAGCTGCTCTTGCTGGTTCGCTAGACAAGCAGCTCGCCGTTTCAGCATTTCCTCGTAGCCATACGTTAAACTCCTCGATACTGACTACAGGATTTTCGAGTTCTGCGAGTCTCCTATGACAGCCCCATTCCATCTTTAACATAGCCGGCAACTTATCTACCATCTCAGATAATAGTGTAGGGTTGTTCAGGTACGAGTGCATCTTTGCCGTCTTCACAATGTCGCAAAACGCTTTTACCCTCATTGAAAATGCGACAATGGTTTCTAGTTTTTCGAGCGTCACGGGTGGTGTTTGCTTTATTTGCTCCATAGCCGAGTTAAAGACTAGTTCAGGACGTCCATAGAGCATTCTCAATGTACTCATAGCAGTAGATAGAGAGCTTGGCAAAAGCAAGTCCGTTCTTACGGCGTTATAGGCATCCCCCTTTAGGCATTTGTTTAGTCTTGCTATATTTTCTTCTTCGGTGAACCCGCATTGTTGTGTGGAATTTATAAAGGCGGTTATAAACTGTGGCCAGTACTTAGGGTTACCTGAAAACGGCGGAAGCTCCTTCGGGATCACCATCCGTGCTTGCAATTGACTTTTAGTCAGGTTCAAATTACGGGCCATTGATGGGTTACCGGCCACAGTACTGTCTAAGAACTGTTGTTCTGTGGCGCTTGGTTGTAGCCAGGACAGCGAGGGATCAAATACATGATGCGCCACATTACCTATTTCGACTCGTGAGCGCGTGTTTGGATGCATGCGTGTTGATTGCTCCGTGGTCATAGCTGGAGGCTGAAATATCTCCGAGGCTGGTACTGACTCAAAGTGTACTTGATTAGCATGCTTGTCCACCCAGTTCTCCGTGCTGGTTCTTCTCCTTCCTAAAGATACCGCAGTTAAACTCGTACCCCTCTGGCTTCCGTTACTTAATAATTCACGTCGCTGTTGCAATATCTTCTTCTGTTTCGCAAGGAATTCTTTTTCCACCGCGAATTCTCGCTCAGCCATCTTGCTCTCCTCATCGAGCAGCTTCAACTGATCTCGTGCACTAATCCTTGACGTCTGTGATTCGGTCAAGATGTCTGTTGTTCCAATTGGTAAACGCTTACTCTTTGATTGCGTCGACTTCGTGGTCCTAATGCAGGATTCCATGTCTTTATTCTCCACGGTTCCTTCCGTTTCTCTGTTGATAATGGTACACTGGTCACAGTACCATTTACCACTGTTGATGTCCTCGTATTTGTGGTTACTTGAGCACTTTAAATGGAATACCCCAAAACATATTTGACAGTATGCCTTGGTGTATTTGTCGGCTTGTTCGCAGACTTGGCAAACTACTGCTCCTTTTGTCCAGTACTCGAAAGGCCTCTGAGTTGATGAATTTTGTGGTTCCCGTGACATTAATCCACTCTTCGGGTGCACGGTTTCGTTAAAATTTTGTTGATCCTCGTTGTGAGACATTCCCGGTTGGAATTTATTTTGTGGTCTTCGAGCTATCTGGTTCTCAACCGCTTCGTTGTTGGTTTCGCCTAACTGTTTCCTTGATCTCAGATTTCTCGTGCTCATGCGACGGCTTTTTAGTCACTTCTATTCACAATTTGTGGTTTCCCGGAAATACCACGATTTAGACAGCGGTTTCTAATGAGGCACACTTATTTCCGGCCAAATTTCGTAACCGTTTGTCTTGCGCGAACCTTTGTCGAAGAAGCTCAAATATTTCTTCGAATTATTCACTCTCACTTTCAATCCCTTGATTGATTGTAAATTAATTAAATTTTCAATTTGTAGAAATTGTGAACTCTAAAGCGACCAACTAATCTTTCGAACGTATAATAAATACAATAACTCAAACCACTTGACGGTCTATATATATTTAAACTAAAACGTTGAAAATTTAATTAGTTTTCGCCGGTTCAAATTTTCTAAATGTGTCTTCTTCGTAAGACTTCTCAAATTCCCATTTTTTCTCGCTGACAACTAATAAAAACAAGACTAAACCGTACGCCTAATTTCAGCTACTACGGTTTCCTTTAAATTATAAACTTGTTGCTCACTATCACAATACTTGTTGCTCACAATTCTTTATTTAGCACTGGGTTGGTAACGTGGGCTGCGGTAAAGTCTCACCGTCCGCAATACACGATTATATCCTAAAAACAAAAGAGAATACCCAGAGAAGATGAATTAATTGTCCATCAGACGCTTCTTTTGTTCCTATAATTTCTTATCTGAAATTTAAAATTTAAAATTTGGTTTAAATTTAGTTTTGTATCGAGTCATTTAACATACCACCACCAATTTAATTTTTGTTTACTTGATTTTGACAGCTCTAATTTGAGTACAAGCTTGTACTAAAAATTTTCTATTGCTCAAATAAGTTTATAATGTCTGACAACAGATGACACTTTATATAATTATGAAATTTTCCGTCAAATCATTGCATTATAATTTTATTTTTATTCTAAAAGGGAAAGAGAAGTGCTCTCGTGCCAATTAACGATGTAGAATAAACATTAACCTAAAAAGAAATTATAATTTGTTAAATTAAAAATTTTTATTAAATTTTCCAATTTACCTTATTTACCCGAAGTATTTTCCATTATATAAAAAGATTTTACATTGAATTATTTTATGGATGGCAGAGCCATCTGTTATTAGTTAGTTGATTTGATTTATATAATTTAATATTCGTTTAGTTGGTAGTACCTACGTGTACTAAAATAAAATATGTTTGGGAGGAGAAAGAGAAGAAGAATTATTACTGTAAAATTGTCGTAGTGAAATGACGTAATTTAGTTGCTCCGTATTCTATTAATAAATAAAACGTTGTATTATAAAAAGTCCAAGTTTTTCTTTCTGTTAGTATTTTATTTTTATTTTATATTTTTATTAATCAGAAGTGGGATAAATCCAAAGTTCGTCGTATATGTGATAAATAAAGTGTCATCGTAAAATTATTAAAATTATAATGGATGGAAAAGAAAATCAACAATTACCGTTTCTTCGAGAACACATGTTTCAACATTTCGGTAGTATGCAACAACAGCAACATGTTCCGGATGTAATGGGAAATATTCAACAAAATGCGTGTTATTCAACAATGCTGATGCAGGTATGAAACGTAGTGATATAAATTTCGGTGTACGGGAAATATCAGATATGATTCCTGATTTTAACCCATCAAGTCGTGAGCGTGTCTCGGTAAATTACTGGTTGGTGTGTGTTGAGCAAATGCGTAGTATTTATCAATTAAACGATAGATTGGTGTTGTTTGCATCTGCGAGTAAGTTAAAATGCGAAGCTAACACGTGGTATTTCACTGAAATGAGGAGTGGATCTATACGTAATTGGTATCAGTTTCGTGAAGGGTTGACTCGAGAATTTGGTTCTAATCGCGATCCCGTTGATGTTCATTCAATTTTGTCAAGTCGTCGTCGCCACCAATCCGAATCGTATAGTCAGTATGTTTATGAGATGCGAAAAATTGCTAGCAAAATAAATTTAGATGAACCGTCGGTTATTAAATATATAATTCGAGGCTTAAATGACCCGGATATTACTAGGTCACTGGCGTCGCAGGATATTTCTTCAGTGCATGTTCCTTTAGAGCGAATTAGAAATTATCAAAGTATTGTTCCAATTAGAACCAATGATAGTAATGTAGATAAAGACTTTCAAAATAATAATTATAATAAAAAAAAATATTCCGTTGTGCAAAATAAACCATGTAATGATAACGCATATAGACGAATTATTTGTTCATTTTGCCGTTTCGAGGGGCACTATGAAGTAAACCTTCGAAGAAACAAAATGTACGTAGAATAGAATTGGAGAATGAATACGTAAAGATGATAAAGGTAAATGGTATAGATGTGAAAACTTTTATTGATCTTGGTAGCGATTGCGTTACCATTAGAGAATCTTTTGCCAGAAGATTGCGTTTGGAAAAGACCCCAAATCACATTTCTCATAAATTGCGAGGTTTCGGTAATAGTCAAGTTATTACATTACGGGAAACTGTCGTTGATATAGATATTGATGATGTTCAAATTATAAATGTTAGAGTACTTATTGTACCAGATTTTGCTCAACGTGAGGCACTAATGTTAGGGCGTACTGTCCTCGATAAGGGAAACATCGTAGTGCTTAAAGCACATAAATTATTACAAATTGTTAAGTTACCTTTGAATAAAGACGAAATGTCAATTAATAAAAAAATGAAAAATATAATTTCAAGTTATCAGCAAATATTAAAAGTGGTTCATGTGCAAACGATCATGTTAGTTCGAAATTAGTAGTTGATAAGGATATGTTTGTAAGTTCCGATTTAAATACGTCAAATATCCGTGATGAAATCGAGAAAGTTCAAAATGATATAGGCAAAGAAGATAATTTTATTCAATTGATTAGTGAGGGTTATTTTGATAATCAAGTAGATATTAAGTATAATAGTAGTATGAGTGTAGGTTTATGAAATCAGTTAGTTTTAGGAAAAGATCACGATGCTTTGTAGAAGTTATTAAAGAAACAATTTACGCAAATTTCGAGCGATGTTTTTAACGGTTGCATCGATGAAAAGACTGATGTTGTAACGAAAAACAATATAAAACAATTAATAAATGAATATCGAGATTGTTTTGCAATGAATTTACGAGAATTAGGAAAAACTAATAAAACTGAATTATCAATAGAATTAAGTGATAAAGGGCCTGTAGGTTATCGTCCCTACAGACTGTCTCCAGCGCAGATAACAGAAGTTAGAGTTCAAATAAACGAATTATTAGAGTTAGGAATAGTGAAACCATCGAACTCAGAATATGCGTCTCCAATCGTCATTGTTAAAAAAAAAACGGAGAATATGGAATCTGTGTAGACTTTCGCCGATTAAATGTTAAGATAATTAAAGGTAGGTTTCCCATACCAAATATGGAATATTCACTACAACGGTTGTCTGGAAAGAAGTTTTTCACCGTATTGGATTTAGCTTCTGGCTATTATCAGGTACCGGTAAGTGAAAGCTTTAGAAAATATACATCCTTCGTAACGCCGGATAACCAATACGAATTCGTTCGTATGCCATTTGGCTTAGTAAATGCACCAGCCGTATTTCAGCGGCTGATGAATAGATTTCCACATATTATATTGCCAAGTAATATAGTCTGCGGTGGCGTAGATTTATTTAAAAGTGTACTTATAAAGATAAGGGAGTACGGTTTAACAATAAAATTATCAAAATGTAAGATTATGGTCAGCGAAGTCGAGTATTTAAGACATGAAGTATCACATAATTCAATTAGACCAGGAAGTAAGAAAAACGTTTGCTGTTCAAAAATACCCTACACCGAAAAATGTTCATCAAATAAGGCAATTTATAGGACTCGCAAGTTTTTTTAGAAAGTTTGTTCCAAATTTTGCTATCCTTGCGGAACCACTTACGCGACTGACTCGTAATGATGTTCAATTTGAATGGTTACCGGAGCAAGCAGATACATTTCAGGCAATTAAAGAAGTTTTGTGTCGCCGAGATGTGTTAGCCTTGTTTGATTGTACAAAGGAACATGAAATACATACCGATGCCAGTTCAATAGGAGTTGCTGGTATGTTGTTACAGAGAGAGGAAGATAATCGATGGCATGCAGTGTCATATTTTAGTAGACAAACGAGTGATCTGGAACGTAAATTCCATAGTTATGAATTGGAATCATTAGCAGTCGTAGAAACGTTAGAAAGGTTCAGAACCTTTATTTTAGGAAAAATGGTTATTGTCGTGACAGATTGTCAAGCACTTCGTACAACTTCGTCAAAGAAAGACGTAATACCGCGTATTGGTAGATGGTGGCTTTGATTACAAGAATTTCAATATGAAATTAGACACCGTTGTGTTAAGCAAATGCTACATATAGTGTAGAAATTTGCGTTAAGTAGAAATGCGGTTGAGGCACCTAGCCAAATTGAACCTGGCATGGTAGATACTTTTAGGATTGAGGATGTAGATGATGATTCGGTGAATGTATCGCAACAAAACGATTCTAATATTCGTGAAATAAAAGAGAATATTCACGATCCAAAATACGACGATTATATGGTAGAAAATAGTCGGTTATATAAAAAATTTAGTGGTAAATTACTTTTCGTCGTTCCAAAATGTGTGCGTGGGCAAATCTGTCGTAGTTATCATGATGATGCGGGTCATTTCAGCCTCGATAGAATTTTACTTGCAATACGCGAGTTATTTTGGTGGCCACGCATGAGACAATTTATTCAAAAATATATATTAACGTGTGTAGAATGTTTATATCATAAAACAAATAGAGATGCTCTTAGAATCGAGTTACACCCAATTGAAAAGGTACTATTCCGTGCCACACCTGGCATCTGGATCATTTGGGTCCCTTCATAAAAAGTAAAAGCCAAAATTGTTACATATTGGTAATGGTCGACGCTTTCAGAAAGTATGTATTTTTGAAACCAGTGAAAGACACCACTTCGCGACTTGTTGTGAATGTTTTGAATGTTATAGCTGTATGTTTTGGACTACTAACCCGGATTATTACGGATCGTGGTACTGCTTTTACTGTGAAATACTTTACCGAATACTGCAAGCAACACAATATTGTACATGTGTTAAATGCAACATCAACTCCACGAGCAAATGGTCAAGTCGAGCGATATAACAGAACCATTTTACATGCTATGAGAACTATGGCTGATAAGGAAACTGAAACATAGGACTTATTGCTACCTAATACACAATGGGCTATAAATAGTCAATAGCACGCAGTTACCAAACTATCGCCATACGAAATTTTCTTCGGTTCCAATTTGAAGTCTAAATATGCCGACAAAGTAACACTAGAATTAGAAAGTGACGTCGTAATAAATAAGGAGAAGTTCGATCCAGCAAAAATAGATAAAAATAGAGACCAAGCAGCGAACAGTATTAACGATAATCAACGTCAACAGAAATTGCGATACGACGCAAAGAACTAAGCAAACTATAATGTGGGTGATATGGTTGCCGTTTTCCGAAAACCACCATCACTTGGAGAAAGTCGTAAATTAATTCGCCGATATAGAGGACCGCATGTTATTACCGATGTATTGTATGGTGATCGGTACCGCGCAGAAGATGTTAGCGCCGATGATGGAAGACGCCGGTTTCGAGGAGTTATACCATCCGATCATCTGCGATTAGTAGTAGTTCCTGACGATGATGAGTTCGGAGAAAATGATGAAATTGAAGAAGATTGAGGCCAACTTCTATTGCAAGATAGCCGAATGTACAAAGATTTTACATTGAAATATTTTATGGATGGCAGAGCCATCTGTTATTAGTTGGTAGTACCTACGTGTACTAAAATAAAATATATTTTGGAGGAGAAAGAGAAAAAGAATTATTACTGTACAATCGTGGTAGTGAAAAAACGTAATTTAGTTGCTCCGTATTCTATTAATAAATAAAACGTTATATTATAAAAAGTCCAAGTTTTTCTTTCTGTTAGTATTTTAATTTTATTTATTTTATTTTATAATAAAAATATTGTTGTTGTTAGTTAATAAATAATAAATTAATAAAATACTATATTTAGTTCTTAAAATAATAAATCATAAATAATTTTGACAGTAAAAAAAAATTCAATTTGACTTTCTTTTAAAATAACTTTTTAAAAAGCATAAGGCATTTAGAGCCTCGTTAGATAATCGGCTTCTTTTTTTGGTTACGAATTCATTAGCCGTGGAAAAATTCCGTTTATTCTGTGTTGATGTTGGCTTGATTGTTAAAAGCGAATTTAACAATAATTGTATTGAGTCACTTTTTATTCCCGCGTTTTCAAAAAATACTTATTTCCTTACTTAAAGTTTTTATTTTACCCAGACAATGCGGTTGAACTTGAATATCTTTTGACATTTCCAAAATTGATGATTCCAACTGCTCTTGCAATAACAACGTATGATTTTCAGAACAGTCCGGATTTTCTAAACTTTCGGTGCCATCGATAAACTCTTTCTCATTCACTCCATTCAGTTGAGTTAACAAATTCCTTGCTAATTTTAAAATTTCAGATTTAGAAAATGGACTGAAAAAAACTGTGGATTATTCAGATAGTTCATTAGAGATACAAATACTTCATCTCGCTGTTTTGAAAGTTCAGTTTTTAATGAAAGCATGATTTCTTTACTCATCTAACTATTTTGTTTTTCAAGACTAGTAAATACAATTTTAAGAGCCCCTCCCGTCGTTAACAAAGTGGCATCTTCCCTACGGAGGCTTTTAACAGTAATAGAGAGAGGTTGTAGAATGCCTAGTAATGTATTTGCTTTATTTATCATTTTCTCCAACTTTAAATCACTCAATGCCTTCTTGATTGGTTCGTTGAGTCGTACAAATCGTTCAAGCATTGATTCTAACGAGTTCCACCTTGTTTTACACCTTGTGTTGATGGTAGCTGCCATTATTGGTCGAATAAATTATTTGAAATTTCGACGGTTTCTTCCAGGTTATTTTCAGACTGTGAGGCTGATGATGGTGCTATGTTATTAATATATTCGTTTTTGTTAATACATATATAAGTTTTTAATAACAGCCAAATGAATTCCATGATTGTAACATAGTTGTTGGTGGGAAGGAGACAACCTACCAAATTTTTGCATCACAGCAGCCTCATCCGACATAATGCTAATAATATCATTTTCCATTTAAATGCCATAAGATTTTAGTTTCTCTTTGACTAAATTTAAAATCATTTCCGCCGAACAACTTTCATTTTCAGGGATTAGACCCAAGTTGACTAGTTGAAATGACTAGTTCCTTTATATCTGAAGGGTTTTTCGGAAAATTTTTAAATCCTTTAGCGATCATACTTTGTCGAATAAAGCTACTTTTTGTAATTCTATGGAAAGAAAATCCATCAACAGCCACTAACTGAGCAATTACTTTACTCATCGATGGACACTGCCTCGACATGATTTAATTTGAACACATCTCTTATGCGCGGGACTACATCTTCCACTGGTGCTCGGCTCTAGCTCTTTTCTTTTCAAAGAATGTATGGCATTCAAATGTCTATGAAGACCACTGATTGCAGATCCTTTACCTAATATGGTTTTACCACAAATATTGCAGTTTAATGCATCTTGGGGGTTTGGTAAAAATGGTCAAATTTTTAAAAACAATTTTAAAAAGCAGCTATTTACATAAAATCTTTATTGTTTCTTGAAAATTGTTTTGTTTATGATTGTTTTGCATTTCACACAAAATGTCAAACTATTTAGAGTACAGTGTTGCATAAATCTGCATTACCACCATCTTTTGTTCCATTATTGGAATGCGTTATGTAGTATCCCCATATTAAATATAACAGACAGAAATAATAAGAGATGAATGATCAGCACGTTTCGACGGCAGTTGACGACACTATGCTGTTTTACCAGTTTTACAAGAACTATTGTATAAAGATTTGGATCGGCTGCTAAAGATGGATGTTATAAAGGAGAGCACGAACTCCATCGCCAGTTGTCCTAGTATAAAACCTTACAGTCACCAAAGCTACAAAATTTTACTTGAACTTGTAAATGACACAATATTCCAATAATTGTATTCAAAAGCAACATTTCATAAAATTAAGCGGTGGTCATGGTCTCTTACTACATAGAATGTTAATTTTACATTTACACCATCGCAAAAACACTATTCACGTTCAAAATCATTGATTATACCACAATGTAATATTTTTATCTATATAAAAACTATTCGGTTCAATGGATTATTGAAAAGATTTTTATTTTTACAAGCTATAATAAATTTTCCGTATATCTATCTAGAAAATAACTACAACAACAATATAATAATAGATAATAAATATGAAAAAATAAACTATAATTTAATAACATAACTATTATTTGTATATAATTTAATCAATTTTAGATTTTGTTGTAAATTTTATGTTAAAACAAATTTCGAAATCAAATTGAATTATTGTTTTGTCTTATGTAAATGTGTGTTGTATGTTACTGTAGATTTTAACCGATTTGCGGTTGTTGTTGATATTAAGATTATTAGCATTATATTGTTATTACTCACAATAAATAAGGAAAACATGTTTATTGGTATTTAAAATGTATCTGTATATCAATATAGATTAGATATTTTTAATAGTTTATTGATCTATTAAACACACAAAACATTGCACAATTTGTCAATATGAGACTGCAGTTTAAGCGCACAGTGGGTTTTTATTTCAACAAGTAATAACCTTATAATAGTCTTGACACTCGATAAATTATTAATTACGTTCGAATCGAACTACGTATATAGGTTTCCAAAAATCATTCATATACAAGAAATGTAATTATTAAATTTAACTGACACATTGAATGATTAATAATATAATTAATGACTTTCACGTAAAATCGCAAAAATTAGCGCAAAGTTATTTCCATTAAGTGTATTATACACACACGAAAATAGTTCGTGCAAGTTCCTAATACATTAAATATGTTTGTGAGCTGCGCACATATAATTTACAAGGTGAGTGGGTGCTATAGCCAACAACATTTAATAAAACATAATTTATATATAGGTGTACGGGCGATGGATACAGGTATGTATAATTAAGCAGTCGTTTATTTTTGTTGTTGTTTTTATTTCGATCTCAATTAGATCGTGTCTTAAATTAGTTGAAATTAAGTTAAAAATTCGTGTAATTTTATTTTACAACCTTCAGTTCAAAACATACAATTTTGGCTTACGAACAAAAATAAGAAACAAAAAGAGATTAGATTAAGAAAAAAATATTTTGTATGTATAGATTAGAGGCATACCGAGCAAACTTTGTGTACAAATTATATAACAAGGGAATGCTATTATGTACAACATGAAATGTTAAAACAGTTAAATTTTATTTTTTATATTTCAAATCATTAATGTCAATCAAAATTTCAACAGTAACACTTTTTTTTTTTTAAATATTTAATTAAAACGAAACTTAAAAATCTGCATTATACGTTTAATATTTTTTTACATCAGGATATAAATCTTACATTGTATTAATTACTTATGTAATTTGCAGTGGCATAACTAGGTACCCGCAGCACCCACATATGCGAGGGGGAGGGGGCATATTTGTTGGGACTTAAGATTAGATAGCTCAGATTAAGTTTGAAGTGCAAATTTGCCGAACGGTACATTTATTGGAAATTTTTAAGAAAAGGCGGTGGTCTAATTTTTAGAAAAATAAGAAATTGTTCCTGTTGCTATTAAATATTTTCTTAAGACAGGCTCAACCATTTCTTCTCGGTTGACTCCATAGAAATAAATAAGCCTTTAGATTCTGATTTATATTTAGGTTTAAAAGATAATTAACCAAGCTTGTTTGAAATCAAAGCTTTCGATATCAAACGACAACGGATTTTTGTGTTTGTTGGGTTGATTTATTTATATTATACGTTCGTTTTGCGTAACTCCAAGTTTACCCCTTTTGCATTTATCAAAATTCAACCTTTTACAAATTAATTTGAGCATTTAACTAAAAGTATTCAACCTTCTACAAATCAAGTTTTGATTAGAATAAGTTGAACTTGATTTGCCAACAGATAAAATTTCTTTTGCAAAGGGTTAAATTTGATTTGAAAAAGAGAGCTTGCGATTTATCATTGTGATGGTAATAACAATCATAAGGAAACTAGAAAGATTCATAACAGCGACTGAAAATAAATCCTTGTTTCCCTCACTTGAGCCAAACCAGTCAGTCTCTATAATTAAATAGCGTTCGTTCTACTTACAGTTTCTCATTTTGCCGATCTTTTGATTACTAGTGAACGGCAAATAAAAATGAAATTTATAGGTTTGTTTTGAAAAACTATTGTTTTTGGTGGGGTTCTAAAACAGTCAGCTTTTTCGAGATTATTCGAGTATATTTGAGATTGTATTAGGGTGTATTTGATAGTTCGATGTTAAATGTCATTCGAGAATTCTAGAGGCCATTCTAAGAATTTGTTCGATATTTAAAAATTAACCCGATAAGATCCGAGGGTTTTCTTCTTATTGCATATTGAGCTTAGCCTCAGCTTGCTAAGTAGTATTACTAACATCAAGTTACTTGACAAATAATTCCATATTTATACGAATTTTCGGAATTTTTTAAAATGTTCGTAAGTTTTCTAGATGTTTACGGTCTTTCCGATATTATTCATTATTATCCAAATTTTTCGGTATTACTGAAATTGTTCAAGGTCAATCGACATTCACATAACTTAGAGATTTTTTGAATTTTTCTAGGCTAATAGAATTTGTTCAGCGCGATTTATTCTAGATTTCTTAAGTTTTTCGACATTCCTAGAATTATTCGCGATTTTTAAAGATTTTCGAATTTAATAGAATTTTGTAAACAATTTTCTGCTCTTTGCTTTTAGTTGTAAGACTTGCAGCGTTACACATGGTGATATTTAAAAGTTTTTTTGAAATTTTTCCAAAATTTGAATGTTTTTCCGTTTTTCTGTGGATTGTTCCAAATTATTCAAGAATATCCAGGTTATTTACGTTGGTGATTAGCACGCATAGGATTTCCTATGCTTTTACATACTTACGGATAATTTGATATTTGAGAACTTTCAGAATATTCAAGATACTATGAAATTCCGACATTTTTGGGATTATTTCGAAATTCTTGATACTTTACAAATAATATTCGAAATTTGTGATGCTTTATCGATATATTTAGAACTTGACATAGCATATAGTTGCAAGATTTTCATCATTTTGGGGCCATTCAAATGACTCAAGTTCTGTTTCATCTAATTTTGAATGATAGCCCGAATATGTCCACAAAATTAAATCTGAGTAAAACAAATGGTTTTCGTTACACATGGAACGTTCGGAAATGGAAACACATTTTGGATGAAGGATGAGGAATATTTACATTGAGAACAAATATTCTGACTTTTTTTCTCAAAAAATACCCTTGGTAATATCAAATTTGTGAGTAAAATAATTTGAATTGAAAAGCTCCGATAAGAGAAAGCTCTGGACAATTCTGGTAAATACATGATTTATGCTCATAAAATATTTTAATGGAAGACAGAATTTATGGAAAGGCCCAAAAATTACAGAGAATATATAAATAAATTATCAAGCTTAAAGCTCATTGAAAAAAATAAAATACTCTAAATTAATCCCAAAATAAAACATTCCTTTATAATATCAAATTTTAAAGTGAAATGGTTTCGGTTGAAAAGCTCTTTAAACTAAAAGTTATTAATAATTCATATTGGGCATAAATATTCTAAATCCTACCCCATATTCCGTCAACCCTTGTAATATGAAATTTCGAAATAAAATGGTTTGTTTAAACAACAGTGATAAGTGAAAGCTCTTAAAACTAAAGCTCTTGGACATTTTTTCATATACATAATTTATGCTCATCAAACATTTTGTTAATAATCTGAAATTATTAAAAAGGTCAAAAATGTTAAGTTCAACCAAAAAAGTATAAATCAATTGTCAAGCTTAAATCTTATCGAAAAAAAATATTCTAAGTTTATTCCAAAATCCCACCTTCCATTAAACTTTAAAATTTCAGAATAAAAGTTAAATCATTTGTGATAAAAAGCTCCTAAAACTAAAAGTTCGAAATTTTTTGAAATTACATAATGGATTTTTACAAAAACGCTCCAATTATGAAAAAAACTCACAAATGTTAAGTTCAAACCCGAAAAGTATATATAAGTTATCAATCTTAAAGCTCATTGAAAACAAACATTCTAAATTCATTTCAAAATTCCTTTACAAAAGTAACGGAATTTTGGGATAAATTGTTTACAAAGTTTCGATCAGTGAAAGCTCCTAAAACTTTTTTGCAAAAACATATTTTTTGAACTTATTACATTGTAACAAAAACCTGAAATTATGAAAAGCCTCACAAATGCTATGTTCAAACCCAAATGATGTAAATTAATTAAAAGCTCATTGAACATAAATATTCTAAACACACAAATATTGGACTATGAATTAATAAATAAAATTAAAAAGATATAAAATAATTTTAATAAAATACATTTTTATTTTTTATTATTTATTTAAATAAATTTTATTTATTTTTATGTAATCACAATCTAGTCTCCTGGACTAATCAGCAATTTGATTATGAGTTGTTGTGAATTTAGATCAGCATAATGTTGTTTACTCTAACAGTTACATCAGTTCAAAAGGTTTTGCTCTTTTAACTCTTCGTAAGAAATTCGGGTTAATTAAGAGCTGGGTTATTTCAATGTTCACTTGTTGTTGGGGTCTTTTCCCATGTCTCCGTGCATTTTACTAAAATGTTAAAAAGCGAAGTTCACTTCAAGTTCCCTATGGGCTTATTGTCCCTGGTATAGCAAGTTGCATCAACAATGTTCCTTAATTCTTTTATTATTTTAATTTTATTATTAGTTATTTCTGATAGAGTGATTATTTACTAGAATTGTTTTTTTTTCGTTCTGAATGATTTTTCCACTTAACGTTACATTTATATAATTTACAGATATGTTCTTTATAATGAAGAAATCAACCAGATCAGTTTTAATAGTGCTTTACCTTTAGCCGTTGTTAAGCTACAGCACCAGTGGACATTTTTTGCGTTAAAGTCTTTTGGAAGTACAAACCGTTTTTCTAGTTTACTGTGTAACTCTTGATAAAATTTTTCTTTTAATGCGGGCTTCGGTGGGCAGTTAATACTAACAATAAAAATAGAACTATTTTTGGTGTTGACATTAATAGCAGTTGCTCGTAAGTTGCTTGTATTTCTCCTGCTTCATATTTAAACCTCTCATATTGATGAACGCTATTTATAATTATAATAGCACTACCTTCTGTAGCAGAGTTTGTGTATAGTGTACTATATTTAATAAATTTTAAATTTCATAATTGATTGTATAGTGAAGTGTCTTTCCGTAATGAGGAATACATCGATTATTTCTGTGTCCAGGATTACCTGCAATTCTTGTTGATGATGCATGAGTCAATTGGAATTCCAGCATACATTTCTTAGATGATTGACGTTTTTCTGTTTAGAGACGACTCTATTTTGGGTCATCAATTATTTTTTCTGGCTTACATGTAGATTGTAGGTTTTTAGCCACAACTCTTATTGGTCTGGTTTGTTTGTTTTCAAACGTGTGCACCCAAGCACGATTTTCTTTTTTTAACATTTTACATTTGTTGTCAAGCTTTTCTTCGTTTGTAGAACGAGTGTATTTTGAGAGAGTGTGAATGAGAGAATTCCGCCCTTAATTTGAGATCGCGTTGTTTTCTGACTCCCCTGGAGAAGATATGAAATACCTATTCTCTTTCTTTCGAAAAAGCTTGTTTGTTCATTAATATCTCTTCGGATTGGTTAAAATAATTGTTGTAGAGCAATGGCTGGTCTCCACCAGAATCCATGACACTGACCTCCGAAGCGGGTGGATTTACCTGTGTATCAGGTGTTCCACCTATGATATTTTTTCCACATTTAACTGCACTCGCCTCTATGATTTAGCCGATGTTTCAAATTGTTGCCCGGGTGTTATCACTTGGAGGTATACTAGATAAATTTGGTGGATTTTAAATAGTTACAGCATTAGAATATAGACCATGAGATATATAGCTTTATACGGTGACCCCTATAGTATTTGGAGCACCCAATACCCAATGAAATATTTAAAGTATGTATACACATAACAATAAAAATATAAAAAAAATAATTATAATTAATAATTAAAACAAATAAATAAAATTGATAAAATTATCAAAATAGTAAAAACATTTAAAATAAATATTTAATTTTAATTAAATAAATAGAAGAAATAAAATTAATAAAAAACTAAAATTCAAAAATGAAATAGATAAAATAAAGTTAGTAAAGTGCATAAAGTAAAAAAATAAACATATAAAATAAATTCAAAAAATTAAACAAATAAAATAAATACAATTATTGAAATAATTAAGTCAAGTATAATAAAACGATTAATAAAGTATATTGAATGAATTAAATAAATATAATACTTAAAATATTTATAATAAATAAATTAAATAAAAATATTATTAAAGAAAATTTCAAACAAAAAAAAAAATTATTAAAATAATTAAAATGCACGAAAAATATAATTAAAATACAATAATCAAAACCAATAAAATAAATAAAATTTGTGAACTAAATAAAAAAAAAAAATATAATAAGTTAAAATTATTTTAATAAAATCAATTAATAATTAAAATAGAGAAAATAATTTTAAGAAAATAAACAAAATATTTTAATAAATTAAATAGATAAAATAATTTAAAAAATTAAATAATGAAATAAAATACATAAAACTGTTTGAATAAAATAAATAAATTGAATGGAATGAATGAAATAAATAAAATAAATACAATATACAAATTAATATTAGTAAAATACATTAAATGTGTAATAGAAAATAGTCAAGTAAATAAAGTAATTAGTAAAATAAATAAAATAAAACAAGTATAATAAAATGGATAGGATGAATAAAATACATAAAATAATTAAAATAAATACATTGAGTACAATCAAATAAAATAATAAAATAAAATAGATAAAATATTTGTAAAGTAAAATAAATCAAATAAATGTAAATGCTTTTAACAAAATAAATAAACAATTAAAATAAATTAAATATTTAAAATAAATAAAACAATTAATAATATGAAATAAATTAATAAAATAATTTTAATAAAGAACTTAAATTATGTTGCAATGGAACAATTCACATTAATATAGCCGTGAGCTGGTTGTCATCTACCATATGCTGTAATTGCAGAAAATCGCTCGTAATCCAAAGATTTTATTTACACCTACAAAACAAAACAAAACATCAGCTAAAATATTATTCACAACAAATGCAATTTGGATACTTATTCTTGAACTTGATATTCATTATTATTTCCAATATTTTACTGTAATGTTTACCTGAAATCAAATAGTAAAATTTATTATTTTAAACTCATAGTTTCTTATTTGAATACTTATCTTCTTAATTTGTTAGTTATAATTATACATGTTTCAGAAAGTATTTCCAACCTGAAATAAATAATTAATTAATTCATGTTAAAAGTTTTTTCAGAAAATTTCTTACCATTTTGAATTGCATCACATATTTGTAAAAAAAACCATTTGATAATTAATTTAATTGAAATTTGTAAAGGTGATCGTAGTCGTTTTGGTAGCTCAGTTAAAATAATGAGTACGTTTTATATTTATAAATTAATAAGATTTAACCATCTATCGGGAATTATATTAATTAAAAACTATTGTAAAACAACTTATTAAAAAGAAATTGTTAAAAATTCAAGAAATTATTTTAATTAAAAATTTGGAAAAATTTAAAAATCATCAACAACATTTCGTTTTATCTTTACGAAATAGAAAATTGCGATACAAATTTTAGACATTTATTTGCCGTTCCATTTTCGATTTCTTTCGGTACGATAATTTACCAACAACTATTGGCTTGCAATTTTACAAATTATTTAAAATAAATAAATTAAATAAATAGAATGAGTAAAATAAATGAAACATTAAATAAATAAAATATTTAAAATTATTAAAAAATTTTAAAATATATAAATGAAAAGAAAATAATGAAATAGTAAGTAAAATAAATAAATAAAATAAATTAGATAAGTAATATAATATTAGTAAAATAAATTAATAATTCAAATATTTAAAATAAATAAACAAAACAGATAAATAAATTTAAATAAATAAAATATACATAATGATTAAACTAAATATAATAATTTAAATACACAAATATTTTAATGAAATAATTAAATTAATTCAAATAGAAGAAAAATTATTAAAATTATTAAAATAGTTAAAATAATTGAAATAATTAATATAAGTAAAATAAATGAAATAAATAAAAAAAAATTATAAAACTTGTAAACAATTTTTTTGTAAAATTACTAGCTCATTTTTAAAATGACGGCAATCAATAAAATAAACAAATAAAAAAGTTAGATGATACAAATAAATAAAATTAATAAAATAGTTAAAATAATTAAAATAAATTAATTAGAATGAGTAAAATTAATTAAGCACTTAAAATAAATAAATTAAATAAGTAAAATAATTGCAAAGTAATAAGTTTATTAAAAGTTTAAAAAAAAAAGACTTAAAAAAATTTAAGGAAATAAATAATTTTTATGGTGAAAAAATTAAAAAAAAAAAGATAGATATTTGGAGAAAAAATTAATCCAGTAGTGAACAAATCTGCCTACCTACCACACCAGCCTAAAAATTGGCTAAAGTTAAAAAATTCTTTTAGGGCTTAACACTTAAGGGCTAACATGTCCACTTTTATTTGCAACATGGCGTTTTTGGAAATTCCAGATGCTGGCCGAGATCATCAAAGAAAAGGTTTGTAATCGTTAAAAAAAAGTCCTTAATGAGCATACTTTCTAAAACTCTGAAATAATTCAACTACATATATTCTCTGTCTAAATATGCAAACGATTGTACACGTTAGACGAATTAAAACACCATATAAAGTAAAAAAAAACTTAAAAAATATGTAAATTTTCACATGTCTTTTCCGTTATGTCCAATTTAAGCAGTGAATCTTTCGGTGCTGCAGAATCGAAGATTTGATTTTTTTTTTTAATTGAAACAAAATACCGTAGGATTTTTTACAGTATTACCAAATTACACTTAATAAAAGATTATTCGAATGCTAAGGATTCAATGAGATTCGCTTATAATTCTATTAATTAAAATTAAATCTGAAATAAAAAGCTTTAAGTAATAAGTAATTCCTTCCGTCGCAAATTACTCCTTACTGCTCTTTGAAACGCGAATAGCGGCATTAACTTATTGGAATATAAAGTTATCAAAATTTTCTTCACTGTATGGGACGAGTCAACTTTCCAACATTTCTAATTACTCGTCGGCGTTCATTCTAAACGATGAAAAGCACAAGTTAAGCTTTACAGGAAATTGTTCCCCATACCATCACATAACATCTATATGGGAATAGTTATTCGTTTTAATTGAATTGGATTTGAAAAAGTGGAAAATTGTAGCTAATTTCGTTTATGGCTTCCAATTATAAATCTCTACAGATTTGTACTATAAAAGTTACAAAAAGATTCGAAGAAACGTATGATAAATTTTAAAAATCACGATATACTATGGCATTATTTTATATGACTATTTGACTTAATAATAATGGCGCAGAAAGCGAATTTTTGTATATATGTACGTATTGTGTATTCGATTTTAATTTAACATTACTTGGAGAAAATATTATTATTTGTAAGTGAGTTACCGAAAATGATTGGCAGCCTCGGGCCTCTGAACCTAATGTAATTTTAGATTTCGGAACTTAAAAACTAGTGAAACTAGTCAAAAATTCGTTATATCACAAAAAGTTTTTAACTTGACCATTTCAGCATTGCTAACTTGAAATTGAAGTATTCAAATTTTGAAAAGTATGTGGGGAATTCCACGGAAGAAAAAATTCAAACAATATTTATGAAAACAGTTTTAGATAAGCTACTTCTTTTCTGAAGCTTTAGCTATCCAAATAAATTATTAAAAGAAATAAGACAAAATAAAATTCAAAAAATTCTTTAATAATTTTAAATAATCAAAGCGGAATGGAGATTTCGGTGGCTTTTACTTTTATCAAAAATTAAGAAAAGTGTTAGAACAAAAAATGTACCTGATTTTATGTAATTTAATTATACTTATAAACCTTGAAACCTTGGTTTCGTAGGGAATTCGAAAGTGTAACTGACGGATAACTTATGTGTAACTAACGTGTAACAAACCATTAACAAATGAGTAACAAGCTTTTTCCCCCCACTGCCTAACATACGGGATCCGCTCGAAACGCGATATTTTAAAACTCGATATTTAAAAACGCGATATGACGAAACGAGATAAATTACAAAACGCGATATTGTATAAAACGCTATATGTAATACAAAACGCGATATTTTAAAACGCGATGTGTCAAAACGCGATATGGAAAAAACAAAATACAAAACGAGATATTTTAAAATTACTAATCTTCCTACATTTATTAAAATTTTCCTTCACCTTTATGATGAAATTGGATATGCACGATGGGACTAGAATATGCGTTTTTAAATACCGCGTTTTGTACCGATCGTTTTGTTCCACATCGCGTTTTCAAATATCAAGTTTTGAATTATCGCGTTTTGTACTATATCGCGTTTTGTACCATTTCGCATTTTCAAATATCGTGTTTTAAAATATCGCGTTTTGTACCATATCGAGTATTGTACCGTATCGAGTTTTGAAATATCGCGATTTGTACCATATCACGTTTTGTACCGTTAATGCGTTTTAAAAGATCGCGTCTCAAATGGGACCCCTAACATACATATTTTTTTGTACTACTAAACAAAATTAAAGCAAAGTATTCTAAAACTTTTCAGTCATTGATTTATTAATAATCACATAACTATTTGCGGTTGTCAAATTATTAAGAATGTGTAAGTTGAGGATATTTCTAATTGGTGTATGAGATGTCAAACCTACTTACTGGTAAGACACTTTTAATAATAAAAAAATTCTTTTTGGGTTCAATTAATATAATTAAAGATTTTAATTTTTAAAAATGTTCCGATGACTAATATGGAATTCCCTATATACATATAAAAAGTCTAGTACTGCAAGATGATAACTCTTTTTCAAAACCAAAGTTTATTGAAAAATTGATCAGTCTGCCATTAATAGGCACTAGAAATTCCCAAAAATGGTACGTGCACAAATATGTAAACAAATTAAATTATTTTAATTATGTCCGACAATTATTTCGAAAAATCATTTTTTGCGATTACATTTGATATTTTGGAATATCAGCTTTTAATAGACAAATTTAATTTGAAAGGAAACTAATTTGGTTTTAGCTGTTCTAATATTCTTATGTTTTATTTGAACCTTTTGATCGTATTCATAGGCTTTTTATAATTAAACCTAATCCATTTGGTATGATATTCTCACGTTTGAAGAATTAGTCAAAGACAAATTAATTTTTCGAAGTGATTTTCTTTCATAATTATAATATATATAAATGAGCATACATTTATAAGTACTTTCAAAAACGTAACAACTAAAAATAAAAATAAACGAAATTCAACACAATTTTCAGGAACACTTAAAAGCAATAATCATTCGTATGAATGAACCAGAAAAGCAGTAATAACTCAAGACAGATCTCACTTCTGTTTAATTGTAAATTAGAGGATATCCCACAAAGATTTATAATGGGCAAAGTTGTATACCAATTCCTCGATTTATGAAATCTATTTTTATGAATTTTCGGAAAAATTACGAAAAATTGAAATAACGCAAATTTCAATTTACGTGCAATTTTTTGAGACGAATTAATTCGTTAAGCGAGGAGTAGGTGTTCATCGAAATTTCGTTAACCGAATGTTTCATAAATTTTCCAAAAAGCTAGCAAAAAGAGATTTCGTAAATCGAGGGTGGGTGTATTATAAAAATGCTACAATCATCATTGTTCATATGACTATTAAATACACTACAAGCAAAAAGTAGGGCCTTTGCCAAATGGCTGGATTGGATGCTGCACTATGTTAAATCGATTAATCGGAAGAAGCTAGAGAATTTGAAATGTAAGGTTCAGCAAGTGCTTGAAATACGCAGAATAATTCGCTGTTATTGTAATAAAACGTCTTTTGTGCTTGAGGCTGAAAATTGCTCACATTTTTAGGTAAAAACATATGACACGTCATGGGAAAAATTCTTTAATTTTAGCAATCTTCAGTACAACATATCACTAAAATTCATGTCTCAAACATATTTTATACTATTTTTAGGCTCAACCAGAAGTGCCTTTTTATTACCACAATCAAATTTAACAAATTGTAAATAAAAGCTTACACCTTAATCTAATTAATGGCATATGCCACATCTCGGGAAACCTCGGTAATTTGCATGAAACTTTGGTTACAGTCAGTGCTGTCGAAGTGAGTACGATTGAAGTATTTGTACTACTTTCGCCTATTGCTTACTCCCTATTTAATTTTGACTCCCCTTTTCTAATATCTGGTATACTGATAAACCTTTACACAATAAATAAACTTATCAGCTTTTGCTTGCAATAATTATAATAGACTAGGGCCTCTATATAAAATTAATACTATAAGATAATTTATGCAGTCGTTTAACCTTTCCATAACAGAAAGTTATATGAAAGTCCGGATTTATGCAGTGTGATATGGGAAATTTCATTCGTCCAGTACGCCTTGACATCAATATTCTCAAATCATTTGTTTACGTTTAAATAAAATCTAGACTCTCATGCATCTTTCTTGTCTGGTAAGGCTAAATGCTGACAGCAGAAATTATCTGTCAGTTTTATTAGCCTAGCTCGGATCTAGGAACATGTCTTACATTGTGCTTGTTTTTAGATAATATTTATTCAAATCCTTAATTCATTAGTAGCAATGCAAAAAATTCTGGAGCGACCAGAAAAATAATAATGTCAACAAAATTCAATTCGAACTCCAGCCCAAATGACTGCCCCAAAAAATTCTTTGGGACGTGTTATAATATGTTTAAGGTTAGAAACTCTTTATGTAGAATCGGCGTAACACCTTCTGTTCATGAGTTAAAGAAAAGAAAATTATCTGGGTTGGCTGTGCGTGGTAAACCAAAATTGGCAAATCTATTGTTCTAAAATATTTCTTGCCTAAACCATGAAATAATCGGTTTTATAATGGGATTATAAAATTCACAAAATATTGCAGATAATAAATTTCACTAAAATCCATCAACAAATGTGCTTGTTCCATCCATTTGATGCTGGAGACTGAGAAGAGATAAATAAATTTGGCGAATATAAGTTTTCATTAAAAGTTTCAAACAATAGTCTGAATTTGAAGCCATTGCTTAAGAAATCCGATCTCAGATGATATGGCCGAAGGAATTTTCCAGAGCCGGATTTAATAAATGTTATATTAGGAACTGCTTAAAAATCAATTTAACTTTTCAAATCTCAGATCTAAATTTTATTAAAATCCATTCACACACGTTCCACCTAGTTTCATTTAAATCTGGAGACATAATACACTTGCCTAGATTGTTGTCTATATAAAATTACAAAAAATTAGTGAAACAATAATTCTAACCAAAATATCATTAGAAATGTTCCACAATATTTTTTGAATTTGTCTCTTATTTTATTTAACATATCCTAGCGAAATTTTCAGAGCGTGAATAATTCGGTTTTAAATTAGGAACTACTGATAGAATCGGCTTAATTACTCAGATATAACATTTCACCAAAGCCTGGAAATGTTGTAAAGGACCACACGAGTGGTTCTGAAAGTAAAATCAAATTTTTCTTTGGCAAATCTAATTTCCCCAAATTTTTTTTCTAATAACCAAATTGGATTTTTCTAATAAGCACTATAGTGTCTTGCAAAATTTGTTGAATTCTGCCCATGTTTTATTGACTCCATCCCAACCACAAATGAAACTGTTGTGATTATGCAGAAATTTCTTTGAAATTTATTATCTGACTTAACCAATATAAAGTTAGCGGGTCTAAAACTTTTCTAGAAGAGATTTCACCACCTGTGTGTTTTTTTTGTAACCAGTTGTCCTCACCAAACCAATTTTATATAACAATTTTTTCGAATTTATTTCGAGAGTTAATAATTGTTCTGTTTTTTTTAAAGATGATTTGTTCAGACTTCGTCCAGGTTTAGTCATTTTTGGCCTAGTCGCCCTAGGTATCTACTGTGGTATCGTCTGGCTATGACATTTCTTAAAATTGCACCATAATATGTTTCAATTCTCAAAAATAAAATGACGAACATGTTACACATAAATTTCGCTTTTGAAAATGAAAAGGGTTGCTTAAAGATAAGTTTTCCATTTACCACATGAAAGTTAGGTGAAAATAGTTAAAAATTAAAAATTTCGCTTACGGTTTCGCTAGTCCGGTACTCTTCTCTACGAGAAAAACTAAAAAAATCTCAAAACGATAATCTAAAAATATCTGTGATTTCGTGGAGAGTTGTGACCGTGTTAAAAAACCAATATTTAGCTAGAGCTTTATTAGTAAAATAGATAAATTGCTCTAAGCGAATAAATAAAACAGTTTTCTTTTAATTTACAATTTTGGCTCAAAAACTATAATCAATTTTAGTGTAATTTACTGGATCATGATTTTTTTCTAACACAAAACACCAACAATTATTTATGTCTAAAGCCCGGTACCCTGCTGAAGTGAAATGAAATTTCTCATATAAAAATTACACAAGCGAAAACGAAAATGAAAATTTCGCTTTGTGGTAAGCAGTTTAGCTAGCGAAATGGGAATTTTTCCATTTAAATACAGATGTCTCTGTTTTATCTCTACACATTTTTCACTTAATTTTTATCTTACTGGACAATAAATGTGAAGATAAATTTTGATAATTTCATTTGAGTTTCTGCGTTTTGAGGATAAACAACTATCGAAGTGAATTTTATTGTATTGTCAGAGGCAACAAGTTACACGCAGTAAAATATTTACGAAACTCGTCATACTAAGTTTTCACATCAGATTTATCTTCCTATTTTTGGGGACCAGTGAAAATTTCATTTTGGCAACAGCATAATATAGGCTTAAGGTGTAACTATTTCACTTCGTATAAACTCCCTTCTGACTAGAAATACTCCCCTACAAATTTGATACGTATTCCATTTAAAGTTTTCAGAGCGACAGCACTGGTTACAGTTCAAGTATTCGTTTTCGGAAGAAAAATGTTGTACCCGTGTGGTTTAGAATGCTTTAGTAGATGTCAGCCATAAAACGAAATAGTGCATTAAAAGGTTATGTGAGCTTATTAGTAAATTTAGTATTTTGAGGAGAATTATGCGTACTTACTACATAACGAGTTACTAACGAAATTTGAAAGATTCATCTGTAGTTCGTTATCCAGTTCCGCACAATTCATTACATTCTTCTTCATTGGCATATTTAGACGGACTCTGAAGAAGGTCCTTTAATATTATTAATCGTCAAGAGGACTGTTTGATTGCGATACATATAAGCACCTGCAGTATTTTACCAATGGTGCCTTCATCAACTTCCTAAATTTATTTTTACATTTTAAATTTAACAAGCACGGCTCATTTCGTTGCGATGCAATCAGCGATCAATTTTTGCTACGATCTCCTAATCATAATGCGCATATATACATATTTGATCTAGCTAATTAGGTTTATTTATGCGACCTTTTAAATAAATAGAGTTTTTTTCTTTTTGTGCATCGTTGGACAGTCAAAATAGGAATTTACTAGAAAGCTATCAAAAATCCAAGCCAAAATATCTTTGCAGTAGACGTTGTAGGATTTTTTTAAGACCCATAAAATGTTTATTTTATTCGTATGTACTTTAAAATGATCACCATTCTATAATTAACATTCTTAGTGCTTCACAAATATCTGAAATTAAGAAACGAAATAAAACCGAGTCAACCATAAAAACAACGTAACCACATTATTGCGGATAATACATGAAAGCTTCCTGTATTTAACAAAAATCTATTCTTAACCATCTTAAATGCGGTTTTTGTCTTGGTCAGTGCGTACCATTTATAGATATGCAAATTTAAACACAAAAAGAAACAAATTGAGTTATGTAATTCCAAAATCGTTTCTTTTAAATGATCTTATCGTGTTTGTGGATTCTACACACATGACACCGCATATAAGACATTCCATTAAACAATACCTAATAATTATCTATTGAAAACAACAACAACTTTTACATTGTATTAATAACATAGATATTGAAATAAATAATCTTGACCAATGAACTTAATTGCAATATTGTCTTATTCATATAAACACTCATCTGTATATACGATCTTCGATCATTCTGTATACGTAGTAACATCATCGCATTTTGTGCTGTTTGACGGTCACATTTTTGTTTCTAATTTTGTGTTTTGTTTTGTTCGCTTCATTCTCCCATCTCATCTGTCAATCAAAATGCACGTTTTTAGATTAATAATACAGTATCTTGTCTTATGTCATCTCACAGTATATATTGTTGAAGATGCGATCGTGTTTGATGATTCGTTTTACAAAAATTAAATGTTATGACATAAAATGTTGTTCATTCTGTTAAATCACGATCAAATATATGGTAATAAATATGTGAAGGGTGAATGGTGTGTTGTTCGATCAAAGCATCAATCATATAAAACAATTGTTTTTTAGTAAAACCATTTTCGCGCCTGTCCCACTGTCATTTTACAGAAGCGAAATTTGTCGACAGTGAATTTTATATGTTCAATCCCTGAAATAGTGTATTACAGTATTACAACACACATATCATTTATAGCTATATGGGAAATGAGGTTGTCACGTTTAGTCTCATAATTTAAATGTGTTACAAAATTATTTGTCTATAGTAACTGGATAAAATTTCAATATTTTGATTGGCACACTAAACCCCTACCTACATCAACATCGATTTTAAAGCTCCGTATTAAATATGTGTGAGTTAAAAAACAAATCGTTATTACAACCCAAAAACAGCAAAAAATTTATCATAAAGGACATATCGTGACAAATTTGATTATATCACGATGACCGTTTTTGGTGCCATGCTTTAAGCTCGTATATATAATACACCATCTATTAAGGTTAAAACACAATGTATGTATGTATATAATTTGATTGTGATAACAATCGTATAATTTTCAATTTATAGTCGCGTCAAGTCTAATAACTTAATTCAACGCTGTACAATGTCTTGTCAGTATATACAAAAAATAGACGAGCGAACGCGGTACCATTGAACTTACCTGACACATATAAATGAAAATTATTCGGTCGGCTAGCTTTAATTGACAAGTACATACATGTTACAAAATTTTTAAACAGTCATCGCGCAAATGGTAAAAAAAATGATTTCGTTGGTGCCAACAGTTAAATTAATCCTTGGTCGTGACTTATATGGGAACAAAAGGTGGTGCTCTAATTAGTTTTTTAAATTGAATTAAGTCAAACATGACAAAAAATTGGTTTTATATTCTGATTTGTTTTTTGTTTGTTCTTTTGGGATTCCGTAAAAAATATTTGCGGGCGTGGAATAAACATATGTTGCCGTTTGATTTTCTCAAGGTGTAATTTATTGAAATTAAAAATATTTTTTGACAAGACTGTTAATTGCGGAAATGCCAAACTTTGTTGATTAGATAATTATATGTTTGGTATAGGAACTTATACTTATGAGAATAAGAGTGTTTTTAAACCTGTGGTTAAATCCAATTAACGCTTTCAAAATTTAAGAAACAACGCAATTCGGACACAAATGCTGGCAGTTTACTAGTTAATTTTCGAGAGTGGGATTTTCGAATGAAGCATCTACTCGTACTGAGCTTTTTCAATTATTGAGCCTAACAGATTGGACTAAATTATTACAGTAATTTCAAACATGAAAACAAAAATTGTATTTGGTAACTATAATTCGGGTTTCGTTTAATTACTAACAAAATATTTGTTTATTTTTAAATATCCAAAATTTTATTTAGGTAAATTGTTTACATTTTTTACACATTAATTATTCTAATTCTTCTTTCCCTGCTACATCCTATGAAGGGATTTTGCCGCCTCAACGATGTTCCCCAAACAGTTCAATCCACCGCAAGAGACACGGTGACCGAGTGTGTTGAGGTTCCTTTCCCACAAGGTTCTACTTTCGTTGCTGCTAGGTGTCAGGATTTTGTGAACGAAGCATGTGCCCAAATTATGTTAGCCTTGATGATTTTATGAATTAGATGGTGTCGACTTAGTCGAGATCATTTCTGATCTCGTGATTCATTCGCATTCTGTATTGTACATGGCTCCCTCTTTAATGGGATCGTAAATTATTCGTTCGATCTTACGCTTAGTTATAGCAAGTTTTTTAACGTTTTGTGCTTTCCAATTTTGTGTCCAAGACTCGCAATCAAAGGTGATAACTGGCCTTATCAGTGCTTTTAGATATCTAGTTTTATTTTGTGTGATATGTGACGGGACTTGAATATTTTGATATTTGCTTAAAATGTTCTGTATCCTAATTCGATTCTCGATGAAATGTGCAAATAAATGGAGTTTTCCTCTGTGATCAGTGGTCCTATCTCTTCTAGTGTATCTCCAGAAATGAGGTCTCCCGTATGCCGTCTCGCGGTGACCATGTATTTAGCCTTCGTTTCATTGATCTAAAAGTTAATTATTTCAAGCTGTTATGTCAAATGGTAGAAGGACCTCTTTTAGGGAGATGATTTTCCGACCCAGAATGCAAATATCGTCAACATAGGCCAATAGATGGTTTGATTAAAATACAGGTAAATGCGCATAGCCATATTAAGCTGACGACTGACATACTCCAATTAGAGGTTGTAGTGGTATATAGGTGCCGTGAATTGTTACTTGGCCCCAATCACGATAAACAGGATGCACTTCACTACGATATATAAACTCTGACTCCAATTGATTGACCACTACTTTAATAAAACAAACCCAATATGGTTTAATTATAATTTATTTTATTTTAAGTAAATACAATTTTTGAATTTTGTTGTTGAGAAGCTTACAAATCGGTGGATCGATGTATATTGATCAGCTCGGGTTTTTTTATTTTTATTTTTTTATCATAAGCAAGATCATAACATTTTATTACATACCTATTATATACAAAAATATTTATATACCTAATTAGCAAGTGCAATATAAATATTTTTGGAATTCCAAAATCTCGGAAGTAATAAACGAGAACGGATTTTATGTGGTATACATTGCATGCGTCTTATGTACTTGTATACAACCGTTCACAATTTTTATATAAATTTATAGGGAGCAGGTGGGTACGGTATGTTACTCATTATTACTTTATTGTTTCAATATAGTGTTTCTTTTTTTTTGGAAAACCCGCAGATGTAGTCCCCAATGATTAGAAATTCTTCGTGTTCTTGTTTAAAAATGAACATGTCTTGTAATTTACGTGTTGCACGTATTCCTGGATGTGATAGGTTGTAAAGCTTTTCAAAAATAGTATGACGCATTTATTTTGGGATGTATGGACGTTTGGTATCGGTTGAAGTTTCGAACCAAATTGAAAGTTTCGACGCAAAATCCGAAACAACTTCCATCTTGCGTTTAGAACTAGACGGTTTTTGTACAGTTTGTGACTAGTGTTTTTAACTCGTCGTCAGACTCTTGTAGAGAAATTAATTTGGCCATATCCAAACCTGTATGTCAAATCGCTGCTACTTGGGTTTCCTCCGACCGTGACCATGTATCTGCCACTTTATTGCTTTCATCTTTAACATACCTTATATCTGTAGTAAATTGTGAAATATAGTCGAGTTGGCGACTCTGACGTGGACTACGTTCCGACTTGGACGCGATTGCAGTAGTCAATGTCTTGTGATCGGTATTAATATGAAATAATCTACCTTCGACAAAACACCGGAAGTTCTTGATAAAACAATAAATGGCCAGGAGTTCTCTGTCGAAAGCAGAATATTTTTGTTCCGGAGGGGAAAACTTTTTGGAAAAGAAAGCTAAATGTTGCCAATTTCTATTACGTAATTGTTCCAATACAGCACCCACCGCAACACCAGAGTCGTCGGTACTGATACGAAGTGTTCCATGTTCTATAGGATGAGCAAGAAAAGTAGTTTGTGTGAGTGCAAATTTCGTTGCATTAAAAGCTAATTCACATTCAGTTGACCATGAGAATGTGTTCTTCTTGCTAACTTTACCTAGTTTGCTGAGGTGGCTGTGTACCGGAGCAACATTTTCGGCTAAATGAGGGATGTAGCGATGGTAATAGTTAACCGCTGCACTTGCCTGATAGGAGAGGGTTGAGGGAAAGACTGGTTTGCCACGATTCGATCCGCAAAAGGCTTTACGCCATCTTTGGTGATTTCGTGGCTAAGAAAGTTGATGGAAGCTGCACCAAGGAGAGGAGATCTATCTTTGTGAAAATGGTGCAGCCTTGAAGGTTAAGGGAAAAGTTGTGTATATGTGGGAGGGGATACCTATCTGGTACTGTAATCGCGTTTAATCGGCGATAGTTGCCGCAAGGTCGCCAGTGGTTGCTGTCACGTTTTAGAACAAGGTGCAAAGGTGAAGCAACGCTGGAAGAACTCTGTCTACATAAACCCAGTTGTAACATAATTTCAAACTCGTTTTTGGCTATCTTATGTTTTTCCGAATCTAATCGTCTCGGTCTTGAAAAAGGTATGTGACCTTCGGTAACGATTCTGTGCACTACGCTATGTTTTACGGGGACATACTAATGAAGCTCCTTCGTAAGACTTGGAAATTTACGGAGGAGTGCCCCATATGGACCTTCGATTGCGAATAATCGGGGTATCATATCAGTTGGAATGTTAGCATCCACTGTGTTTACTGACAAATCCGTACTGGTGTCCACAAGGCGATTGTGCTTAAGGTCCACGACTAATCCAAATTTAGCCAAAAAATCGGCACCAATTATTGGTCTTGTTACTGATGCGATGACAAAAGGATGTCAAAAGTTTTGACGCAAACCTAAGTCTACGTGCAATAGACGTGTACCAAAAATGCTAGAGCCGTTAGCTGCCACCAAGCAACTCTCCGAATCGTTTACAATTTGTTTAAAGTAGGTTTTTGGTACGATGGAAACATCTGCACCAGTTCACCTTGGGACAATTTAGTTTTCCGTTTGAGATTTGGAATTTAAGGTAAGTTTTTGTCCAAAAGAACAATCCTTACATATTTTTTTGGCGTTATCTTTAAATTTGCGGTGGTACCAGCATTGCCAATAACCGCTGCATCGACGTGAATTGCTGCGAGATTGCGTTTAGTTTCTTGAACTCGATCGCTGTCTTGAACGATTCCGACTACTAAATTCACGGTTAAATTTCATATTAAGTTGTTTGATAGCTCTCTGAAGACTCGCTAGTAAAATTTCTGATGGATTAGAATCTGATTTAGTTGCGCTTAATGGTTTAGGTTCAACAGTGTTACAGACGTAATTGGGACGATTAATTTCAAAAATACGATCTGGGAACTTGATTAAATCGGTAATATCGTCTTTTTCTCTAATTTCAACAATTGATCTAATTGAATCCGGAAATCTATCCAACCAGAGAGTTTTTAGCAACTGTGAATTTACTGCGGTTGAAGATCCTGCTTTTTCTTCGAGATGGCGGTAGAAGTCAGATGGGGTAAAGTCGCCCATAGCGTTTTATTTAAGAAGGTTCTCTATTCTACCTTGTTCTGATACCGATCGTCTCTTAATGACCTCATATCGAAGCGTATCATACTTATTATTCTCGGGTGGCTTGCGGATTATACTAGCAATCGAAGCTATCACGTTTACCGGTAGCTGATCTATCGCGAAATTTAATTTGTTTTCGTCATTAGTTATCCGTCTAACCTTAAACAATGCCTCAAGCTATTTAAACCAGAGTTCAGGCATATTATCCCAGAATTATGGGATTTATACTTCAGCTATATTTACCCTAAACTTGTCTTCTGGCTAATGAATGTTATTGTTATTCTCATTATCCGACATGTTTCTATTAGTTATAATTACGAATGTCAATTGCAACTAACAGATAAGGGAAATATTGCTTTATAAAACACGATAAATTTCAAAGAAAAAGAAAATCAGTGGTACCAGAAATGATTGTGCGGACTAATGAATAATAAAATTCGAATTATAAATTTTAATTGAGTAATAATGAGTTTACGATATTGGGAAATTAAGAATTTAGATAAATAATTGAAAAATTAAAAATGTGTATACGTTGTACTCAATGACACATACAAAAATATAGCACTCACCAATTATTCAGATATACTTCTTAAATGTTTTTCGTAATATACCGTTTGATTCACAGAATGTTGGTTTACCTCAATTCACTATTGCCTTCCTTTACAATAAATAGTTTTCAAAAACTAAAATAAAATTTTAAAAGGTATTATTAGATGTGAATCACTGTATTCACGAACTGGGTAGTGGAGAACGAAATCCGTAACTTTATTTGGCTTTGTATTGATAACGTGGTATCAATACAACCTGATGACCGAAATTGGTTACCGGTTCTGTGATGACCTTGCTCGTGTAACTTAGATGATTTGATGAGTAATCGATTATGGAATTTTTCGCGAACTCCTTCAATTCAATAGATCAGCTTTATAATTAATTTGATGTTTCTGATGTAATATAATTGATGAGTTATAATTATGTTGTTGATTCTGTTGCTCTAATAAATTGCTGGTGTCACAGTATGGTATCGGACCGTAATTTGTTGTTTGATTTATCCAACAGCAACTATGTATGTACAGCGATTTGATAGTGAATGTAATTAACAAATAAACAACTTATTTTCGGGGTTCTAGATTATCCGTTACCCGCTAATAATTATGCTGGTATTATTTACGCTTATTAAGCGAAATATATGTAGCGTTGTGTAATTTGTGTGGTTAAATAGAAATCGCTTTTAGTAAATAATTTATTAGCTGTATTATATACTTCTCGCTTTTTTATTTTTCTGTTTACCATCAATAAATTTGTGTGGCGTTTGTTCTGACTCGGCGTCACCAATTGTAGTGGTATATAGGTGCCGTGAATTGTTACTTGGCCCCAATCCCGATAAACAGGATGCACTTTCCCTTTATATGATTTATAAATTCTGACTCCAATTGATTGACCACTACTTTAATAAAACAAACCCAATATGGTTTAATTATAATTTATTTTATTTTAAGTAAATACAATATTTTGATTTTTGTTGTTGAGAAGCTTACCAATCGGTGGATCGATATATATTGATCAGCTAGGGTTTTTTTATTTTTTATTTTTTATCATAACATTTTATTACATATTATATACAAAAATATTTATATACCTAATTAGCAAGTGCAATATAAATATTTTTGGTATTCCAAAATCTGGAAGCAATAAACGAGAACGGATTTTGTGTACTATACATTGCATGCGTCTTATGTACTTGTATATAACCTTTCACAATTTTAATATAAATTTATAGGGAGCAAGTGGGTACGTTGTGTTACTCATTAATACTTTATTGTTTCAATATATTGTTTTTTTTTTTTTTGGAAAACCCTATAAGATTGAAGAGAGTTTAGGCTATTGCGTCTCTTTCAGTACTCCAAATGTTGTCTCGAGCTCATCCGACATGTTGCCTTCTATTAGCACCTTACATATTGAGTCATCCCTTAAAATTTGGGTATCTAATGCCGAACAAGTTCTCGGATATTTTGATCCATTTCCATTTCTTCTATATACGGGTAATTTGATTTAGGGGTACGAATTAACTCCGATAGTACTTGGTGGCGAAATTAATTCCATTTTAAATATAAATTAAGTTTCTATCATCTAATTTCATTTAGTTAAATGTAGCGTATTTAATTCCTATTGGAAACAAATTAAATCGTCGCGGAATGAATTCAAATTTTTTGGCAAAATTAATTCGTTTTCCAAATAAATTTAACTCCGCCGATAAATACGAATTTATTCCGCCACAAAAATTAGAAGGATAAAATACAAATATCATCGAACATGCATCGGAAATGTCACACACCAATTATATTTTAATGAAAAAAAAACTAAAAAAATGGCATTAAAACGATTCTTGTCTATTGAGCGGAAGTTTGTAGTGGACGAACGGTTAAAAACGGAATATTCAAAATTCGTACAAGAGTATAGCGATCTGGGGCACAAGGAGTAGGCTGAACAGAACATTAAATCAATAAAGTGAAGAGTTAAGCAATACCATCTCCCACGCCATGCAGTATTCAAAAATGATAATGACACACAGAAAATTGGGGTAGTTTTTGTTGGGACTGTGAAGCCAATTGGTTTCGAAAGATCTCTCGACGATTTATTATTAGTCGGAGCAACTGTACAACCAACCATGTGGTCAACGTTGCTTAGCAAATGTCGAAAAAATGTACCGTACAATTTGGCGAGATAACACTTCAAAACCAGTTCAAACGTATCAGTTGACTTCATGCGCTTCATTTTTTGCCACAGCGCCACTTCAGCATCGAGTTCGACCAATACAAGATACAAATCGGAAAGTGGCACAAGCCATTTGATGGATTTTTACGTCAACGATCTAGTTACGGCGGCAACTACCATTACTGAAAAAATCGCACTAAAAATAACCAACGTACTTTACAATCAACATGAGAATGGTGCTCTCTTCTCCCATGCGATTAAACTATGGCCGAAATATTCGAATGAACGGAAAGGTGATTACAAAATTTTGTGAAGTTTGATTTCAAAAATTGCTCCGATCTATGAACCATTTGGGTTTTTGAAACAAGAAGTTCCTGTGCAGTCGCAAATTCATTGCTTAAAAACAGAAATGAATTGTCCGAGTTGAACTTACCTTGCTTCTTATCTGATGGTCTAAAAGGTGTTACTAAAATATGATGAGATTACTTTAGAGTTATCATTACACATTGATACGTGAATCGGTAACAATACGTTACCTGATTGCGAAAAATAAGCTGGCTCCATTGAAGCAGATATCCCTCTCAAAGCTTGAGTTGTGTGTTGCTCGGCTGCTTTGCCATCTGACTCAGCAAGTAAAATGATTTTGCAAGTCATTCCAATAAGTTGTTGGCGACATGTGGAATCTGGCCACAACCCTACCGAAGGGGGATTTTTTCAACGTTGTCATTAAAATCAACCAATGGTGGAGTGGCACAACTTGCCTACAAGATGCTAAATTTTCTTGGTCGTTACTGCTTAAAGTTTCTAACAAGTCTATCGTACATGTTATTATTATTATTTATTAAAGGGCCATGTGGACGATAAGCCGCCTCGCACCGCGACTTAAAAGATCTATTGTGCTGGACCCTACTTAATTATCCGTTCAGTCAATATTCAGGCTCTTAATGAATCTGATAATATTACTGGACGGTACAAGATACATACTATCCGGGCTCATTGTTCTCTCTCCTAGATGTGCAAAACCATTTGCTGGAAAATGGTACAGGACATGACCTGTTAGGAAGTTGTCACGATGTTCCAGCATGGAACGGATCCACCTAATTGTAGGAAGCAGAACCCATTTTCCTATTGCTGCCCTCTCTATAGATCCTTTGGAGGTATTATCAAACGCCCCCTCAATATCCACAAAGGCACAAAGGGCAATTTCTTTATATGTCACTGCTTTTTGAATCCTCGTGACTAGACCACTAATAGCCATCACAGTGGATTTACCAGTTTGATACGCAGACTGGTCTCGATGCAGCGGATTCTTTCCAAGGACCTCACTTCTTATTTGATAGTCCATGATTTTTTCCATCGTCTTCAATAGAAACGATGTGAGGTTAATTGGCCGATATGCCCTGACCTGGGTGTCTGGACGACCCCCCCTCCTTTGGTATATAGACCACAATTACTTTCTTCACAGTTTCGGAATATGGTATAGTTAAAAGCATAACTTGCCCGAAACATCTGGATCAAGCTGGGGAGTATTTCCTCAACACCTTTTTGACGTAAAGCTGGAGAGATACCATCCCCTCAAGCGGATTTGAAAGGTTTGAAAGGGCATCTTATACTCGCCCCATTCAATGGTGCGTTTAGCCTTGTTGAATAATTTTCTCGCCTTTTTCCTCAGTTTGCCCAGCGTCCCGTTCCAGTAAGGGACCATCTTTGTGGACTCTCTTCGCTTAGCCGGGCAGCTGTTCCCGTAAGCCAAGTGTATAGAATTCTGCAGCTGATTTGACCAGTTCTCCAAACCCTCTGGAGACTCTATGTTCCCCACAGCCGAGGGCATTTCTGATCTGAGTGAGACTCTATAAGAGTCGGTCAGTTTTGGAATTCTGATTTCCTGCCGCTGCATGGTCTCGGCCGCCAAATCGAATCTGATGTGCAAGTGATCCGATAATGAGGCCTCTTCAGACACATGCCAATTTTTGACCAAGTTGCTGAAATGCGGACTAGCAAGTGTCAGATCTAGGACCTCTTGCCTAATCGCATTTATAAAAGTAGGTTTCCTTCCCCTATTGACAATGTTTACATTATTTGAGATCAGAAATTCAAAAAGGTACTCACCCCTGTTATTGATGTCCGTGCTACCCCACACCGTGTGGTGCGCGTTTGCATCGTATCCTATTAGGTAGGCCAGCCCATTGAGTTTGCTATGAGCCGCCTAACTTCAAGTGGAGAAATTAACTCTGAGTCTCCAGGAAAGTAGGCGGATGCCATTATAGCCTCCTGTTTGCCTGTTTCATCCAGATCCTCCACCATTACTGCAACTAAGTCCCTGGAGATGAGCTCTGAAATGAGAATAAAATTCTGTCACCTATGGCTCCTGGATTAGAGCCATGTCAATGTTTTGGCAGATAAACCTACGACAAAGGACGTCTGAAGATGCGTTTGCATGATGCAGGTTTATCTGCAGCCAGGCGATGTGAGCCTCCATTTTTGCTAAGGCCTCTTCTGAGGGCCTTGCTCAGCCTGCTTTCGAGCACCGCCACCACCCGCATGCTTTTTTTTTTCCGGCCGATGGCTGGCCAGTTTCCTCCATAGCCGCTCTGCTGGCCCCCGCTGCCTGAAGCAGAAGCCGGTTTAGCACCACCCTGACCACCCTTCGGATGCAAATGGACAGTCCCAAAGTTATAGTTGACTTTAAAGCCAACCCGCTTGAGCTTCTCAACTGAACAGTGGTCCACAGAGAGGGTGCAAAAGGCCGGAGAGCCTTTCGCCTCTTTCCTGATCACTGTCCAGTTGATCGCCTGCATGCCCTCGTTTTGGCTTTTGATAAAACCAAAAAGCTTCTCCGTGGGAAATTCAGCACTATTTGGGAAGGTGCCGAACACAATCCTGGGTCGAGGCAGATTTTCCGCCTCGGCCACGATTAGCTGTGCACCCTCCCATGACTTGATAGTTCCTATGGCCTCTATGAGCCACTGAACAGTGGCCCGGTCAGCACAGGTTAGTACCAGCCAACCAGGCCTAAGCTGACTGCCAAAGGAACTTAGGTTTCGAGCTCCTTGGCCTCTTGCTGTAGCACCTTATCTAGGTTGCCCTCCTGGACAGCCTTAAGCTGCTCTACAGTATGGAGAACCTCAGGAAAACCAGAGGGCAAGATCCCAACGATCTCCGACTCCGTAGCCTGCCTGATAGTAAGTCCAGACCGGACCGCAGAACCCGAGACCGCCGGGACAGATTCTTCTCTCCTGGCCTTTTTTTGTGCCGGTGGAGTACTATCATCCGAGCGGATTTTCTTCGACGTTCAAGCCTATGTGGGAGCACAAGACTCCCTTTGTGGCCACATCGCCAGAAGCCTTGTCTCGCTTCCGGGCGGTTTGCTCTTAGCAAGAAGCCTCTTATACCGCTTCTTCGCGGCCCCACACATTTTCACGCGAGGAGCCGCGACGGGTTTGTCAGTGATGCTGACAATACCTTTCGGGTCCTTCCCGACGTCTTTGCTCCCCCTGCTTTCACAGAGGAGATACCCCCTTTTACGGGAGCCGAATCCTTATCTCCTGAGGTGTCCATGTCGGAGTTGAGAACTAATTTCTCAATCCCCGAACGGAGCTCCCCATCCGATGGACCACTCATCGAGAGTACTACAGCGGAAAGAGGGCCGAGGTCCTCGAAAACCACCATCTTTATTATTATTTACTTGTCTTAACATGTTGTTCCCAAGAGTTGCTGGGAAAAGAAAGTCGCCTGTGGAACACCCAGCTTTACCACAGGAAGGCTAATTAAAACTGGAGGGCGCCTGGTATCCAGGGTCCGCATACTTTGCACTGATTAACCTATCAGCCATTCATCTATCGGCATATGCTGTTCCACCTTAGATTAGGGTTTTTTATCAAGGGTTTCTCCTTTAGCGCCGTACTTTAGCCTGTGCCAAATGGTAAGAAGTACCAAACGGCCTCAGTTACCGGTGATTGCCACGAGGAGGCAGTACGTACACTTGAGAATTGTGACCAGCTTACCCCTTCCACAATTGTACCTGCCGCCTAAAACATGACCAGAACAGCTCGTGTAATGTGCACCCTACCGAAAGGTTACGCAGCTGGTAGATTGCTCTACTCAACTTTGATTCCTCCCTCAAGTAGACGCCAAATCACCAAATCGTACGTGTGTTGAATAATTATTTAAGGCTGAAGTCATCGTCATGAAACACCAACAACAGCAAGTGTGTTTTAGTTAAATTTATGCACTCGAACAAAATTGCCCAACGCCAAAGTTGTCATCTATCATTTCATTAACGCCATTCATTGGCAAGAATGGTTTGATTTGTGTTGGAGGGCATATCAACGATTTTCAGTGCTCTAAATTTACGATATAGCTAGTAATATAAAGATATAAGTACAAAACTGAAACAAGATTTTTGGAAAGATGGGGTAACGAATATTCACGAAGACTACAATAACGACCAAAATGGCTACTTTTTGAGCTTCTTTTTGATCAATGGTGAATGGAAATTATTAACATATTTTAATCAAACAACATATTCGGTATAGCTAAATCATCTGGAAAAATCCACTCCGCTGCTAAATGAATTATCTGTGCAAAAATAAAACGCACTTCAAGTCTACATACATATATACATACGATATGTGGATTAATTTCATCCCAAATGCGGAACCTTTACATTAATTTAGAAGAGCCAAACGAAATACTGAACATTTCATCAATAAAAGAAGGAGCCTGTCAAAAATATCCCCGTTTGACTTCATTAATACCATAGCCAATGGGCTATTTGACGCAAGCACAGCAACTCTTAATCTAAACCAATAACATTACTAAAAACTTTTCCGGCAACATATATCTATAATAGAATGGACAGTGACACACTCTTCACACATTGTTGGAAATGATGAAACTCTGCACACCAGGGCAAACTTAGTCGGCTCCTCTTGACACCACACCAACTCCAGGAGCAAACCAGAGAGATATTCGATAATCTCAAAATAAGTCATCATAAATAAATTAAGGAACAAAATAAGACAAAAACAATTTTTTTCTATACCGACTATCTGAAAATCCTACTACTTTATACATACAACTGTGCATGCGAAAGACCCTCTTACTAATTCTAACTAAATGGTCATCCCCAAGTAAGAGTTTTAATAATAACTAAGTCGTTAACAGAATTTCAATATTTTATTAGCGAACCCTGAAGAAAACCACCAGGAAAGGACGAGGTATCTAACGGTTTTTTATAAATTATAATCGACTGACATTTATTCGCACTTCAAATAAGCCTATTAGAGACCGAACAACTAATGTTATAACTTAATTCTTTATTTATCAGAAAAATATTCCTAATAATATAGAATTCTGAGCTAAACGACCATTTCTATAAATTTGATCATCATCAGCGAAAATGGAAAATGAACAATGTGGAATAGAAATGTCACATAGAAAATAACAGAGAACGAAGCAGTCAACCCTGAATCATGCCGGAAATTAGTGGAAGGAAATCATACAAAGAATTGGCGAAAAAACTGCCTGAGAACGATTAGATAGATAGTTAAAAATTAATTTGGCTACGGAAACCGAAAATTTAATCTGAGACGAGACAAAATTAAAGAAATCAATTCCCTATTATTCATATTACGCCTAAGGTCATCTCATACATTTAATAACACAGTAGGAAGAGGACGTGAGAATAAAATTGAAAATATATAACATGTATTTTGAGATGAAATATGATTAAATTGACGTTATCCAGACCAGAAAATTCCGATTTAACAAGAGAAATATTTGAAAAAGAAAACGAATTAGAGGACGCGCTACAGAATAAATAGACGGTACTACTGCCCGAATTCAGACTAAAGCAAAAATAACTATTAATTTCATTGGGCTTGAATGAAAACCTCACTAGAACTACTTTTGCATCTGACCAGGCCTAAATTACGAACATTATACTAGAAAACCTTGCGAGGAACATGGAATCTAACTTGTCCTTGAAAAAATTAAGTTTACCAATCCTAATTAAATCTACAACTCTATTAAGAGCCTGCTTACAATCTAAATGAGACTTATCATTAAGATAACTTTTCCATAAACGACATTTACTAACTCTAATGGTTAACCCAGCCAGAAAGATCCCGGGAGCTAAGATTACCCAACCAAGCCAGGAACCTCAGGCACTGCACGTGGAGGACGCAAACCTGGAAAGGGTAACAAGCCTGATAAAAAACATGGGTTCAACTCACAGAGTTCCACCAAACCACGTGCTAGTAGTAGCAGCATACAGGGCGGCTCATTGGAGTGCCCGAAGACATAAACATCTATGCACGCGTCTGTAAGATGCGTACAAATCAACCTACATAAATCCAAGGCCGCCATATCTATGCTGAGTCGCCTCTTCAACACAAACAACTGGGACATAGCACTTATCCAAGAGCCGTGGACCAACAATGGAATAATTAAAGTTTTGCCAAGTAAGACAGGTAAGCTAATTTACAACACTGAAATAGAAAGGATGAGGACAGCGATTCTCTGTCGTTCGTCGTACAATATCTTCTCGATTGACGAATTTATTTCCAGAGACATAACTGCAGTCTCATTAGAGATACCTCTATCCAGAGGAGGTATGGTCACAATTAATATGGCATAAGCATATTTTCCCGGGGACGGTAACGACCCACCTCCGGAAGAAGTACATAGCTTTATCAATTACTGTACAGCTCATGGGCAGAAGTTCTTCATTGGTTGTGATGCTAATTCACACCATACAGTCTGGGGTAGCACCAACATCAATACAAGATGTCAGAAACTTTTTGAATACTGTTTATCAAATAATATTGCTATAAATATTACAGGGAACGAGCCGACCTTTGTGCATGCCGTTAGAAAGGAGGTGCTGGACCTTACTATGTCTGACATGGGTACCTCCAGCATAGCCCAGAATTGACATGTATCGGGGGAAGCATCTTTGTCGTATCATAGGTATATAATATTTGATATTAGAACCCCCCAAATAACAGAAGCTACGGCAAGAATACCTAAAGGTACGGACTGGGCTGTCTTTACCAATAAACTACAAGACAATGTATGGTTTTACAGAACTCTATCGGCTCTTTTGCGGAGCTTGATAGAGTTGCTGATAATCTCACCAGGGCAATAATTGATGCCTATGACTCAAGTTCTCCTGAGGTGCGTGTTAGAGAAACTAGGGATGTTCCTTGGTGGATCTCTGCCCTGGAGACTAATAGAAAAACAGTGCGTAAGCTCTTTAACAGAGCAAAAATAACAGATGACAGGACAGCCTATCGAACTGCCCTCACCCAGTATAATGAGACTCTGAGGAAGAGCAAAAGATAGAGCTGGAGAACTTTTTGCGGGAAGATAGACGAGATTCCGGCAGCTTGCTGACTCTAAAAAGCCGTCGCATTAGATCATAAAAACCCTCTAAGCTCAGTTAGAAGGCTCGACAGGACCTTAACCACATCAAGGGAAGAGATTCTTGAATGTATGGTGAAGGGACACGTTCCGTAGTGCACGAGCGATGGAAATCTTCACCCCCGGAGAGTTGCGCTGGGCTATCAATTCATTTGGTCCCTTTAAGTCTCCAGGAGGGGATGGAATCTATCCTATTTATCCTGGAATACATCCCCAGATGCTGGAGGGAGGTAAGAGTCATATTCATACTAAAAAATGGATATAAATCCCCCGAGGATATTAGGTCCTACAGACCTATTAGCCTTACATGACTTATATATACTTAAAACCATGGAAAAAATATTGGGCCTGTATACCAGACTCAATACAATCGAAAGATGTCCTTTAAATCCTAGCCAACATGCTTATCAGGTGGGCAAATCTACGGAGACAGCCCTGCATGAATTAACATCAAAAATCGAGGATACACTTCGCAACAAGGAGGCGCTATAATGCTCCTTCATTGACATCCAGGGTGCCTTCGATAATACTAATTTCGAGCTGGTTCAAGAAGAAGCTGTAGCGAGGGGTATCGTCTCCTCAACTATCGGGTGGATAATAAACATGCTCAGAAGCAGGAGAATTAAAGCCTCGATTGGCGAAGCAAGCATCTCAATTGCACCTACCAAGGGCTGCCCTCAGGGTGAAGTACTGTCGCCGTTATTGTGGCTCTTAGTAATGGGCCACTTGCTTGCTATTTTGAGGAACTCTCGAATATCAATCATTGCCTATGCTGATGATCTAGTGCTGATGGTCAGGGGCAAATTTGAAAGCACAATAGCTGAGGGTATGCAATATGCTCTAAAATTGGTAAACGAGTTGTGTGTCTGTCTCTTTACAAATCGTAGGAGAATTTCCTTTCCTTTAATAACTATGAACGGGGAAATACTCCAGATGACGTCTGAGGTTAAATATCTAGGGACCATTTCTGACCAAAAATTAACCTGGAACCCCCACTTGAAATACATCGCAAATAAGGCAAACAAAGCATACTTTGGGTGTCAACGTATGTTTGGTAAAACATGGGGCCTAAACCCACAAATGATAATCTGGCTTTGCCAAACCATCATAAGACCAATGATATCTTATGCGGCGTTTATATGGTGGCCAAAGACAGAGCAAATAAATGCTCATTCAGCTTTGGACAAAATTCAAAGATTAATATATTTGGGCGCAACGGGAGCAATTAGTACCTATCCTACTGCTGCCCTTGAAAGACTACTGGGACTCTCACCACTCCACATACATGTCAAAAGTGTGGCAGGTTTGAGATCCATAAAACTGAAGGTAACAAGTCAGGTTAGACTGAGTAGTTCGGGACACAATAGCATCCTGGATAAACTAAACTTGGCAGACGATATTGCCCAGTTATCAGATATGATGGTAAAGACTACTGACTGTCGGAGGAACTTCACGATCCGGATACCCGAAAGAGACATGGTGATGAGGCCGCAGACACCTGTGCAAAAGAGGGTGCGGCCCCGAGCCTAGCGTTGCCTATTCCAAAGGCCATGTAGCGAGGAGAGTCCTCTTCTAGGAGCAGAGATGTTCTGCTTCACTCTGGAAGTCATCTCGGGGAATGCAACAGACAAAGAAGCTTCTAAATTACAAGATTACACATTTACAGAATATAAAGAGAATGGATCGATAATCTCTGAAATCCCTCATATGGTACTTGACAGGATATGGTCCCTTTAAATACCATCTATTGAAAATGGGGAAAACCCCATCAGAGAACTGCAGGTTCTCTAACCTGGGAAGAGAAACATCCGAACACTTGCTCTTCGAGTGCAGTGTGATCGCCCTAAGAAGCATTAAAACACTCAATGTTTACTCTGTTCAGTGGCCTCACGCCGACCCTGTAGATGTGCATGACCTTGTGGCGTTTATCTAGGACCTGGACCTTCATTTCACATAGATTGATTTCTCTACTCTTGCATGGGATGCACAACAGGTTTTGCTGGTCGAAGTGCACAGGTTTCCTCTTACCAACCCACCCTCTTTAAAAAAAAAAAAAAAAAAAAACTCTAGTATTTATGGAACGCAACTATTAAACACCAAACTAATAGACGAGTTGAAAAATTCTATTTGGCTAATTGCAGAACTAAGGCAAAAAATATCCTCACAAGGAACCGAGTTACAAATTAAGTAAGGGTGGGAATTATCTAAACAAGAAAAGCAACAATTCATAGAAAAAACTAAAAGATCATGATGGGATCCCATACCGAGAGACAACTGATTGAAAAAACAAATAGAGTTATTAGTAAAAGAGATGATATGGTCAATAAGAGAAACGGTAGTGGTTGGAGAACAAATCGTTGGTGCCACAGTGTTCTGTATGGATAAATTTGATTATTTAAAAGATTCAAATAATCCCGGGAAAAGCCGGAATTTTGGAGTCTAGAGAAATTAAAATCACCTGGGACCATATTCTCTAAAACACAAGGGGCCTAGATATTTTCTTATATGGGGAATTTCTTCCACCTGCTTATACCCGTTCGGAAATATTCTCTTAGTACCGAAAAATATCAATTTTTATGAATTTTGACAGATGTCCACATGTGGAAAATGGATGAGGAATTCGAGAATATGGGACCTGGTATATACATTTAATCGAATCTACAAGATAAATAACTAAACAAACTTTCTAAGTCTACCTCTTACTGTTTTTTGGTGGGTTGTAGACGGTACCGAATAAGGTTTTACGACCATTAATGAAAACGTCGACAAATAAAAACTCTAAATCCGATACTAACAATTCTGAAATGCAAGAAGTTTATTCGGATACGTTATTTGTCAACTATGCAATATGTTTTAGTATGTAAGCATATAAAGAACATTAAATCTTATTATTAAGCATTTTCTAAATTTGTAAAATAAATCAGAATAAACTTAACCACCAAAGTGCAGTTTCTAATTCTCCATCTAATTAAACCCAACCAGCGCTAATATAATTAGATAATAACGCTAATCAAGCAAACGCTTATAGCCTTACAACCTAAGCATAATATTTGTGAGATTAACATCGCCCTTTACCGGTTCTCAAATTTCTTTTGCTAAGATCGGAATAGGAAAGAACCCTAGAATAACTTTTATGCGTTACTACTGTGCCTTACTATTTATGTCCTACTTTTTTAAAATGAAATCTTTTCAGTTAAAAGGTGACACAATGAAAATAATTTCAATATTTTAAATGTTTTGTGAGCTTTCATGCTTAACTAGTATTTGATGGATAATTGTCGCTTATAAATAACACCTTACGTAGGTTATTGTTAAATTCAGTGTTTTGAGTGAAATTTTTCTGCCTAAAGATACAAAAAAAGAGTTTTCTTTCTCGAGCTTAAATTGTAACGTACCTTGAAAGAGGTTTAAATTGTAGAGAAATAGTCTCCTAACCAACCAGATGCCATTCAAATTTGCAATACGAATTAATTCAAAATATTTGAAAAATTTCTGAAAAAATTGGAAAACTTAAAATCCTGAATTACGAAATATCCTCTGCGACAAGACAAAGAGAGACTCATTTCGCTGTGAATTTTGTAAAATGTTAGTTCTGTTTTTCTTTATTCTTGTTTAAATACCAAAAACCAAATGTTCCTTATAGTTCGGTTATTCAATGAACTTCAATGCTAATAAATCAACGTATGAGGTAATCGAACGAAAAATTATTCCGATAACGTTAATGTCGCGAATAAAGGTGGAAATTTATAGTTCTATATAAAATTAGAATGCAGATACGTACAATATTCACCCACAAGCCTAGACAATCAATTCTAATATTAAAAAATAAAAAAATAAAAAAATAAATCGATCGATCGATAGTAAGAAACATTTAATATTAGACATAATAAAATCATAAAATTCCACACCTACAAAAGCGTACATTTTGTTACAGATTTGTATATTAGTTTATGGTTTTAAAATTTTAACCAATATGCAAACATGTTCTCATCTATATATATATACGAGGGACAAAAATTTGCACAGAATGTAATGTTTTATAATTCGCATTAACAAATAATAAAATTGCAATAAAAATATTGTGCAAATATGTATAAGCGGCGTGTAAATTGTAAACAATTTTATTTCTGTTAACAACCCAGTTGTAATAATTTAATGTCATTATAAATTAATAAAATTGATTTTTGTGCGCGATATTTGTTTTAAAAATTTAAATAATTTTGTATGCTTGTAACAAAACATGATTCATAAATGCGTGTAAATAGTAATAAGGTCGAGTATTTATTGTTTTAAATATATTGACATATGCATGTAACGAAATTTTTTTGGTTTGCACGCATATTACATAAGAATATTGGTTACAATCCGGAGCAGATCTTTATTGTGGTTTTTAACTCTATTGAATTATTATTAATTGGATTTCCATGTATGATTAACTGGGGTTTTGTTTGATATGCTATTAAATAAAGTGAAGCTACATTCGATTAAAATCTGTAGTGGAGCAGTTAGCTATACAATAAAAGTAAATAATACAAAATCTTTGGTTGACAAAATTTACATTAAAACACATGTATTGACGAAAAATATTTTAAATATGCAACCTACACCCGTATATTTAACATCTGACTAAAGTAATTGTAACACTAAAAGTATTGTTCAATCTTTTTAATATGGTCAGGTAGCATGTAGAAAAAGAATGTAGCCAGTTCCTGAGAAAACATTTGGAGGACTTCATAAATATACAGATATCTAACATAAATATACAACCGACAGCGAAGGGTAAGTCAACTGGTCCACAGAGCAGACAGAAATACAGTTAAAAATCCACCGAGACAACCAGCATCAACCCAATACCAGTCAAAACGGGAACCGGAAGAACTACAAAACTGTAGGCGTTTCGTGATATTGCTCATCAGTAATTCGCTGGTAAGGGGGTGATGTGGCGTACCACTCACCGGGTAACGTGGCGTACCACTTACCATCAAGAATCAGTACATATATGGTATATTATAATTACCATATTTCAATAATTTAACAAACGTCAACATGCCATTGACATAGCCTATAAATGTGTCAAACATCGTTGACGTTTTAAATTAATAAAGTATAACGTAACATTTAGCTCCCCCTGATGCTACACTATGACCATTTACAAAAATCTCAGAGATGTTACCAAGTGTGGGCTTATATTTCCATAAAGTGGACAGGTCAAGCTATTACAATAAAAAAGGTTGGGTATGTTCGACGCTATTTTAAAAATTGCGAAAATCAAATACTCTGTCGAAACCCGATGATAAACTATGACCATTTACAAAAATCTTAGAGATGTCAACCATTTTCGGCGGCAAAAATCTAAAATGGTCCGATTACGATGGTTGATACCTCTATCAATAGGTTTCGGGACCTGTTATTGCTGTGACAATTTTAATTTTGATTGCTCAATTATTTCTAACATTTCTTACAAAAATCAATTTTATTGAAAATCAACTAAGCTATAGCCCACAAGTTTTTGGGCGGCAAAAATCTAAAATGGTCCGATTACGATGGTTGATACCTATATCAATAGGTTTTGGGACCTGTAATTGCTGTGACAATTTTCATTTTGATTGCTCGATTATTTCTAAACATTTCTTAGAAAATTCAATTTAATTGAAAATTAACTGTGCTATAGCCCACAAGTTTTTGGGCGGCAAAAATCTAAAATGTTACGATTACGATGGTTGATACCTCTATTAATAGGTTTCGGGACATGTAATTGCTGTGACAATTTTCATTTTGATTGCTCGAGTATTTCTAAACATTTCTTAGAATATTCAATTTTACTGAAAATCTACTGTGCTTATAGCCCAAAATTTTTGTGCGGCAAAAATCTAAAATGGTCCGATTACGATGGTTGATACCTCTATCAATAGGTTTCCGGACCTGTAATTGCTGTGACAATTTTCATTTTGATTGCTCGATTATTTCTAAACATTTCTTAGAAAATTTAATTTTAATTGAAAATCAACTGTGCTATAGCCCACAAGTTTTTGGGCGGCAAAAATCTAAAATGGTCCGGTTACGATGGTTGATACCTGTATCAGTAGGTTTCGGGACCTGTAATTGCCCACAAGTTTTTGGGCGGCAAAAATCTAAAATGGTCCGATTACGATGGTTGATACCTCTATCAATAGGTTTCGGGACCTGTTATTGCTGTGACAATTTTGATTTTGATTGCTCAAGAATTTCTAAAAATTTCTTAGAAAATTTAATTTCATTAAAAATCAACTGTGCTATAGCCCACAAGTTTTTGGGCGGCATAAATCTAAAATGGTCCGATTACGATGGTTGATACCTCTATCAATAGGTTTCGGGACTTGTAATGGCTGTGACAATTTTCATTTTGATTGCTTGATTATTTCTAAACGTTTCTCAGAAAATTCAATTTTATTGAAAATCAACTGTGCTATAGCCCACAAGTTTTTGGGCGGCAAACATCTAAAATGGTCCGATTACGATGGTTGATACCTCTATTAATAGGTTTCGGGACCTGTAATTGGTGTGACAATTTTCATTTTGATTGCTCGATTATTTCTAAACATTTCTCAGAAAATTCAATTTTATTGAAAATCAACTGTGCTATAGCCCACAAGTTTTTGGGCAGCAAAAATCTAAATTAGCCCGATTACGATGGTTGATACCTCTATCAATAGGTTTCGGGACCTGTAATTGCTGTGACAATTTTCATTTTGATTGCTCGATTATTTCTAAACATTTCTCAGAAAATTCAATTTTATTGAAAATCAACTGTGTTATAGCCCACAAGTTTTTGGGCGGCAAAAATCTAAAATGGTCCGATTACGATGGTTGATACCTCTATCAATAGATTTCGAGACCTGTAATTACTGTGACAATTTTCATTTTGATTGCTCGATTATTTCTAAACATTTCTCAGAAAATTCAATTTCATTGAAAATCAAGTGTGCTATAGCCCACAAGTTTTTGGGCGGCAAAAATCTAAAATGGTCCGAATACGATGGTTGATACCTCTAACAATAGGTTTCGGGACCTGTTATTGCTGTGACAATTTTCATTTTGATTGCTCAAGAATTTCTAAAAATTTCTTAGAAAATTCAATTTTATTAAAAATCAACTGTGCTATAGCCCACAAGTTTTTGGGCGGCATAAATCTAAAATGGTCCGATTACGATGGTTGATACCTCTATCAATAGGTTTCGGGACTTGTAATAGCTGTGACAATTTTCATTTTGATTGCTTAATTATTTCTAATCGTTTCTCAGAAAATTCAATTTTATTGAAAATCAACTGTGCTATAGCCCACAAGTTTTTGGGCGGCATAAATCTAAAACGGTCCGATTACGATGGTTTATACCATTATCAATAGGTTTCGGGACCTGTAATTGGTGTGACAATTTTCATTTTGATTGCTCGATTATTTCTATACATTTCTCAGAAAATTCAATTTTATTGAAAATCAACTGTGCTTATAGCCCACAAGTTTTTGGGCGGCAAAAATCTAAAGTGGTCCGATTACGATGGTTGATACCTTTATCAATAGGTTTCGGACCTGTAATTGCTGTGACAATATTCATTTTGATTGCTCGATTATTTCTAAACATTTCTTAGAAAATTCAATTTCGTTGAAAATCAACTGTGCTATAGCCCACAAGTTTTTGGGCGGCAAAAATCTAAAATGCTCGAAATACGATGGTTGATACCTCTATCAATAGGTTTCGGGTACTATTATTGTCGTGACAATTTTCATTTTGATTGCTCGAGTATTTCTAAACATTTCTTAGAAAATTCAATTTCATTGAAAATCAACTGTGCTATAGCCCACAAGTTTTTGGGCGGCAAAAATCTAAAATGGTCCGATTACGATGGTTGATACCTCTATCAATAGGTTTCGGGACCTGTAATTGCAGTGACAATTTTCATTTTGATTGCTCGATTATTTCTAAACATTTCTTAGAAAATTAAATTTCATTGAAGATCAACTGTGCTATAGCCCACAAGTTTTTGGGCGGCAAAAATCTAAAATGGTCCGAATACGATGGTTGATACCTCTATCAATAGGTTTCGGGACCTGTAATTGCTGTGACAATTTTCATTTTGATTGCTCGAGTATTTCTAAACATTTCTTAGAAAATTCAATTTCATTGAAAATCAACTGTGTTATAGCCCACAAGTTTTTGGGCGGCAAAAATCTAAAATGGTCCTATTAAAATGGTTGATACCTCTATCAATAGGTTTCGGGACCTGTAATTGCTGTGACAATTTTCATTTTGATTGCTCGATTATTTCTAAACATTTCTTAGAAAATTCAATTTTATTGAAAATCAACTGTGCTTATAGCCCACAAGTTTTTGGGCGGCAAAAATCTAAAATGGTCCGAATACGATGGTTGATACCTCTATCAATAGGTTTCGGGACCTGTTATTGCTGTGACAATTTTCATTTTGATTGCTAGAGTATTTCTAAACATTTCTTAGAAAATTCAATTTCATTGAAAATCAACTGTGCTATAGCCCACAAGTTTTTGGGCGGCAAAAATCTAAAATGGTCCGATTACGATGGTTGATACCTCTATCAATAGATTTTGGGACCTGTAATTACTATGACAATTTTTATTTTGATTGCTCGATTATTTCTAAACATTTCTCAGAAAATTCAATTTCATTGAAAATCAACTGTGCTATAGCCCACAAGTTTTTGGGCGGCAAAAATCTAAAATGGTCCTATTAAAATGGTTGATACCTCTATCAATAGGTTTCGGGACCTGTAATTGCTGTGACAATTTTCATTTTGATTGCTCGATTATTTCTAAACATTTCTTAGAAAATTCAATTTTATTGAAAATCAACTGTGCTTATAGCCCACAAGTTTTTGGGCGGCAAAAATCTAAAATGGTCCGAATACGATGGTTGATACCTCTATCAATAGGTTTCGGAACCTGTTATTGCTGTGACAATTTTCATTTTGATTGCTAGAGTATTTCTAAACATTTCTTAGAAAATTCAATTTTATTGAAAATCAACTGTGCTATAGCCCACAAGTTTTTGGGCGGCAAAAATCTAAAATGGTCCGATTACGATGGTTGATTCCTCTATCAATAGGTTTCGGGACCTGTATTTGCTGTGACAATTTTCATTTTGATTGCTCGATTATTTCTAAACATTTCTTAGAAAATTCAATTTTATTGAAAATCAACTGTGCTTATAGCCCACAAATTTTTGGGCGGCAAAAATCTAAAATGCTCCGAATACGATGGTTGATACCTCTATCAATAGGTTTCGGGACCTGTTATTGCTGTGACAATTTTCATTTTGATTGCTCAAGAATTTCAAAAAATTTCTTAGAAAATTTAATTTCATTAAAAATCAACTGTGCTATAGCCCACAAGTTTTTGGGCGGCATAAATCTAAAATGGTCCGATTACGATGGTTGATACCTCTATCAATAGGTTTCGGGACTTGTAATGGCTGTGACAATTTTCATTTTGATTGCTTGATTATTTCTAATCGTTTCTCAGAAAATTCAATTTTATTGAAAATCAACTGTGCTATAGCCCACAAGTTTTTGGGCGGCAAAAATCTAAAATGGTCCGATTACGATGGTTGATACCTCTATCAATAGGTTTCGGGACCTGTAATTGGTGTGTCAATTTTCATTTTGATTGCTCGATTATTTCTAAACATTTCTCACAAAATTCAATTTTATTGAAAATCAACTGTGCTATAGCCCACAAGTTTTTGGGCGGCAAAAATCTAAAATGGTCCGATTACGATGGTTGATACCTCTATCAATAGGTTTCGGGACCTGTAATTGCAGTGACAATTTTCATTTTGATTGCTCGATTATTTCTAAACATTTCTTAGAAAATTAAATTTCATTGAAGATCAACTGTGCTATAGCCCACAAGTTTTTGGGCGGCAAAAATCTAAAATGCTCCGAATACGATGGTTGATACCTGTATCAATAGGTTTCGAAAACTATTATTGTTGTGACAATTTTTATTTTGATTGCTCGAGTATTTCTAAACATTTATCAGAAAATTCAATTTCATTGAAAATCAACTGTGCTATAGCCCACAAGTTTTTGGGAGGCGAAAATCTAAAATGGTCCGATTACGATGGTTGTTACCTCTATCAATAGGTTTCGGGACCTGTAATTGCTGTGACAATTTTCATTTTGATTGCTCGATTATTTCTAAACATTTCTCAGAAAATTCAATTTCATTGAAAATCAACTGTGCTATAGCCCACAAGTTTTTGGGCGGCAAAAATCTAAAATGCTCCGAATACGATGGTTGATACCTCTATCAATAGGTTTCGGGAACTATTATTGTTGTGACAATTTTCATTTTGATTGCTCGAGTATTTCTAAACATTTCTCAGAAAATTCAATTTCATTGAAAATCAACTGTGCTATAGCCCACAAGTTTTTGGGCGGCGAAAATCTAAAATGGTCTGATTACGATAGTTGTTACCTCTATCAATAGGTTTCGGGACCTGTAATGGCTGTGACAATTTCTATTTTGATTGCTCGATTATTCCTAAACATTTCTCAGAAAATTCAATTTTATTGAAAATCAACTGTGCTATAGCCCACAAGTTTTTGGGCGGCAAAAATCTAAAATGGTCCGATTACGATGTTTGATACCTCTATCAATAGGTTTCGGGACCTGTAATTGCTGTGACAATTTTCATTTTGATTGCTCAATTATTTCTAAACATTTCTGAGAAAATTCAATTTTATTGAAAATCAACTGTGCTATAGCCCACAAGTTTTTGGGCGGCAAAAATCTAAAATGCTCCGAATACGATGGTTGATACCTCTACCAATAGGTTTCGGGACCTATTATTGTTGTGACAATTTTCATTTTGATTGCTCGAGTATTTCTAAACATTTATCAGAAAATTCAGTTTAATTGTAAATCAACTGTGCTATAGCCCACAAGTTTTTGGGCAGCAAAAATCTAAAATGGTCCGATTAGGATAGGGATAGTTGATACCTGTATCAATAGGTTTCGGAACCTGTAATTGCCCACAAGTTTTTGGGCGGCAAAAAATCTAAAATGGTTCGATTACGATGGTTGATATCTCTATCAGTAGGTTTCGGGACCTGTAATTGCTGTGACAATTTTAATTTTGATGGCTCAAGTATTTCTAAACATTTATTAGAAAATTTAATATAATTGAAAATCAACTGTGCTATAGCCCACAAGTTTTTGGGCGGCAAAAATCTAAAATGCTCCGATTACGATGGTTGTTACCTCTATCAATAGGTTTCGGGATCTGTAATTGCTGTGACAATTTTCATTTTGATTGCTTGATTATTTCTAAATATTTCTCAGAAAATTCAATTTTATTGAAAATCAACTGTGCTATAGCCCACAAGTTTTTGGGCGGCAAAAATCTGAAATGCTCCTAATACGATGGTTGATACCTCTACAAATAGGTTTCGGGACCTATTATTGTTCTGACAATTTTCATTTTGATTGCTCGATTATTTCTAAACATTTCTCAGAAAATTCAATTTAATAGAAAATCAACTGTGCTATATATAGCCCATAAGTTTTTGGGCAGTAAAAATCTAAAATGGTCCGATTACGATTGTTGATACCTCTATCAATAGGTTTCGGGACCTGTAATTGCTGTGACAATTTTTATTTTGATTGCTCGAGTATTTCTAAACATTCCTTAGAAAATTCAATTTTATTGAAAATCAACTGTGCTATAGCCCACAAGTTTTTGGGCGGCAAAAATCTAAAATGGTCCGAATACGATGGTTGATACCTCTATCAATAGGTTTCGGGACCTATTATTGTTGTGACAATTTTGATTTTGATAGATCAAGTATTACTAAACATTTCTTAGAAAATTAAATTTCATTGAAATTCAAATGTGCTATAGCCCATAAATTTTTGGGCGGCAAAAGTCTAAAATGGTTCGATTACGATGGTTGATACCTCTATCAATAGGTTTCGGGACCTGTAATTGCTGTGACAATTTTTATTTTGATTGCTGGATTATTTCTTAACATTTCTCAGAAAATTCAATTTAATTGAAAATCAACTGTGCTATAGCCCACAAGTTTTTGGGCGGCAAAAATCTAAAATGCTCCAAGTACGATGGTTGATCCCTCTATTAATAGGTTTCGTGACCTATTATTGTTGTGACAATTTTCATTTTGATTACTCGAGTATTTCTAAACATTTCTTAGAAAATTCAATTTCATTGAAAATCAACTGTGCTATAGCCCACAAGTTTTTGGGCGGCAAAAATCTAAAATGGTCCGATTACGATGGTTTATACCTCTATCAATAGGTTTTGGGACCTGTAATTGCTGTGACAATTTTCATTTTGATTGCTCGATTATTTCTAACCATTTCTTAGAAAATTCAATTTTATTGAAAATCAACTGTGCTATAGCCCACAAGTTTTTGGGCGGCAAAAATCTAAAATGGTCCGATTACGATGGTTGATACCTCTATCAATAGGTTTCGAGCCCTGTAATTGCTGTGACAATTTTCATTTTGATTGCTCGATTATTTCTAAACATTTCTTAGAAAATTCAATTTCATTGAAAATCAACTGTGCTATAGCCCACAAGTTTTTGGGCGGCAAAAATCTAAAATGCTATGATTACGATGGTTGATACCTCTATCAATAGGTTTCGGGACCTGTAATTGCTGTGACAATTTTCGTTTTGATTGCTTGATTATTTCTAACCATTTCTTAGAAAATTCAATTTTATTGAAAATCAACTGTGCTATAGCCCACAAGTTTTTGGACAGAAAAAATCTAAAATGGTCCGATTACGATAGTTTATACTTCTATTAATAGGTTTCGGGACCTGTAATGGCTGTGATAATTTTCATTTTGATTGCTCGATTATTTCTAAACATTTCTTAGAAAATTCAATTTTATTGAAAATCAACTGTGTCCACAGTTGATACCTCTATCAATAGGTTTCGGGACCTGAAGTTGCTGTGACAATTTTCATTTTGATTGTTCGATTATTTCTAAACATTTCTTAGAAAATTCAATTTCATTGAAAATCCACTGTGCTTCCACTGTGCCCACAAGTTTTTGGGCGGCAAAAATCTAAAATGGTCCGATTACGATGGTTGATACCTCTATCAATAGGTTTCGGGACCTGTAATTGCTGTGACAATTTTTATTTTGAATGCTCGATCATTTCTAAACATTTCTTAGAAAATTCAATTTTATTGAAAATCAACTGTGCTATAGCCCACAAGTTTTTGGGCAGCAAAAATCTGAAATGCTCCTAATACGATGGTTGATACCTCTACAAATCGGTTTCGGGACCTATTATTGTTCTGACAATTTTCATTTTGATTGCTCGATTATTTCTAAACATTTCTCAGAAAATTCAATTTAATAGAAAATCAACTGTGCTATATATAGCCCACAAGTTTTTGGGCAGTAAAAATCTAAAATGGTCCGATTACGATTGTTGATACCTCTATCAATAGGTTTCGGGACCTGTAATTGCTGTGACAATTTTTATTTTGATTGCTCGAGTATTTCTAAACATTCCTTAGAAAATTCAATTTTATTGAAAATCAACTGTGCTATAGCCCACAAGTTTTTGGGCGGCAAAAATCTAAAATGGTCCGAATACGATGGTTGATACCTCTATCAATAGGTTTCGGGACCTATTATTGTTGTGACAATTTTGATTTTGATAGATCGAGTATTACTAAACATTTCTTAGAAAATTAAATTTCATTGAAATTCAAATGTGCTATAGCCCATAAATTTTTGGGCGGCAAAAGTCTAAAATGGTTCGATTACGATGGTTGATACCTCTATCAATAGGTTTCGGGACCTGTAATTGCTGTGACAATTTTTATTTTGATTGCTGGATTATTTCTTAACATTTCTCAGAAAATTCAATTTAATTGAAAATCAACTGTGCTATAGCCCACAAGTTTTTGGGCGGCAAAAATCTAAAATGCTCCAAGTACGATGGTTGATCCCTCTATTAATAGGTTTCGTGACCTATTATTGTTGTGACAATTTTCATTTTGATTACTCGAGTATTTCTAAACATTTCTTAGAAAATTCAATTTCATTGAAAATCAACTGTGCTATAGCCCACAAGTTTTTGGGCGGCAAAAATCTAAAATGGTCCGATTACGATGGTTGTTACCTCTATCAATAGGTTTCGGGACCTGTAATTGCTGTGACAATTTTCATTTTGATTGCTCGATTATTTCTAAACATTTCTCAGAAAATTCAATTTCATTGAAAATCAACTGTGCTATAGCCCACAAGTTTTTGGGCGGCAAAAATCTAAAATGCTCCGAATACGATGGTTGATACCTCTATCAATAGGTTTCGGGAACTATTATTGTTGTGACAATTTTCATTTTGATTGCTCGAGTATTTCTAAACATTTCTCAGAAAATTCAATTTCATTGAAAATCAACTGTGCTATAGCCCACAAGTTTTTGGGCGGCGAAAATCTAAAATGGTCTGATTACGATAGTTGTTACCTCTATCAATAGGTTTCGGGACCTGTAATGGCTGTGACAATTTCTATTTTGATTGCTCGATTATTCCTAAACATTTCTCAGAAAATTCAATTTTATTGAAAATCAACTGTGCTATAGCCCACAAGTTTTTGGGTGGCAAAAATCTAAAATGGTCCGATTACGATGTTTGATACCTCTATCAATAGGTTTCGGGACCTGTAATTGCTGTGACAATTTTCATTTTGATTGCTCAATTATTTCTAAACATTTCTGAGAAAATTCAATTTTATTGAAAATCAACTGTGCTATAGCCCACAAGTTTTTGGGCGGCAAAAATCTAAAATGCTCCGAATACGATGGTTGATACCTCTACCAATAGGTTTCGGGACCTATTATTGTTGTGACAATTTTCATTTTGATTGCTCGAGTATTTCTAAACATTTATCAGAAAATTCAGTTTAATTGTAAATCAACTGTGCTATAGCCCACAAGTTTTTGGGCAGCAAAAATCTAAAATGGTTCGATTACGATGGTTGATATCTCTATCAGTAGGTTTCGGGACCTGTAATTGCTGTGACAATTTTAATTTTGATGGCTCAAGTATTTCTAAACATTTATTAGAAAATTTAATATAATTGAAAATCAACTGTGCTATAGCCCACAAGTTTTTGGGCGGCAAAAATCTAAAATGCTCCGATTACGATGGTTGTTACCTCTATCAATAGGTTTCGGGATCTGTAATTGCTGTGACAATTTTCATTTTAATTGCTTGATTATTTCTAAACATTTCTCAGAAAATTCAATTTTATTGAAAATCAACTGTGCTATAGCCCACAAGTTTTTGGGCGGCAAAAATCTGAAATGCTCCTAATACGATGGTTGATACCTCTACAAATAGGTTTCGGGACCTATTATTCTTCTGACAATTTTCATTTTGATTGCTCGATTATTTCTAAACATTTCTCAGAAAATTCAATTTAATAGAAAATCAACTGTGCTATATATAGCCCACAAGTTTTTGGGCAGTAAAAATCTAAAATGGTCCGATTACGATTGTTGATACCTCTATCAATAGGTTTCGGGACCTGTAATTGCTGTGACAATTTTTATTTTGATTGCTCGAGTATTTCTAAACATTCCTTAGAAAATTCAATTTTATTGAAAATCAACTGTGCTATAGCCCACAAGTTTTTGGGCGGCAAAAATCTAAAATGGTCCGAATACGATGGTTGATACCTCTATCAATAGGTTTCGGGACCTATTATTGTTGTGACAATTTTGATTTTGATAGATCGAGTATTACTAAACATTTCTTAGAAAATTAAATTTCATTGAAATTCAAATGTGCTATAGCCCATAAATTTTTGGGCGGCAAAAGTCTAAAATGGTTCGATTACGATGGTTGATACCTCTATCAATAGGTTTCGGGACCTGTAATTGGTGTGACAATTTTCATTTTGATTGCTCGATTATTTCTAAACATTTCTCAGAAAATTCAATTTTATTGAAAATCAACTGTGCTATAGCCCACAAGTTTTTGGGCAGCAAAAATCTAAATTAGCCCGATTACGATGGTTGATACCTCTATCAATAGGTTTCGGGACCTGTAATTGCTGTGACAATTTTCATTTTGATTGCTCGATTATTTCTAAACATTTCTCAGAAAATTCAATTTTATTGAAAATCAACTGTGTTATAGCCCACAAGTTTTTGGGCGGCAAAAATCTAAAATGGTCCGATTACGATGGTTGATACCTCTATCAATAGATTTCGGGACCTGTAATTACTGTGACAATTTTCATTTTGATTGCTCGATTATTTCTAAACATTTCTCAGAAAATTCAATTTCATTGAAAATCAAGTGTGCTATAGCCCACAAGTTTTTGGGCGGCAAAAATCTAAAATGGTCCGAATACGATGGTTGATACCTCTATCAATAGGTTTCGGGACCTGTTATTGCTGTGACAATTTTCATTTTGATTGCTCAAGAATTTCTAAAAATTTCTTAGAAAATTCAATTTTATTAAAAATCAACTGTGCTATAGCCCACAAGTTTTTGGGCGGCATAAATCTAAAATGGTCCGATTACGATGGTTGATACCTCTATCAATAGGTTTCGGGACTTGTAATAGCTGTGACAATTTTCATTTTGATTGCTTAATTATTTCTAATCGTTTCTCAGAAAATTCAATTTTATTGAAAATCAACTGTGCTTATAGCCCACAAGTTTTTGGGCGGCAAAAATCTAAAGTGGTCCGATTACGATGGTTGATACCTTTATCAATAGGTTTCGGACCTGTAATTGCTGTGACAATATTCATTTTGATTGCTCGATTATTTCTAAACATTTCTTAGAAAATTCAATTTCGTTGAAAATCAACTGTGCTATAGCCCACAAGTTTTTGGGCGGCAAAAATCTAAAATGCTCGAAATACGATGGTTGATACCTCTATCAATAGGTTTCGGGTACTATTATTGTCGTGACAATTTTCATTTTGATTGCTCGAGTATTTCTAAACATTTCTTAGAAAATTCAATTTCATTGAAAATCAACTGTGCTATAGCCCACAAGTTTTTGGGCGGCAAAAATCTAAAATGGTCGGATTACGATGGTTGATACCTCTATCAATAGGTTTCGGGACCTGTAATTGCAGTGACAATTTTCATTTTGATTGCTCGATTATTTCTAAACATTTCTTAGAAAATTAAATTTCATTGAAGATCAACTGTGCTATAGCCCACAAGTTTTTGGGCGGCAAAAATCTAAAATGGTCCGAATACGATGGTTGATACCTCTATCAATAGGTTTCGGGACCTGTAATTGCTGTGACAATTTTCATTTTGATTGCTCGAGTATTTCTAAACATTTCTTAGAAAATTCAATTTCATTGAAAATCAACTGTGTTATAGCCCACAAGTTTTTGGGCGGCAAAAATCTAAAATGGTCCTATTAAAATGGTTGATACCTCTATCAATAGGTTTCGGGACCTGTAATTGCTGTGACAATTTTCATTTTGATTGCTCGATTATTTCTAAACATTTCTTAGAAAATTCAATTTTATTGAAAATCAACTGTGCTTATAGCCCACAAGTTTTTGGGCGGCAAAAATCTAAAATGGTCCGAATACGATGGTTGATACCTCTATCAATAGGTTTCGGGACCTGTTATTGCTGTGACAATTTTCATTTTGATTGCTAGAGTATTTCTAAACATTTCTTAGAAAATTCAATTTCATTGAAAATCAACTGTGCTATAGCCCACAAGTTTTTGGGCGGCAAAAATCTAAAATGGTCCGATTACGATGGTTGATACCTCTATCAATAGATTTTGGGACCTGTAATTACTATGACAATTTTTATTTTGATTGCTCGATTATTTCTAAACATTTCTCAGAAAATTCAATTTCATTGAAAATCAACTGTGCTATAGCCCACAAGTTTTTGGGCGGCAAAAATCTAAAATGGTCCTATTAAAATGGTTGATACCTCTATCAATAGGTTTCGGGACCTGTAATTGCTGTGACAATTTTCATTTTGATTGCTCGATTATTTCTAAACATTTCTTAGAAAATTCAATTTTATTGAAAATCAACTGTGCTTATAGCCCACAAGTTTTTGGGCGGCAAAAATCTAAAATGGTCCGAATACGATGGTTGATACCTCTATCAATAGGTTTCGGAACCTGTTATTGCTGTGACAATTTTCATTTTGATTGCTAGAGTATTTCTAAACATTTCTTAGAAAATTCAATTTTATTGAAAATCAACTGTGCTATAGCCCACAAGTTTTTGGGCGGCAAAAATCTAAAATGGTCCGATTACGATGGTTGATTCCTCTATCAATAGTTTCGGGACCTGTATTTGCTGTGACAATTTTCATTTTGATTGCTCGATTATTTCTAAACATTTCTTAGAAAATTCAATTTTATTGAAAATCAACTGTGCTTATAGCCCACAAATTTTTGGGCGGCAAAAATCTAAAATGCTCCGAATACGATGGTTGATACCTCTATCAATAGGTTTCGGGACCTGTTATTGGTGTGACAATTTTCATTTTGATTGCTCAAGAATTTCAAAAAATTTCTTAGAAAATTTAATTTCATTAAAAATCAACTGTGCTATAGCCCACAAGTTTTTGGGCGGCATAAATCTAAAATGGTCCGATTACGATGGTTGATACCTCTATCAATAGGTTTCGGGACTTGTAATGGCTGTGACAATTTTCATTTTGATTGCTTGATTATTTCTAATCGTTTCTCAGAAAATTCAATTTTATTGAAAATCAACTGTGCTATAGCCCACAAGTTTTTGGGCGGCAAAAATCTAAAATGGTCCGATTACGATGGTTGATACCTCTATCAATAGGTTTCGGGACCTGTAATTGGTGTGTCAATTTTCATTTTGATTGCTCGATTATTTCTAAACATTTCTCACAAAATTCAATTTTATTGAAAATCAACTGTGCTATAGCCCACAAGTTTTTGGGCGGCAAAAATCTAAAATGGTCCGATTACGATGGTTGATACCTCTATCAATAGGTTTCGGGACCTGTAATTGCAGTGACAATTTTCATTTTGATTGCTCGATTATTTCTAAACATTTCTTAGAAAATTAAATTTCATTGAAGATCAACTGTGCTATAGCCCACAAGTTTTTGGGCGGCAAAAATCTAAAATGCTCCGAATACGATGGTTGATACCTCTATCAATAGGTTTCGAAAACTATTATTGTTGTGACAATTTTCATTTTGATTGCTCGAGTATTTCTAAACATTTATCAGAAAATTCAATTTCATTGAAAATCAACTGTGCTATAGCCCACAAGTTTTTGGGAGGCGAAAATCTAAAATGGTCCGATTACGATGGTTGTTACCTCTATCAATAGGTTTCGGGACCTGTAATTGCTGTGACAATTTTCATTTTGATTGCTCGATTATTTCTAAACATTTCTCAGAAAATTCAATTTCATTGAAAATCAACTGTGCTATAGCCCACAAGTTTTTGGGCGGCAAAAATCTAAAATGCTCCGAATACGATGGTTGATACCTCTATCAATAGGTTTCGGGAACTATTATTGTTGTGACAATTTTCATTTTGATTGCTCGAGTATTTCTAAACATTTCTCAGAAAATTCAATTTCATTGAAAATCAACTGTGCTATAGCCCACAAGTTTTTGGGCGGCGAAAATCTAAAATGGTCTGATTACGATAGTTGTTACCTCTATCAATAGGTTTCGGGACCTGTAATGGCTGTGACAATTTCTATTTTGATTGCTCGATTATTCCTAAACATTTCTCAGAAAATTCAATTTTATTGAAAATCAACTGTGCTATAGCCCACAAGTTTTTGGGCGGCAAAAATCTAAAATGGTCCGATTACGATGTTTGATACCTCTATCAATAGGTTTCGGGACCTGTAATTGCTGTGACAATTTTCATTTTGATTGCTCAATTATTTCTAAACATTTCTGAGAAAATTCAATTTTATTGAAAATCAACTGTGCTATAGCCCACAAGTTTTTGGGCGGCAAAAATCTAAAATGCTCCGAATACGATGGTTGATACCTCTACCAATAGGTTTCGGGACCTATTATTGTTGTGACAATTTTCATTTTGATTGCTCGAGTATTTCTAAACATTTATCAGAAAATTCAGTTTAATTGTAAATCAACTGTGCTATAGCCCACAAGTTTTTGGGCAGCAAAAATCTAAAATGGTCCGATTAGGATAGTTGATACCTGTATCAATAGGTTTCGGAACCTGTAATTGCCCACAAGTTTTTGGGCGGCAAAAAATCTAAAATGGTTCGATTACGATGGTTGATATCTCTATCAGTAGGTTTCGGGACCTGTAATTGCTGTGACAATTTTAATTTTGATGGCTCAAGTATTTCTAAACATTTATTAGAAAATTTAATATAATTGAAAATCAACTGTGCTATAGCCCACAAGTTTTTGGGCGGCAAAAATCTAAAATGCTCCGATTACGATGGTTGTTACCTCTATCAATAGGTTTCGGGATCTGTAATTGCTGTGACAATTTTCATTTTGATTGCTTGATTATTTCTAAATATTTCTCAGAAAATTCAATTTTATTGAAAATCAACTGTGCTATAGCCCACAAGTTTTTGGGCGGCAAAAATCTGAAATGCTCCTAATACGATGGTTGATACCTCTACAAATAGGTTTCGGGACCTATTATTGTTCTGACAATTTTCATTTTGATTGCTCGATTATTTCTAAACATTTCTCAGAAAATTCAATTTAATAGAAAATCAACTGTGCTATATATAGCCCATAAGTTTTTGGGCAGTAAAAATCTAAAATGGTCCGATTACGATTGTTGATACCTCTATCAATAGGTTTCGGGACCTGTAATTGCTGTGACAATTTTTATTTTGATTGCTCGAGTATTTCTAAACATTCCTTAGAAAATTCAATTTTATTGAAAATCAACTGTGCTATAGCCCACAAGTTTTTGGGCGGCAAAAATCTAAAATGGTCCGAATACGATGGTTGATACCTCTATCAATAGGTTTCGGGACCTATTATTGTTGTGACAATTTTGATTTTGATAGATCAAGTATTACTAAACATTTCTTAGAAAATTAAATTTCATTGAAATTCAAATGTGCTATAGCCCATAAATTTTTGGGCGGCAAAAGTCTAAAATGGTTCGATTACGATGGTTGATACCTCTATCAATAGGTTTCGGGACCTGTAATTGCTGTGACAATTTTTATTTTGATTGCTGGATTATTTCTTAACATTTCTCAGAAAATTCAATTTAATTGAAAATCAACTGTGCTATAGCCCACAAGTTTTTGGGCGGCAAAAATCTAAAATGCTCCAAGTACGATGGTTGATCCCTCTATTAATAGGTTTCGTGACCTATTATTGTTGTGACAATTTTCATTTTGATTACTCGAGTATTTCTAAACATTTCTTAGAAAATTCAATTTCATTGAAAATCAACTGTGCTATAGCCCACAAGTTTTTGGGCGGCAAAAATCTAAAATGGTCCGATTACGATGGTTTATACCTCTATCAATAGGTTTTGGGACCTGTAATTGCTGTGACAATTTTCATTTTGATTGCTCGATTATTTCTAACCATTTCTTAGAAAATTCAATTTTATTGAAAATCAACTGTGCTATAGCCCACAAGTTTTTGGGCGGCAAAAATCTAAAATGGTCCGATTACGATGGTTGATACCTCTATCAATAGGTTTCGAGCCCTGTAATTGCTGTGACAATTTTCATTTTGATTGCTCGATTATTTCTAAACATTTCTTAGAAAATTCAATTTCATTGAAAATCAACTGTGCTATAGCCCACAAGTTTTTGGGCGGCAAAAATCTAAAATGCTATGATTACGATGGTTGATACCTCTATCAATAGGTTTCGGGACCTGTAATTGCTGTGACAATTTTCGTTTTGATTGCTTGATTATTTCTAACCATTTCTTAGAAAATTCAATTTTATTGAAAATCAACTGTGCTATAGCCCACAAGTTTTTGGACAGAAAAAATCTAAAATGGTCCGATTACGATAGTTTATACTTCTATTAATAGGTTTCGGGACCTGTAATGGCTGTGATAATTTTCATTTTGATTGCTCGATTATTTCTAAACATTTCTTAGAAAATTCAATTTTATTGAAAATCAACTGTGTCCACAGTTGATACCTCTATCAATAGGTTTCGGGACCTGAAGTTGCTGTGACAATTTTCATTTTGATTGTTTGATTATTTCTAAACATTTCTTAGAAAATTCAATTTCATTGAAAATCCACTGTGCTTCAGCCCACAAGTTTTTGGGCGGCAAAAATCTAAAATGGTCCGATTACGATGGTTGATACCTCTATCAATAGGTTTCGGGACCTGTAATTGCTGTGACAATTTTTATTTTGAATGCTCGATCATTTCTAAACATTTCTTAGAAAATTCAATTTTATTGAAAATCAACTGTGCTATAGCCCACAAGTTTTTGGGCAGCAAAAATCTGAAATGCTCCTAATACGATGGTTGATACCTCTACAAATCGGTTTCGGGACCTATTATTGTTCTGACAATTTTCATTTTGATTGCTCGATTATTTCTAAACATTTCTCAGAAAATTCAATTTAATAGAAAATCAACTGTGCTATATATAGCCCACAAGTTTTTGGGCAGTAAAAATCTAAAATGGTCCGATTACGATTGTTGATACCTCTATCAATAGGTTTCGGGACCTGTAATTGCTGTGACAATTTTTATTTTGATTGCTCGAGTATTTCTAAACATTCCTTAGAAAATTCAATTTTATTGAAAATCAACTGTGCTATAGCCCACAAGTTTTTGGGTGGCAAAAATCTAAAATGGTCCGAATACGATGGTTGATACCTCTATCAATAGGTTTCGGGACCTATTATTGTTGTGACAATTTTGATTTTGATAGATCGAGTATTACTAAACATTTCTTAGAAAATTAAATTTCATTGAAATTCAAATGTGCTATAGCCCATAAATTTTTGGGCGGCAAAAGTCTAAAATGGTTCGATTACGATGGTTGATACCTCTATCAATAGGTTTCGGGACCTGTAATTGCTGTGACAATTTTTATTTTGATTGCTGGATTATTTCTTAACATTTCTCAGAAAATTCAATTTAATTGAAAATCAACTGTGCTATAGCCCACAAGTTTTTGGGCGGCAAAAATCTAAAATGCTCCAAGTACGATGGTTGATCCCTCTATTAATAGGTTTCGTGACCTATTATTGTTGTGACAATTTTCATTTTGATTACTCGAGTATTTCTAAACATTTCTTAGAAAATTCAATTTCATTGAAAATCAACTGTGCTATAGCCCACAAGTTTTTGGGCGGCAAAAATCTAAAATGGTCCGATTACGATGGTTGTTACCTCTATCAATAGGTTTCGGGACCTGTAATTGCTGTGACAATTTTCATTTTGATTGCTCGATTATTTCTAAACATTTCTCAGAAAATTCAATTTCATTGAAAATCAACTGTGCTATAGCCCACAAGTTTTTGGGCGGCAAAAATCTAAAATGCTCCGAATACGATGGTTGATACCTCTATCAATAGGTTTCGGGAACTATTATTGTTGTGACAATTTTCATTTTGATTGCTCGAGTATTTCTAAACATTTCTCAGAAAATTCAATTTCATTGAAAATCAACTGTGCTATAGCCCACAAGTTTTTGGGCGGCGAAAATCTAAAATGGTCTGATTACGATAGTTGTTACCTCTATCAATAGGTTTCGGGACCTGTAATGGCTGTGACAATTTCTATTTTGATTGCTCGATTATTCCTAAACATTTCTCAGAAAATTCAATTTTATTGAAAATCAACTGTGCTATAGCCCACAAGTTTTTGGGCGGCAAAAATCTAAAATGGTCCGATTACGATGTTTGATACCTCTATCAATAGGTTTCGGGACCTGTAATTGCTGTGACAATTTTCATTTTGATTGCTCAATTATTTCTAAACATTTCTGAGAAAATTCAATTTTATTGAAAATCAACTGTGCTATAGCCCACAAGTTTTTGGGCGGCAAAAATCTAAAATGCTCCGAATACGATGGTTGATACCTCTACCAATAGGTTTCGGGACCTATTATTGTTGTGACAATTTTCATTTTGATTGCTCGAGTATTTCTAAACATTTATCAGAAAATTCAGTTTAATTGTAAATCAACTGTGCTATAGCCCACAAGTTTTTGGGCAGCAAAAATCTAAAATGGTTCGATTACGATGGTTGATATCTCTATCAGTAGGTTTCGGGACCTGTAATTGCTGTGACAATTTTAATTTTGATGGCTCAAGTATTTCTAAACATTTATTAGAAAATTTAATATAATTGAAAATCAACTGTGCTATAGCCCACAAGTTTTTGGGCGGCAAAAATCTAAAATGCTCCGATTACGATGGTTGTTACCTCTATCAATAGGTTTCGGGATCTGTAATTGCTGTGACAATTTTCATTTTGATTGCTTGATTATTTCTAAACATTTCTCAGAAAATTCAATTTTATTGAAAATCAACTGTGCTATAGCCCACAAGTTTTTGGGCGGCAAAAATCTGAAATGCTCCTAATACGATGGTTGATACCTCTACAAATAGGTTTCGGGACCTATTATTCTTCTGACAATTTTCATTTTGATTGCTCGATTATTTCTAAACATTTCTCAGAAAATTCAATTTAATAGAAAATCAACTGTGCTATATATAGCCCACAAGTTTTTGGGCAGTAAAAATCTAAAATGGTCCGATTACGATTGTTGATACCTCTATCAATAGGTTTCGGGACCTGTAATTGCTGTGACAATTTTTATTTTGATTGCTCGAGTATTTCTAAACATTCCTTAGAAAATTCAATTTTATTGAAAATCAACTGTGCTATAGCCCACAAGTTTTTGGGCGGCAAAAATCTAAAATGGTCCGAATACGATGGTTGATACCTCTATCAATAGGTTTCGGGACCTATTATTGTTGTGACAATTTTGATTTTGATAGATCGAGTATTACTAAACATTTCTTAGAAAATTAAATTTCATTGAAATTCAAATGTGCTATAGCCCATAAATTTTTGGGCGGCAAAAGTCTAAAATGGTTCGATTACGATGGTTGATACCTCTATCAATAGGTTTCGGGACCTGTAATTGCTGTGACAATTTTTATTTTGATTGCTGGATTATTTCTTAACATTTCTCAGAAAATTCAATTTAATTGAAAATCAACTGTGCTATAGCCCACAAGTTTTTGGGCGGCAAAAATCTAAAATGCTCCAAGTACGATGGTTGATCCCTCTATTAATAGGTTTCGTGACCTATTATTGTTGTGACAATTTTCATTTTGATTACTCGAGTATTTCTAAACATTTCTTAGAAAATTCAATTTCATTGAAAATCAACTGTGCTATAGCCCACAAGTTTTTGGGCGGCAAAAATCTAAAATGGTCCGATTACGATGGTTTATACCTCTATCAATAGGTTTTGGGACCTGTAATTGCTGTGACAATTTTCATTTTGATTGCTCGATTATTTCTAAACATTTCTTAGAAAATTCAATTTTATTGAAAATCAACTGTGCTATAGCCCACAAGTTTTTGGGCGGCAAAAATCTAAAATGGTCCGATTACGATGGTTGATACCTCTATCAATAGGTTTCGAGCCCTGTAATTGCTGTGACAATTTTCATTTTGATTGCTCGATTATTTCTAAACATTTCTTAGAAAATTCAATTTCATTGAAAATCAACTGTGCTATAGCCCACAAGTTTTTGGGCGGCAAAAATCTAAAATGCTCCGATTACGATGGTTGATACCTCTATCAATAGGTTTCGGGACCTGTAATTGCTGTGACAATTTTCGTTTTGATTGCTTGATTATTTCTAACCATTTCTTAGAAAATTCAATTTTATTGAAAATCAACTGTGCTATAGCCCACAAGTTTTTGGAAAGAAAAAATCTAAAATGGTCCGATTACGATAGTTTATACTTCTATTAATAGGTTTCGGGACCTGTAATGGCTGTGATAATTTTCATTTTGATTGCTCGATTATTTCTAAACATTTCTTAGAAAATTCAATTTTATTGAAAATCAACTGTGTCCACAGTTGATACCTCTATCAATAGGTTTGGGGACCTGAAGTTGCTGTGACAATTTTCATTTTGATTGTTCGATTATTTCTAAACATTTCTTAGAAAATTCAATTTCATTGAAAATCCACTGTGCTTCAGCCCACAAGTTTTTGGGCGGCAAAAATCTAAAATGGTCCGATTACGATGGTTGATACCTCTATCAATAGGTTTCGGGACCTGTAATTGCTGTGACAATTTTTATTTTGAATGCTCGATCATTTCTAAACATTTCTTAGAAAATTCAATTTTATTGAAAATCAACTGTGCTATAGCCCACAAGTTTTTGGGCGGCAAAAATCTAAAATGGTCCGATTACGATGGTTGACACCTCTATCAATAGGTCTCGGGACCTGTAATTGCTGTGACAATTTTCATTTTGATTGCTCGATTATTTTTAAACATTTCTCAGTAAATTCAATTTAATTGAAAATCAACTGTGCTTTAGCCCACAAGTTTTTGGGCGGCAAAAATCTAAAATGCTCCGATTACGATGGTTGATACCTCTATCAATTGGTTTCGGGACCTGTAATTGGTGTGACAATTTTTATTTTGATTGCTCGATTATTTCTAAACATTTCTTAGAAAATTTAATTTTATTGAAAATCAAATATGCTATAGCCCACAAGTTTTTGGGCGGCAAAAATCTAAAATGGTCCGATTACGATGGTTGATACCTCTATCAATAGGTTTCGGGACCTGTAATTGCTGTGACAATTTTCATTTTGATTGCTCGAATATTTCTAAACATTTCTCAGAAAATTCAATTTAATTGAAAATCAACTTTTCTATAGCCCACAAGTTTTTGGGCGGCAAAAATCTTAAATGGTCCGATTACGATGGTTGATACCTCTATCAATAGGTTTCGGGACCTGTAATTGCTGTGACAATTTTCATTTTGATTGCTCGAATATTTCTAAACATTTCTTAGAAAATTCAATTTTATTGAAAATCAACTGTGCTATAGCCCACAAGTTTTTGGGCGGTAAAAATACGATGGTTGATACCTCTATCAATAGGTTTCGGGACCTGTTATTGTTGTGACAATTTTCATTTTGATTGCTCGATTATTTCTAAACATTTCTTAGAAATTCAATTTCATTGAAAATCAACTGTGCTATAGCCCACAAGCTTTTGGGCGGCAAAAATCTAAAATGGTCCGAATACGATGGTTGATACCTCTATCAATAGGTTTCGGGACCTGTAATTGCTGTGACAATTTACATTTTGATTGCTCGATTATTTCTAAACATTTCTCAGAAAATTCAATTTCATTGAAAATCAACTGTGCTATAGCCCACAAGTTTTTGGGCGGCAAAAATCTAAAATGGTCCGATTACGATGGTTGATACCTCTATCAATAGGTTTCGGGACCTGTAATTGCTGTGACAATTTTCATTTTGATTGCTCGAATATTTCTAAACATTTCTTAGAAAATTCAATTTTATTGAAAATCAACTGTGCTATAGCCCACAAGTTTTTGGGCGGCAAAAATACGATGGTTGATACCTCTATCAATAGGTTTCGGGACCTGTTATTGTTGTGACAATTTTCATTTTGATTGCTCGATTATTTCTAAACATTTCTTAGAAATTCAATTTCATTGAAAATCAACTGTGCTATAGCCCACAGGTTTTTGGGCGGCAAAAATCTAAAGTGGTCCGATTACGATGGTTGATACCTCTATCAATAGGTTTCGGGATCTGTAATTGATGTGACAATTTTCATTTTTATTGCCCGATTATTTCTAAACATTTCTTAGAAAATTCAATTTCATTGAAAATCAACTGTGCTATAGCGCACATGTTTTTGGGCGGCAAAAATCTAAAATGGTCCGAATACGATGGTTGATACCTCTATCAATAGGTTTCGGGACCTGTTATTGCTGAGACAATTTTCATTTTGATTGCTCAAGTATTTCTAAATATTTATTACAAAATTTAATTTTATTGAAAATCAACTGTGCTATAGCCCACCAGTTTTTGGGCGGCAAAAATCTAAAATGGTCCGATAACGATGGTTGATACCTCTATCAATAGGTTTCGGGACTTGTAATGGCTGTGACAACTTTCATTTTGATTGCTCGATTATTTCTATACGTTTCTCAGAAAATTCAAATTTATTGAAAATCAACTGTGCTATAGCCAACAAGTTTTTGGGCGGCAAAAATCTAAAATGATCCGATTACGATGGTTGATACCTCTATCAATAGGTTTCGGGAACTGTAATTGCTGTGACAATTTTCATTTTGATTGCTCGATTATTTCTAAACATTTCTCAGAAAATTCAATTTAATTGAAAATCAACTGTGGTATAACCTACAAGTTTTTAGGCGGCAAAAATCTAAAGTGGTCCGATTACGATGGTTGATACCTCTATCAATAGGTTTCGGGACCTGTAATTGTTGTGACAATTTTTATTTTGATTGCTTTATTATTTTTAAACATTTCTTAGAAAATTCAATTTCATTGAAAATCAACTGTGCTTTAGCCCACAAGTTTTTGGGCGGCAAAAATCTAAAATGGTCCGATTACGATGGTTGATACCTCTATCAATAGGTTTCGGGACCTGTAATTGCTGTGACAATTTTCATTTTGATTGCTCGATTATTTCTAAACATTTCTCAGAAAATTTTGAAAATCAACTGTGCTATAGCCCACAAGTTTTTGGGCGGCAAAAATCTAAAATGCTCCGATTACGATGGTTGATACGTCTATCAATAGGTTTCGGGACCTGTAATTGCTGTGACAATTCACATTTTGATTGCTCGATTATTTCTAAACATTTCTTAGAAAATTCAATTTCATTGAAAATCAACTGTGCTATAGCCCACAAGTTTTTGGGCGGCAAAAATCTAAAATGCTCCAAATACGATGTTTGATACCTCTATCAATAGGTTTCGGGACCTATTATTGTTGTGACAATTTTTATTTTGATTGCTCGATTATTTCTAAACATTTCTTAGAAAATTCAATTTCATTGAAAATCAACTGTTCTATAGCCCACAAGTTTTTGGGCGGCAAAAATCTAAAATGGTCCGATTACGATGGTTGATACCTCTATCAATAGGTTTCGTGACCTATTATTGTTGTGACAATTTTCATTTTGATTGCTCGAGTATTTCTAAATATTTCTTAGAAAATTCAATTTTATTGAAAATCAACTGTGCTATAGCCCACAAGTTTTTGGGCGGCAAAAATCTAAAATGGTCCGAATACGATGGTTGATACCTCTATCAATAGGTTTCGGAACCTGTAATTGCTGTGACAATATTCATTTTATTTGCTCGATTATTTCTAAACATTTCTCAGAAAATTCAATTTCATTGAAAATCAACTGTGCTATAGCCCACAAGTTTTTGGGCGCAAAAATCTTAAATGCTCTGAATACGATGGTTGGTACCTCTATCAATAGGTTTCGGGACCTATTATTGTTGTGACAATTTTCATTTTGATTGCTTGAGTATTTCTAAACATTTCTTAGAAAATTCAATTTCATTGAAAATCAACTGTGCTATAGTCCACAAGTTTTTGAGCGGCAAAAATCTAAAATGGTCCGATTACGATGGTTGATACCTCTATCAATAGGTTTCGGGACCTGTAATGGCTGTGACAATTTTCATTTTAATTGCTCGATTATATCTATACATTTTTTTGAAAATTCAATTTTATTGAAAATCAACTGTGCTATAGCCCACAAGTTTTTGGGCGGCAAAAATCTAAAATGGTCCGATTACGATGGTTGATACCTCTATCAATAAGTTTCGGGACCTGTAATTGTTGTGACAATTTTCATTTTGATTGCTCGATTATTTCTAAACATTTCTCAAAAAATTCAATTTAATTGAAAACCAACTGTGCTATAGCCCACAAGTTTTTGGGCGGCAAAAATCTAAAGTGGTCCGATTACGATGGTTGATACCTCTATCAATAGGTTTCGGGACCTGTAATTGTTGTGACAATTTTTATTTTGATTGCTTTATTATTTTTAAACATTTCTTAGAAAATTCAATTTTATTGAAAATCAACTGTGCTTGCCCACAAGTTTTTGGGCGGCAAAAATCTAAAATGGTCCGATTACGATGGTTGATACCTCTATCAATAGGTTTCGGGACCTGTAATTGCTGTGACAATTTTCATTTTGATTGCTCGATTATTACTTAAAATTTTCACAGAAAATTTTGAAAATCAACTGTGCTATAGCCCACAAGTTTTTGGGCGGCAAAAATCTAAAATGCTCGGATTACGATGGTTGATACGTCTATCAATAGGTTTCGGGACCTGTAATTGCTGTAACAATTCACATTTTGATTGCTCGATTATTTCTAAACATTTCTCTGAAAATTCAATTTCATCGAAAATCAACTGTGCTATAGCCCACAAGTTTTTTGGCGGCAAAAATCTAAAATGCTCCAAATACGATGTTTGATACCTCTATCAATAGGTTTCGGGACCTATTATTGTTGTGACAATTCTTATTTTGATTGCTCGATTATTTCTAAACATTTCTTAGAAAATTCAATTTCATTGAAAATCAATTGTTCTATAGCCCACAAGTTTTTGGGCGGCAAAAATCTAAAATGGTCCGATTACGATGGTTGTTACCTCTATCAATAAGTTTCGTGACCTATTATTGTTGTGACAATTTTCAATTTGATTGCTCGAGTATTTCTAAATATTTCTTAGAAAATTCAATTTTATTTAAAATCAACTGTGCTATAGCCCACAAGTTTTTGGGCGGCAAAAATCTAAAATGGTCCGATTACGATGTTTGATACCTCTATCAATAGGTTTCGGGACCTGTAATTGCTGTGACAATATTCATTTTAATTGCTCGATTATTGCTAAACATTTCTCAGAAAATTCAATTTCATTGAAATCAACTGTGCTATAGCCCACAAGTTTTTGGGCGCAAAAATCTTAAATGCTCTGAATACGATGGTTGGTACCTCTATCAATAGGTTTCGGGACCTATTATTGTTGTGACAATTTTCATTTTTATTGCTTGAGTATTCCTAAACATTTCTTAGAAAATTCAATTTCATTGAAAATCAACTGTGCTATAGTCCACAAGTTTTTGGGCGGCAAAAATCTAAAATGGTCCGATTACGATGGTTGATACCTCTATCAATAGTTTTCGGGACCTGTAATTGCTGTGACAATTTTCATTTTGATTGCTCGATTATATCTATACATTTTTTTGAAAATTCAATTTTATTGAAAATCAACTGTGCTATAGCCCACAAGTTTTTGGGCGGCAAAAATCTAAAATGGTCCGATTACGATGGTTGATACCTCTATCAATAGGTTTCTGGACCTGTAATTGCTATGATAATTTTCATTTTGATTGCTCGATTATTTCTAAACGTTTCTTAGAAAATTCAATTTCATTGAAAATCAACTGTGCTATAACCCACAAGTTTTTGGGCGGCAAAAATCTAAAATGGTCCGATTACGATTGTTGACACCTCTATCAATAGGTTTCGGGACCTGTAATGGCTGTTACAATTTTAATTTTGATTGCTCGATTATTTCTAAACATTTCTCAGAAAATTCAATTTTATTGAAAATCAACTGTGCTATAGCCCACAAGTTTTTGGGCGGCAAAAATCTAAAATTGTCCGATTACGATGGTTGATACCTCTATCAATAAGTTTCGGGACCTGTAATTGCTGTGATAATTTTCATTTTGATTGCTCGATTATTTCTAAACATTTCTCAAAAAATTCAATTTAATTGAAAACCAACTGTGCTATAGCCCACAAGTTTTTGGGCGGCATAAATTTAAAATAAATGGTCCGATTACGATGGTTGATACCTCTATCAATAGGTTTCGGGACTTGTAATGGCTGTGACAATTTTCATTTTGATTGCTTGATTATTTCTAATCGTTTCTCAGAAAATTCAATTTTATTGAAAATCAACTGTGCTATAGCCCACAAGTTTTTGGGCGGCAAAAATCTAAAATGGTCCGATTACGATGGTTGATACCTCTATCAATAGGTTTCGGGACCTGTAATTGCTGTGACAATTTTCATTTTGATTGCTCGATTATTTCTAAACATTTCTCAGAAAATTCAATTTTATTGAAAATCAACTGTGCTATAGCCCACAAGTTTTTGGGCGGCAAAAATCTAAATTAGCCCGATTACGATGGTTGATACCTCTATCAATAGGTTTCGGGACCTGTAATTGCTGTGACAATTTTCATTTTGATTGCTCGATTATGTCTAAACATTTCTTAGAAAATTCAATTTTATTGAAAATCTACTGTGCTTATAGCCCACAAGTTTTTGGGCGGCAAAAATCTAAAATGGTCCGAATACGATGGTTGATACCTCTATCAATAGGTTTCGGGACCTGTTATTGCTGTGACAATTTTCATTTTGATTGCTAGTGTATTTCTAAACATTTCTTAGAAAATTCAATTTCATTGAAAATCAACTGTGCTATAGCCCACAAGTTTTTGGGCGGCAAAAATCTAAAATGGTTCGATTACGATGGTTGATTCCTCTATCAATAGGTTTCGGGACCTGTATTTGCTGTGACAATTTTCATTTTGATTGCTCGATTATTTCTAAACATTTCTTAGAAAATTCAATTTTATTGAAAATCAACTGTGCTTATAGCCCACAAATTTTTGGGCGGCAAAAATCTAAAATGCTCCGAATACGATGGTTGATACCTCTATCAATAGGTTTCGGGACCTGTTATTGCTGTGACAATTCACATTTTGATTGCTCAAGAATTTCTAAAAATTTCTTAGAAAATTTAATTTCATTAAAAATCAACTGTGCTATAGCCCACAAGTTTTTGGGCGGCATAAATCTAAAATGGTCCGATTACGATGGTTGATACCTCTATCAATAGGTTTCGGGACTTGTAATGGCTGTGACAATTTTCATTTTGATTGCTTAATTATTTCTAAACGTTTCTCAGAAAATTCAATTTTATTGAAAATCAACTGTGCTATAGCCCACAAGTTTTTGGGCGGCAAAAATCTAAAATGGTCCGATTACGATGGCTGATACCACTATCAATAGGTTTCGGGACCTGTAATTGGTGTGACAATTTTCATTTTGATTGCTCGATTATTTCTAAACATTTCTCAGAAAATTCAATTTTATTGAAAATCAACTGTGCTATAGCCCACAAGTTTTTGGGCGGCAAAAATCTAAAGTGGTCCGATTACGATGGTTGATACCTTTATCAATAGGTTTCGGGACCTGTAATTGCTGTGACAATTTTCATTTTGATTGCTCGATTATTTCTAAACATTTTTTAGAAAATTCAATTTCGTTGAAAATCAACTGTGCTATAGCCCACAAGTTTTTGGGCGGCAAAAATCTAAAATGCTCGAAATACGATGGTTGATACCTCTATCAATAGGTTTCGGGTACTATTATTGTCGTGACAATTTTCATTTTGATTGCTCGAGTATTTCTATCTAAAATGCTCCAAATACGATGTTTGATACCTCTATCAATAGGTTTCTGGACCTGTAATTGCTATGACAATTTTCATTTTGATTGCTCGATTATTTCTAAACATTTCTTAGAAAGTTCAATTTTATTGAAAATCAACTGTGCTATAACCCACAAGTTTTTGGGCGGCAAAAATCTAAAATGATCCGATTACGATTGTTGACACCTCTATCAATAAGTTTCGGGACCTGTAATTGTTGTGACAATTTTCATTTTGATTGCTCGATTATTTCTAAACATTTCTCAAAAAATTCAATTTAATTGAAAACCAACTGTGCTATAGCCCACAAGTTTTTGGGCGGCAAAAATTTAAAGTGGTCCGATTACGATGGTTGATACCTCTATCAATAGGTTTCGGGACCTGTAATTGTTGTGACAATTTTTATTTTGATTGCTTTATTATTTTTAAACATTTCTTAGAAAATTCAATTTTATTGAAAATCAACTGTGCTTTAGCCCACAAGTTTTTGGGCGGCAAAAATCTAAAATGGTCCGATTACGATGGTTGATACCTCTATCAATAGGTTTCGGGACCTGTAATTGCAGTGACAATTTTCATTTTGATTGCTCGATTATTACTTAACATTTTCACAGAAAATTTTGAAAATCAACTGTGCTATAGCCCACAAGTTTTTTGGCGGCAAAAATCTAAAATGCTCCAAATACGATGTTTGATACCTCTATCAATAGGTTTCGGGACCTATTATTGTTGTGACAATTTTTATTTTGATTGCTCGATTATTTCTAAACATTTCTTAGAAAATTCAATTTCATTGAAAATCAATTGTTCTATAGCCCACAAGTTTTTGGGCGGCAAAAATCTAAAATGGTCCGATTACGATGGTTGTTACCTCTATCAATAGGTTTCGTGACCTATTATTGTTGTGACAATTTTCAATTTGATTGCTCGAGTATTTCTAAATATTTCTTAGAAAATTCAATTTTATTTAAAATCAACTGTGCTATAGCCCACAAGTTTTTGGGCGGCAAAAATCTAAAATGGTCCGATTACGATGGTTGATACCTCTATCAATAGGTTTCGGGACCTGTAATTGCTGTGACAATATTCATTTTAATTGCTCGATTATTGCTAAACATTTCTCAGAAAATTCAATTTCATTGAAATCAACTGTGCTATAGCCCACAAGTTTTTGGGCGCAAAAATCTTAAATGCTCTGAATACGATGGTTGGTACCTCTATCAATAGGTTTCGGGACCTATTATTGTTGTGACAATTTTCATTTTTATTGCTTGAGTATTCCTAAACATTTCTTAGAAAATTCAATTTCATTGAAAATCAACTGTGCTATAGTCCACAAGTTTTTGGGCGGCAAAAATCTAAAATGGTCCGATTACGATGGTTGATACCTCTATCAATAGGTTTCGGGACCTGTAATTGCTGTGACAATTTTCATTTTGATTGCTCGATTATATCTATACATTTTTTTGAAAATTCAATTTTATTGAAAATCAACTGTGCTATAGCCCACAAGTTTTTGGGCGGCAAAAATCTAAAATGGTCCGATTACGATGGTTGATACCTCTATCAATAGGTTTCTGGACCTGTAATTGCTATGATAATTTTCATTTTGATTGCTCGATTATTTCTAAACATTTCTTAGAAAATTCAATTTCATTGAAAATCAACTGTGCTATAACCCACAAGTTTTTGGGCGGCAAAAATCTAAAATGGTCCGATTACGATTGTTGACACCTCTATCAATAGGTTTCGGGACCTGTAATGGCTGTTACAATTTTAATTTTGATTGCTCGATTATTTCTAAACATTTCTCAGAAAATTCAATTTTATTGAAAATCAACTGTGCTATAACCCACAAGTTTTTGGGCGGCAAAAATCTAAAATGGTCCGATTACGATGGTTGATACCTCTATCAATAAGTTTCGGGACCTGTAATTGCTGTGATAATTTTCATTTTGATTGCTCGATTATTTCTAAACATTTCTCAAAAAATTCAATTTAATTGAAAACCAACTGTGCTATAGCCCACAAATTTTTGGGCGGCAAAAATCTAAAATGCTCCGAATACGATGGTTGATACCTCTATCAATAGGTTTCGGGACCTGTTATTGCTGTGACAATTTTCATTTTGATTGCTCAAGAATTTCTAAAAATTTCTTAGAAAATTTAATTTCATTAAAAATCAACTGTGCTATAGCCCACAAGTTTTTGGGCGGCATAAATCTAAAATGGTCCGAATACGATGGTTGATACCTCTATCAATAGGTTTCGGGACTTGTAATGGCTGTGACAATTTTCATTTTGATTGCTTAATTATTTCTAAACGTTTCTCAGAAAATTCAATTTTATTGAAAATCAACTGTGCTATAGCCCACAAGTTATTGGGCGGCAAAAATCTAAAATGGTCCGATTACGATGGTTGATACCACTATCAATAAGTTTCGGGACCTGTAATTGGTGTGACAATTTACATTTTGATTGCCCGATTATTTCTAAACATTTCTCAGAAAATTCAATTTTATTGAAAATCAACTGTGCTATAGCCCACAAGTTTTTGGGCGGCAAAAATCTAAAGTGGTCCGATTACGATGGTTGATACCTTTATCAATAGGTTTCGGGACCTGTAATTGCTGTGACAATTTTCATTTTGATTGCTCGATTATTTCTAAACATTTTTTAGAAAATTCAATTTCGTTGAAAATCAACTGTGCTATAGCCCACAAGTTTTTGGGCGGCAAAAATCTAAAATGCTCGAAATACGATGGTTGATACCTCTATCAATAGGTTTCGGGTACTATTATTGTCGTGACAATTTTCATTTTGATTGCTCGAGTATTTCTAAACATTTCTTAGAAAATTCAATTTCATTGAAAATCAACTGTGCTATAGCCCACAAGTTTTTGGGCGGCAAAAATCTAAAATGGTCCGATTACGATGGTTGATACCTCTATCAATAGGTTTCGGGACCTGTAATTGCAGTGACAATTTTCGTTTTGATTCCTCGATTATTTCTAAACATTTCTTAGAAAATTAAATTTCATTGAAGATCAACTGTGCTATAGCCCACAAGTTTTTGGGCGGCAAAAATCTAAAATGGTCCGAATACGATGGTTGATACCTCTATCAATAGGTTTCGGGACCTGTAATTGCTGTGACAATTTTCATTTTGATTGCTCGAGTATTTCTTAACATTTCTAAAAAAATTCAATTTTATTGAAAATCAACTGTGCTATAGCCCACAAGTTTTTGGGCGGCAAAAATCTAAATTAGCCCGATTACGATGGTTGATACCTCTATCAATAGGTTTCGGGACCTGTAATTGCTGTGACAATTTTCATTTTGATTGCTCGATTATTTCTAAACATTTCTCAGAAAATTCAATTTTATTGAAAATCAACTGTGCTATAGCCCACAAGTTTTTGGGCGGCAAAAATCTAAAATGGTCCGATTACGATGGTTGATACCTCTATCTATAGATTTCGGGACCTGTAGTTACTGTGACAATTTTTATTTTGATTGCTCGATTATTTCTAAATATTTCTCAGAAAATTCAATTTCATTGAAAATCAACTGTGCTATAGCCCACAAGTTTTTGGGCGGCAAAAATCTAAAATGGTCCTATTAAAATGGTTAATACCTCTATCAATAGGTTTCGGGACCTGTAATTGCTGTGACAATTTTCATTTTGATTGCTCGATTATTTCTAAACATTTCTTAGAAAATTCAATTTCATTGAAAATCAACTGTGCTATAGCCCACAAGTTTTTGGGCGGCAAAAATCTAAAATGGTCCGATTACGATGGTTGATTCCTCTATCAATAGGTTTCGGGACCTGTATTTGCTGTGACAATTTTCATTTTGATTGCTCGATTATTTCTAAACATTTCTTTGCAAATTCAATTTTATTGAAAATCAACTGTGCTTATAGCCCACAAATTTTTGGGCGGCAAAAATCTAAAATGCTCTAAATACGATGGTTGATACCTCTATCAATAGGTTTCGGGACCTGTTATTGCTGTGACAATTTTCATTTTGATTGCTCAGGAATTTCTAAAAATTTCTTAGAAAATTTAATTTCATTAAAAATCAACTGTGCTACAGCCCACAAGTTTTTGGGCGGCATAAACCTAAAATGGTCCGATTACGATGGTTGATACCTCTATCAATAGGTTTCGGGACTTGTAATGGCTGTAACAATTTTCATTTTGATTGCTTGATTATTTCTAATCGTTTCTCAGATAATTCAATTTTATTGAAAATCAACTGTGCTATAGCCCACAAGTTTTTGGGCGGCAAAAATCTAAAATGGTCCGATTACGATGGTTGATACCTCTATCAATTGGTTTCGGGACCTGTAATTGGTGTGTCAATTTTCATTTTGATTGCTCGATTATTTCTAAACATTTCTCAGTAAATTCAATTTTATTGAAAATCAACTGTGCTATAGCCCACAAGTTTTTGGGCGGCAAAAATCTAAAATGCTCTGATTACAATGGTTGATACCTCTATCAATAGGTTTCGGGACCTGTAATTGCTGTGACAATTTTCAGTTTGATTGCTCAAGAATTTTTAAAAATTTCTTAGAAAATTTAATTTCATTAAAAATCAACTGTGCTATAGCCCACAAGTTTTTGGGCGGCATAAATCTAAAATGGTCCGATTACGATGGTTGATACCTCTATCAATAGGTTTCGGGACTTGTAATGGCTGTGACAATTTTCATTTTGATTGCTTGATTATTTCTATTCGTTTCTCAGAAAATTCAATTTTATTGAAAATCAACTGTGCTATAGCCCACAAGTTTTTGGGCGCAAAAATCTTAAATGCTCTGAATACGATGGTTGGTACCTCTATCAATAGGTTTCGGGACCTATTATTGTTGTGACAATTTTCATTTTTATTGCTTGAGTATTCCTAAACATTTCTTAGAAAATTCAATTTCATTGAAAATCAACTGTGCTATAGTCCACAAGTTTTTGGGCGACAAAAATCTAAAATGCTCCGATTACAATGGTTGATACCTCTATCAATAGGTTTCGGGACCTGTAATTGCCGTGACAATTTTCATTTTGATTGCTTGATTATTTCTAAACATTTCTTAGAAAATTCAATTTTATTGAAAATCCACTGTGCTATAGCCCACAAGTTTTTGGGCGGCCAAAATCTAAAATGGTCCGATTACGATGGTTGATACCTCTATCAATAGGTTTCGGGTCTGTAATTGCTGTGACAATTTTTAATTTTCATTGCTCGAGTATTTCTAAATATTTCTTAGAAAATTCAATTTTATTGAAAATCAACTATGCTATAGCCCACATGTTTTTGGGCGGCAAAAATCTAAAAGGCTCCGAATACGATGGTTGATACCTCTATCAATAGGTTTCGGGACCTGTAATTGCTGTGACAGTTTTCATTTTGATTGCTCGATTATTTCTAAACATTTCTCAGAAAATTCAATTTTATTGAAAATCAACTGTGCTATAGCCCACAAGTTTTTGGGCGGCAAAAATCAAAAATGGTCCGAATACGATTGTTGATACCTCTATCAATAGGTTTCGGGACCTGTTATTGTTGTGACAATTTTCATTTTGATTGCTCGATTATTTCGAAACATTTCTGAGAAATTTCAATTTTATTGAAAATCAACTGTGCCCACAAGTTTTTGGGCGGCAAAAATCTAAAATGCTCCGAATACGATGTTTGATACCTCTATCAATAGGTTTCTGGACATGTAATTGCTGTGACAGTTTTCATTTTGATTGCTCGATTATTTCTAAACATTTCTCAGAAAATTCAATTTTATTGAAAATCAACTGTGTTAAAGCCCACAAGTTTTTGGGCGGCAAAAATCTAAAATGGTCCGATTACGATGGTTGATACCCCTATCAATAGGTTTCGGGACCTGTTATTGTTATGACAATTTTCATTTTGATTGCTCGAGTATTTCTAAACATTTCTTAAATAATTCAATTTAATTGAAAATCAACTGTGCTATAGCCCACAAGTTTTTGGGCGGCAAAAATCTAAAATGGTCCGATTACGATGGTTGATACCTCTATCAATAGGTTTCGGGACCTGTAATTGCTGTGACAATTTTTATATTGATTGCTCGATTATTTCAAAACATTTCTGAGAAAATTCAATTTTATTGAAAATCAACTGTGCTATAGCCCACAAGTTTTTGGGCGGCAAAAATCTAAAATGGTCACATTACGATGGTTGATACCTCTATGAATAGGTTTCAGGACCTGTAATTGCTGTGACAATTTTCATTTTCATTGCTCGATTATTTCTAAACATTTCTCAGAAAATTCAATTTTATTGAAAATCAACCGTGATATAGCCCAAAAGTTTTTGGGCGGAAAAAATCTAAAATGGTCCGATTACGATGGTTGATACCTCTATCAATAGGTTTCGGAACCTGTAATTGCTGTGACAATTTTCATTTTGATTGCTAGATTATTTCTAAACATTTCTCAGAAAATTCAATTTTATTGAAAATCAACTGTGATATAGCCCACAAGTTTTTGGGCGGTAAAAATCTAAAATGGTCCGATCACGATGGTTAATACCTCTATCAATAGGTTTCGGGACCTGTAATTGCTGTGACAATTTTCATTTTGATTGCTCGATTATTTCTAAACATTTCTCAGAAAATTCAATTTTATTGAAAATAAACTGTGCTATAGCCCACAAGTTTTTGGGCGGCAAAAATCTAAAATGGTCCGATTACGATGGTGGATACCTCTATCAATAGGTTTCGGGACCTGTAATTGCTGTGACAATTTTCATTTTGATTGCTCGAGTATTTCTAAACATTTCTTTGAAAATTCAATTTAATTGAAAATCAACTGTGCTATAGCCCTCAAGTTTTTGGGCGGCAAAAATCTAAAATGGTCCGAATACGTTGTTTGATACCACTATCAATAGGTTTCGGGACCTGTAATTGCTGTGACAGTTTTCATTTTGATTGCTCGATTATTTCTAAACATTTCTCAGAAAATTCAATTTTATTGAAAATCAACTGTGGTATAGCCGACAAGTTTTTGGGCGGCAAAAATCTAAAATGGTCCGATTACGATGGTTGATACCTCTATCAATAGGTTTCAGGACCTGTAATTGCTGTGACAATTTTCATTTTGATTGCTCGATTATTTCTAAACATTTCTTAGAAAATTCAATTTTATTGAAAATCAACTGTGCTATAGCCCACAAGTTTTTGGGCGGCAAAAATCTAAAATGGTCCGATTACGATGGTTGATACCTCTATCAATAGGTTTCGGGACCTGTAATTGCTGTGACAATTTTCATATTGATTGCTCGATTATTTCTTAACATTTCTCAGAAAATTCAATTTTATTGAAAATCAACTGTACTATAGCCCACAAGTTTTTGAGCCGCAAAAATCTAAAATGGTCCGATTACGATGTTTGATACCTCTGTCAATAGCTTTCGGGACCTGTAATTGCTGTGACAATTTTCATATTGATTGCTCGATTATTTCTTAACATTTCTCAGAAAATTCAATTTTATTGAAAATCAACTGTGATATAGCCCACAAGTTTTTGGGCGGAAAAAATCTAAAATGGTCCGATTACGATGGTTTATACCTCTATCAATAGGTTTCGGGACCTGTAATTGCTGTGACAATTTTCATTTTGATTGCTCGATTATTTCTAAACATTTCTCAGAAAATTCAATTTTATTGAAAATCAACTGTGCTATAGCCCACAAGTTTTTGGGCGGTAAAAATCTAAAATGGTCCGATTACGATGGTTAATACCTCTATCAATAGGTTTCGGGACCTGTAATTGCTGTGACAATTTTCATTTTGATTGCTTGATTATTTCTAAACATTTCTCAGAAAATTCAATTTTATTGAAAATCAACTGTACTATAGCCCACAAGTTTTTGAGCCGCAAAAATCTAAAATGGTCCGATTACGATGGTTGATACCTCTGTCAATAGGTTTCGGGACCTGTAATTGCTGTGACAATTTTCATATTGATTTCTCGATTATTTCTCAACATTTCTGAAAAAATTCAATTTTATTGAAAATCAACTGTGCTATAGCCCACAAGTATTTGGGCGGCAAAAATCTAAAATGCTCCGAATACGATGGTTGATACCTCTATCAATAGGATTCGGGACCTGTTATTGTTATGACAATTTTCATTTTGATTGCTCGAGTATTTCTAAACATTTCTTAAATAATTCAATTTAATTGAAAATCAACTGTGCTATAGCCCACAAGTTTTTGGGCGGCAAAATTTTAAAATGGTCCGATTACGATGGTTGATACCTCTATCAATAGGTTTCGGGACCTGCAATTGCTTTGAAAATTTTCATTTTGATTGCTCGATTATTTCTAAACATTTCTCAGAAAATTCAATTTTATTGAAAATCAACTGTGCTATAGCCCACAAGTTTTTGGGCGGCAAAAATCTAAAATGGTCCGATTACGATGGTGGATACCTCTATCAATAGGTTTCGGGACCTGTAATTGCTGTGACAATTTTCATTTTGATTGCTCGAGTATTTCTAAACATTTCTTTGAAAATTCAATTTAATTGAAAATCAACTGTGCTATAGCCCTCAAGTTTTTGGGCGGCAAAAATCTAAAATGGTCCGAATACGATGTTTGATACCACTATCAATAGGTTTCGGGACCTGTAATTGCTGTGACAGTTTTCATTTTGATTGCTCGATTATTTCTAAACATTTCTCAGAAAATTCAATTTTATTGAAAATCAACTGTGCTAAAGCCCACAAATTTTTGGGCGGCAAAAATCTAAAATGGTCCGATTACGATGGTTGATACCTCTATCAATAGGTTTCGGGACCTGTAATTGCTGTGACAATTTTCATATTGATTGCCCGGTTATTTCTAAACATTTCTTAGAAAATTCAATTTAATTGAAAATCAACTGTGCTATAGCTCACAAGTTTTTGGGCGGCAACAATCTAAAAGGCTCCGAATACGATGGTTGATACTTCTATCAATAGGTTTCGGGACCTGTTATTGTTGTGACAATTTACATTTTGATTGCTCGATTATTTCTAAACATTTCTGAGAAAATTCAATTTTATTGAAAATCAACTGTGCTATAGCCCACAAGTTTTTGGGCGGCAAAAATCTAAAATGCTCCGAATACGATGGTTGATACCTCTATCAATAGGTTTCGGGACCTGTTATTGTTATGACAACTTTCATTTTGATTGCTCGAGTATTTCTAAACATTTCTTTAATAATTCAATTTAATTGAAAATCTACTGTGCTATAGCCCACAAGTTTTTGTGCGGCAAAAATCTAAAATGGTCCGATTACGATGGTTGATACCTCTATCAATAGGTTTCGGGACCTGTAATTGCTGTGACAATTTTCATATTGATTGCTCGAATATTTCTAAACATTTCTGAGAAAATTCAATTTTATTGAAAATCAACTGTGCTATAGCCCACAAGTTTTTGGGCGGAAAAAATCTAAAATGCTCCGAATACGATGGTCTATACCTCTATCAATAGGTTTCGGGACCTGTTATTGTTGTGACAATTTTCATTTTGATTGCTCGAGTATTTCTAAACATTTCTTAGAAAATTCAATTTAATTGAAAATCAACTGTGCTGTAGCCCACAAGTTTTTGGGCGGCAAAAATCTAAAATGTTCCGATTACGATGGTTGATACCCCTATCAATAGGTTTCGGGACCTGTAATTGCTGTGACAATTTTCATTTTGATTGCTCGATTATTTCTAAACATTTCTCAGAAAATTCAATTTTATTGAAAATCAACTGTGCTAAAGCCCACAAGTTTTTGGGCGGCAAAAATCTAAAATGGTCCGATTACGATGGTTGATACCTCTATCAATAGGTTTCGGGACCTGTAATTGCTGTGACAATTTTCATATTGATTGCCCGGTTATTTCTAAACATTTCTTAGAAAATTCAATTTAATTGAAAATCAACTGTGTTATAGCCCACAAGTTTTTGGGCGGCAACAATCTAAAAGGCTCCGAATACGATGGTTGATACTTCTATCAATAGGTTTCGGGACCTGTTATTGTTGTGACAATTTACATTTTGATTGCTCGATTATTTCTAAACATTTCTGAGAAAATTCAATTTTATTGAAAATCAACTGTGCTATAGCCCACAAGTTTTTGGGCGGCAAAAATCTAAAATGCTCCGAATACGATGGTTGATACCTCTATCAATAGGTTTCGGGACCTGTTATTGTTATGTCAACTTTCATTTTGATTGCTCGAGTATTTCTAAACATTTCTTAAATAATTCAATTTAATTGAAAATCTACTGTGCTATAGCCCACAAGTTTTTGTGCGGCAAAAATCTAAAATGGTCCGATTACGATGGTTGATACCTCTATCAATAGGTTTCGGGACCTGTAATTGCTGTGACAATTTTCATATTGATTGCTCGATTATTTCTAAACATTTCTGAGAAAATTCAATTTTATTGAAAATCAACTGTGCTATAGCCCACAAGTTTTTGGGCGGAAAAAATCTAAAATGCTCCGAATACGATGGTCTATACCTCTATCAATAGGTTTCGGGACCTGTTATTGTTGTGACAATTTTCATTTTGATTGCTCGAGTATTTCTAAACATTTCTTAGAAAATTCAATTTAATTGAAAATCAACTGTGCTATAGCCCACAAGTTTTTGGGCGGCAAAAATCTAAAATGGTCCGATTACGATGGTTGATACCTCTATCAATAGGTTTCGGGACCTGTAATTGCTGTGACAATTTTCATTTTGATTGCTCGATTATTTCTAAACATTTCTTAGAAAATTCAATTTTATTGAAAATCAACTGTGCTATAGCCCACAAGTTTTTGGGCGGCAAAAATCTAAAATGCTCCGAATACGATGGTTGATACCCCTATCAATAGGTTTCGGGACCTGTTATTGTTGTGACAATTTTCATTTTGATTGCTCGAGTATTTCGAAACATTTCTTAGAAATTTCAATTTTATTGAAAATCAACTGTGCTATAGCCCACAAGTTTTTGAGCCGCAAAAATCTAAAATGGTCCGATTACGATGGTTGATACCTCTGTCAATAGGTTTCGGGACCTGTAATTGCTGTGACAATTTTTATTTTAATTGCTTGATTATTTTTAAACATTTCTCAGAAAATTCAATTTTATTGAAAATCAACTGTGATATAGCCCAAAAGTTTTTGGGCGGAAAAAATCTAAAATGGTCCGATTACGATGGTTGATACCTCTATCAATAGGTTTCGGGACCTGTAATTTCTGTGACAATTTTCATTTTGATTGCTCGATTATTTCTAAACATTTCTCAGAAAATTCAATTTAATTGAAAATCAACTGTGCTATAGCCCACAAGTTTTTGGGCGGTAAAAATCTAAAATGGTCCGATTACAATGGTTAACACCTTTATCAATAGGTTTCGGGACCTGTAATTGCTGTGACAATTTTCATTTTGATTGCTTGATTATTTCTAAACATTTCTCAGAAAATTCAATTTTTTTGAAAATCAAATGTGCTATAGCCCACAAGTTTTTGGGCGGCAAAATTTTAAAATGGTCCGATTACGATGGTTGATACCTCTATCAATAGGTTTCGGGACCTGCAATTGCTGTGAAAATTTTCATTTTGATTGCTCGATTATTTCTAAACATTTCTCAGAAAATTCATTTTTTTTGAAAATCAACTGTGGTATAGCCGACAAGTTTTTGGGCGGCAAAAATCTAAAATGGTCCGATTACGATGGTTGATACCTCTATCAATAGGTTTCGGGACCTGTAATTGCTGTGACAATTTTCATTTTGATTGCTCGATTATTTCTTAACATTTCTTAGAAAATTCAATTTTATTGAAAATCAACTGTGCTATAGCCCACAAGTTTTTGGGCGGCAAAAATCTAAAATGCTCCGAATACGATGGTTGATACCTCTATCAATAGGTTTCGGACCTGTTATTGTTATAACAATTTTCATTTTGATTGCTTGATTATTTCTAAACATTTCTCAGAAAATTCAATTTAATTGAAAATCAACTGTGCTATAGCCCACAAGTTTTTGGGCGGCAAAAATCTAAAATGGTCCGATTACGATGGTTGATACCTCTATCAATAGGTTTCGGGACATGTAATTGCTGTGACAATTTTCATATTGATTGCTCTATTATTTCTAAACATTTTTCAGAAAATTCAATTTTATTGAAAATTAACTGTGCTATAGCCCACAAGTTTTTGGGCGGCAAAAATCTAAAATGCTCCGAATACGATGGTTGATACCTCTATCAATAGGTTTCGGGACCTGTTATTGTTGTGACAATTTTCATTTTGATTGCTCGAGTATTTCGAAACATTTCCTAGAAATTTCAATTTTATTGAAAATCAACTGTGCTATAGCCCACAAGTTTTTGGGCGGCAAAAATCTAAAATGGTCCGATTACGATGGTTGATACCTCTATCAATAGTTTTCGGGACCTGTAATTGCTGTGACAATTTTCATATTGATTGCTCGATTATTTCTAAACATTTCTCAGAAAATTCAATTTTATTGAAAATTAACTGTGCTATAGCCCACAAGTTTTTGGGCGGCAAAAATCTAAAATGGTCCGAATACGATGGTTGATACCTCTATCAATAGGTTTCGGGCCCTGTTATTGTTATAACAATTTTCATTTTGATTGCTCGAGCATTTCAAAACATTTTTTAAATATTTTAATTTAATTGAAAATCAACTGTGCTATTGCCCACAAGTTTTTGGGCGGCAAAAATCTAAAATGGTCCGATTACGATGGTTGATACCTCTATCAATAGGTTTCGGGACCTGTAATTGCTGTGACAATTTTCATATTGATTGCTCGATTATTTCTAAACATTTCTGACAAAATTCAATTTTATTGAAAATCAACTGTGTTATAGCCCACAAGTTTTTGGGCGACAAAAATCTAAAATGCTCCGAATACGATGGTCTATACCTCTATTAATAGGTTTCGTGACCTGTTATTGTTGTGACAATTTTCATTTTGATTGCTCGAGTATTTCGAAACATTTCTTAGAAAATTCAATTTTATTGAAAATCAACTGTGCTATAGCCCACAAGTTTTTGGGCGGAAAAAATCTAAAATGGTCCGATTACGATGGTTGATACCCCTATCAATAGGTTTCGGGACCTGTAATTGCTGTGATAATTTTCATTTTGATTGCTCGAGTATTTCTAAACATTTCTCAGAAAATTCAATTTTATTGAAAATCAACTGTGCTATAGCCGACAAGTTTTTGGGCGGTAAAAATCTAAAATGGTCCGATTACGATGGTTGATACCTCTATCAATAGGTTTCGGGACCTGTGATTGCTGTGAAAATTTTCATTTTGATTGCTCGATTATTTCTAAACATTTCTTAGAAAATTCAATTTTATTGAAAATCAACTGTGCTATAGCCCACAAGTTTTTGGGTGGCAAAAATCTAAAATGGTCCGATTACGATGGTTGATACCTCTATCAATAGGTTTCGGGACCTGTAATTGCTGTGACAATTTTCATTTTGATTGCTCGATTATTTCTAAACATTTCTCAGAAAATTCAATTTTATTGAAAATCAACTGTGCTATAGCCGACAAGTTTTTGGGCGGCAAAATTCTAAAATGGTCCGATTACGATGGTTGATACCTCTATCAATAGGTTTCGGGACCTGTAATTGCTGTGACAATTTTCCTATTGATTGCTTGATTATTTCTTAACATTTCTGAGAAAATTCAATTTTATTGAAAATCAACTGTGCTATAGCCCACAAGTTTTTGGGCGGCAAAAATCTAAAATGGTCCGATTACGATGGTTGATACCTCTATCAATAGGTTTCGGGTCTGTAATTGCTGTGACAATTTTCGTTTTGATTGCTCGAGTATTTCTAAACATTTCTTAGAAAATTCAATTTTATTGAAAATCAACTGTGCTATAGCCCACAAGTTTTTGGGCGGCAAAAATCTAAAATGGTCACTTTACGATGGTTGATACCTCTAACAATAGGTTTCGGGACCTGTAATTGCTGTGACAATTTTCATTTTAATTGCTCGATTATTTCTAAACATTTCTCGAAAAATTCTATTTTATTGAAAATCAACTGTGCTAAAGCCCACAAGTTTTTGGGTGGCAAATATCTAAAATGGTCCGATTACGATGGTTGATACCTTTATCAATAGGTTTCGGGACCTGTAATTGCTGTGACAATTTTAATATTGATTGCTCGATTATTTCAAAACATTTCTCAGAAAATTAAATTTTATTGAAAATCAACTGTGCTATAGCCCACAAGTTTTTGGGCGGTAAAAATTTAAAATGTTCCGATTACGATGGTTGATACCTCTATCTCTAGGTTTCGGGACCTGTAATTGCTGTGACAATTTTTATTTTGATTGCTCGATTATTTCTAAACATTTCTCAGAAAATTCAATTTTATTGAAAATCAACTGTGCTATAGCCCACAAGTTTTTGGGCGGCAAAAATCTAAAATGGTCCGAATACGATGGTTGATACCTCTATCAATAGGTTTCGGGACCTTTTAATTGCTGTGAACATTTTTATTTTGATTGCTCGATTATTTCTAAACATTTCTTAGAAAATTCAATTTAATTGAAAATCAACTGTGCTATAGCCCACAAGTTTTTGGGCGGCAAAAATCTAAAATGCTCCGATTGCGATGGTTAATACCTCTATCAATAGGTTTCGGGACCTGTTATTGTTATAACAATTTTCATTTTGATTGCTCGAGCATTTCAAAACATTTTTTAAATAATTCAATTTAATTGAAAATCAACTGTGCTATAGCCCACAAGTTTTTGGGCGGCAAAAATCTAAAATGGTCCGATTACGATGGTTGATACCTCTATCAATAGGTTTCGGGACCTGTAATTGCTGTGAACAAATTTATTTTGATTGCTCGATTATTTCTAAACATTTCTCAGAAAATTCAATTTTATTGAAAATCAACTGTGCTATAGCCCAACAGTTTCTGGGCGGCAAAAATCTAAAATGGTCCAATTACGATGGTTGATATCTCTATCAATAGGTTTCGGGACCTGTATTTGCTGTGAAAATTTTTATTTTGATTGCTCGATTATTCCTATACATTTCTCAGAAAACTCAATTTTATTGAAAATCAACTTTGCTATAGCCGACAAGTTTTTGGGCGGCAAAAATCTAAAATGGTCCGATTACGATGGTTGGTACCTCTATCAATAGGTTTCGGGTCTGTAATTGCTGTGACAATTTTCATTTTAATTGCTTGAGTATTTCAAAACATTTCTTAGAAAATTCAATTTTATTGAAAATCAACTGTGCTATAGCCCCCAAGTTTTTGGGCAGCAAAAATCTAAAATGGTCCAATTACGATGGTTGATACCTCTATCAATAGGTTTCGGTACCTGTAATTGCTGTGACAATTTTCATTTTGATTGCTCGATTATTTCTAAGCATTTCTCAGAAAATTCAATTTTATTGAAAATCAACTGTGCTATAGCCCACAAGTTTTTGGGCGGCAAAAATCTAAAATGCTCCGAATACGATGGTTGATACCTCTATCAATAGGTTTCGGGACCTGTTATTGTTGTGACAATTTTAATTTTGATTGCTCGATTATTTCGAAACATTTCTTAGAAATTTCAATTTTATTGAAAATCAACTGTGCTATAGCCCACAAGTTTTTGGGCGGCAAAAATCTAAAATGGTCCGATTACGATGGTGGATACCTCTATAAATAGGTTTCGGGACCTGTAATTGCTGTGACAATTTTCATTTTGATTGCTCGATTATTTCTAAACATTTCTAAGAAAATTCAATTTTATTTAAAATCAACTGTGCTATAGCCCACAGGTTTTTGGGCGGCAAAAATCTGAAATGGTCCGATTACGATGGTTGATACCTCTATCAATAGGTTTCGGGACCTGTAATTGCTGTGACAATTTTCATTTTAATTGCTTGAGTATTTCTAAACATTTCTTAGAAAATTCAATTTTATTGAAAATCAACTGTGCTATAGCCCCCAAGTTTTTGGGCAGCAAAAATCTAAAATGGTCCGATTACGATGGTTGATACCTCTATCAATAGGTTTCGGGACCTGTAATTGCTGTGACAATTTTTATATTGATTGCTCTGTTGTTTCTAAACATTTTTCAGAAAATTCAATTTTATTGAAAATTAACTGTGCTATAGCCCACAAGTTTTTGGGCGGCAAAAATCTAAAATGCTCCGAATACGATGGTTGATACCTCTATCAATAGGTTTCGGGACCTGTTATTGTTGTGACAATTTTAATTTTGATTGCTCGATTATTTCGAAACATTTCTTAGAAATTTCAATTTTATTGAAAATCAACTGTGCTATAGCCCACAAGTTTTTGGGCGGCAAAAATCTAAAATGGTCCGATTACGATGGTGGATACCTCTATAAATAGGTTTCGGGACCTGTAATTGCTGTGACAATTTTCATTTTGATTGCTCGATTATTTCTAAACATTTCTAAGAAAATTCAATTTTATTTAAAATCAACTGTGCTATAGCCCACAGGTTTTTGGGCGGCAAAAATCTGAAATGGTCCGATTACGATGGTTGATACCTCTATCAATAGGTTTCGGGACCTGTAATTGCTGTGACAATTTTCATTTTGGTTGCTCGGGTATTTCTAAATATTTCTTAGAAAATTCAATTTTATTGAAAATCAACTGTGCTATTGCCCACAAGTTTTTGGGCGGCAAAAATCTAAAATGGTCCGATTACGATGGTTGATACCTCTATCAATAGGTTTCGGGACCTGTAATTGCTGTGACAATTTTCATATTGATTGCTCGATTATTTCTAAACATTTCTGACAAAATTCAATTTTATTGAAAATCAACTGTGTTATAGCCCACAAGTTTTTGGGCGGCAAAAATCTAAAATGGTCCGATTACGATGGTGGATACCTCTATAAATAGGTTTCGGGACCTGTAATTGCTGTGACAATTTTCATTTTGATTGCTCGATTATTTCTAAACATTTCTCAGAAAATTCAATTTTATTGAAAATTAACTGTGCTATAGCCCACAAGTTTTTGGGCGGCAAAAATCTAAAATGGTCCGAATACGATGGTTGATACCTCTATCAATAGGTTTCGGGCCCTGTTATTGTTATAACAATTTTCATTTTGATTGCTCGAGCATTTCAAAACATTTTTTAAATATTTTAATTTAATTGAAAATCAACTGTGCTATTGCCCACAAGTTTTTGGGCGGCAAAAATCTAAAATGGTCCGATTACGATGGTTGATACCTCTATCAATAGGTTTCGGGACCTGTAATTGCTGTGACAATTTTCATATTGATTGCTCGATTATTTCTAAACATTTCTGACAAAATTCAATTTTATTGAAAATCAACTGTGTTATAGCCCACAAGTTTTTGGGCGACAAAAATCTAAAATGCTCCGAATACGATGGTCTATACCTCTATTAATAGGTTTCGTGACCTGTTATTGTTGTGACAATTTTCATTTTGATTGCTCGAGTATTTCGAAACATTTCTTAGAAAATTCAATTTTATTGAAAATCAACTGTGCTATAGCCCACAAGTTTTTGGGCGGAAAAAATCTAAAATGGTCCGATTACGATGGTTGATACCCCTATCAATAGGTTTCGGGACCTGTAATTGCTGTGATAATTTTCATTTTGATTGCTCGAGTATTTCTAAACATTTCTCAGAAAATTCAATTTTATTGAAAATCAACTGTGCTATAGCCGACAAGTTTTTGGGCGGTAAAAATCTAAAATGGTCCGATTACGATGGTTGATACCTCTATCAATAGGTTTCGGGACCTGTGATTGCTGTGAAAATTTTCATTTTGATTGCTCGATTATTTCTAAACATTTCTTAGAAAATTCAATTTTATTGAAAATCAACTGTGCTATAGCCCACAAGTTTTTGGGTGGCAAAAATCTAAAATGGTCCGATTACGATGGTTGATACCTCTATCAATAGGTTTCGGGACCTGTAATTGCTGTGACAATTTTCATTTTGATTGCTCGATTATTTCTAAACATTTCTCAGAAAATTCAATTTTATTGAAAATCAACTGTGCTATAGCCGACAAGTTTTTGGGCGGCAAAATTCTAAAATGGTCCGATTACGATGGTTGATACCTCTATCAATAGGTTTCGGGACCTGTAATTGCTGTGACAATTTTCCTATTGATTGCTTGATTATTTCTTAACATTTCTGAGAAAATTCAATTTTATTGAAAATCAACTGTGCTATAGCCCACAAGTTTTTGGGCGGCAAAAATCTAAAATGGTCCGATTACGATGGTTGATACCTCTATCAATAGGTTTCGGGTCTGTAATTGCTGTGACAATTTTCGTTTTGATTGCTCGAGTATTTCTAAACATTTCTTAGAAAATTCAATTTTATTGAAAATCAACTGTGCTATAGCCCACAAGTTTTTGGGCGGCAAAAATCTAAAATGGTCACTTTACGATGGTTGATACCTCTAACAATAGGTTTCGGGACCTGTAATTGCTGTGACAATTTTCATTTTAATTGCTCGATTATTTCTAAACATTTCTCGAAAAATTCTATTTTATTGAAAATCAACTGTGCTAAAGCCCACAAGTTTTTGGGTGGCAAATATCTAAAATGGTCCGATTACGATGGTTGATACCTTTATCAATAGGTTTCGGGACCTGTAATTGCTGTGACAATTTTAATATTGATTGCTCGATTATTTCAAAACATTTCTCAGAAAATTAAATTTTATTGAAAATCAACTGTGCTATAGCCCACAAGTTTTTGGGCGGTAAAAATTTAAAATGTTCCGATTACGATGGTTGATACCTCTATCTCTAGGTTTCGGGACCTGTAATTGCTGTGACAATTTTTATTTTGATTGCTCGATTATTTCTAAACATTTCTCAGAAAATTCAATTTTATTGAAAATCAACTGTGCTATAGCCCACAAGTTTTTGGGCGGCAAAAATCTAAAATGGTCCGAATACGATGGTTGATACCTCTATCAATAGGTTTCGGGACCTTTTAATTGCTGTGAACATTTTTATTTTGATTGCTCGATTATTTCTAAACATTTCTTAGAAAATTCAATTTAATTGAAAATCAACTGTGCTATAGCCCACAAGTTTTTGGGCGGCAAAAATCTAAAATGCTCCGATTGCGATGGTTAATACCTCTATCAATAGGTTTCGGGACCTGTTATTGTTATAACAATTTTCATTTTGATTGCTCGAGCATTTCAAAACATTTTTTAAATAATTCAATTTAATTGAAAATCAACTGTGCTATAGCCCACAAGTTTTTGGGCGGCAAAAATCTAAAATGGTCCGATTACGATGGTTGATACCTCTATCAATAGGTTTCGGGACCTGTAATTGCTGTGAACAAATTTATTTTGATTGCTCGATTATTTCTAAACATTTCTCAGAAAATTCAATTTTATTGAAAATCAACTGTGCTATAGCCCAACAGTTTCTGGGCGGCAAAAATCTAAAATGGTCCAATTACGATGGTTGATATCTCTATCAATAGGTTTCGGGACCTGTATTTGCTGTGAAAATTTTTATTTTGATTGCTCGATTATTCCTATACATTTCTCATAAAACTCAATTTTATTGAAAATCAACTTTGCTATAGCCGACAAGTTTTTGGGCGGCAAAAATCTAAAATGGTCCGATTACGATGGTTGGTACCTCTATCAATAGGTTTCGGGTCTGTAATTGCTGTGACAATTTTCATTTTAATTGCTTGAGTATTTCTAAACATTTCTTAGAAAATTCAATTTTATTGAAAATCAACTGTGCTATAGCCCCCAAGTTTTTGGGCAGCAAAAATCTAAAATGGTCCAATTACGATGGTTGATACCTCTATCAATAGGTTTCGGTACCTGTAATTGCTGTGACAATTTTCATTTTGATTGCTCGATTATTTCTAAGCATTTCTCAGAAAATTCAATTTTATTGAAAATCAACTGTGCTATAGCCCACAAGTTTTTGGGCGGCAAAAATCTAAAATGGTCCGATTACGATGGTTGATACCTCTATCAATAGGTTTCGGGACCTGTAATTGCTGTGACAATTTTTATATTGATTGCTCTGTTGTTTCTAAACATTTTTCAGAAAATTCAATTTTATTGAAAATTAACTGTGCTATAGCCCACAAGTTTTTGGGCGGCAAAAATCTAAAATGCTCCGAATACGATGGTTGATACCTCTATCAATAGGTTTCGGGACCTGTTATTGTTGTGACAATTTTAATTTTGATTGCTCGATTATTTCGAAACATTTCTTAGAAATTTCAATTTTATTGAAAATCAACTGTGCTATAGCCCACAAGTTTTTGGGCGGCAAAAATCTAAAATGGTCCGATTACGATGGTGGATACCTCTATAAATAGGTTTCGGGACCTGTAATTGCTGTGACAATTTTCATTTTGATTGCTCGATTATTTCTAAACATTTCTAAGAAAATTCAATTTTATTTAAAATCAACTGTGCTATAGCCCACAAGTTTTTGGGCGGCAAAAATCTAAAATTGTCCGGTTACGATGGTTGATACCTCTATCAATAGGTTTCAGGACCTGTAATTGCTGTGACAATTTTCATTTTAATTGCTCGAGTATTTCTAAACATTTCTTAGTAAATTCAATTTTATTGAAAATCAAGAGTGCTATAGCCCACAAGTTTTTGGGCGGCAAAAATCTAAAATGGTCCAATTACGATGGTTGATACCTCTATCAATAGGTTTCGGGACCTGTAATTGCTGTGACAATTTTTATTTTGATTGCTCGATTATTTCTAAACATTTCGTAGAAAATTCAATTTTATTAAAAATCAACTGTACTATAGCCGACAAGCTTTTGGGCGGCAAAATTCTAAACTGTTTCGATTACGATGGTTGATACCTCTATCAATAGGTTTCGGGACCTGTAATTGCTGTGAAAATTTTCATTTTTATTGCTCGATAATTTCTAAACATTTTTTAGAAAATTCAATTTTATTGAAAATCAACTGTGCTATAGCCCACAAGTTTTTGTGCGGCAAAAATCTAAAATGCTCCGAATACGATGGTTGATACCTCTATCAATAGGTTTCGGGACCTGTAATTGCTGTGACAATTTTTATTTAGATTGCTCGATTATTTCTAAACATTTCTTAGAAAATTCAATTTTATTGAAAATCAACTGTGCTATAGCCCAAAAGTTTTTGGGCGGCAAAAATCTAAAATGGTCCAATTACGATGGTTGATACCTCTATCAATAGGTTTCGGGACCTGTAATTGCTGTGACAATTTTCATTTTGATTGCTCGTGTATTTCTAAACATTTCTTAGAAAATTCAATTTTATTGAAAATCAACTTTGTTTATAGCCCAAAAGTTTTTGGGCGGCAAAAATCTAAAATGGTCCAATTACGATGGTTGATCCCTCTATCAATAGGTTTTGGGACCTGTAATTGCTGTGATAATTTTTATTTTGATTGCTCGATTATTTCTAAACATTTCTCAGAAAATTCAATTTTATTGCAAATCAACTGTGCTATAGCCCACAAGTTTTTGGGCGGCATTAATCTAAAATGGTCCGGTTACGATGGTGGATACCTCTATCAATAGGTTTCGGGACCTGTAGTTGCTGTGACAATTTTCATTTTGATTGCTCGAGTATTTCTAAACATTTCTCAGAAAATTTAATTTTATTGAAAATCAACTGTGCTATAGCCCACAAGCTTTTGTGCGGCAAAATTCTAAAATAGTCCGATTACGATGGTTGATACCTCTATCAATAGGTTTCGGGACCTGTAATTGCTGTGAAAATTTTTATTTTGATTGCTCGATTATTTCTAAACATTTCGTAGAAAATTCAATTTTATTGAAAATCAACTGTGCTAAAGCCCACAAGTTTTTGGGCGGCAAAAATCTAAAATGCTCCGAATACGATGGTTGATACCTCTATCAATAGGTTTCAGGACCGGTTATTGTTGTAAAAATTTTAATTTTGATTGCTCGAGCATTTCTAATCATTTCTTAGAGAATTCAATTTCATTGAAAATCAACTGTGCTATAGCCCACATGTTTTTAAACGGCAAAAATCTAAAATGGTCCGATTACGATGGTTGATACCTCTATCAACAGGTTTCGGGACCTGTAATTGCTGTGACAATTTTCATTTTAATTGCTCGATTATTTCTAAACATTTCTCAGAAAATTCAATTTTATTGAAAATCAACTATGCTATAGCCCACAAGTTTTTGGGCGGCAAAAATCTAAAATGGTCCGATTACTATGTTTAATATCTCTATCAATAGGTTTCGGAGCCTGTAATTGCTGTGACAATTTTCATTTAGATTGCTCGATTATTTCTAAACATTTCGTAGAAAATTCAATTTTATTGAAAATCAACTGTGCTATAGCCCACAAGTTTTTGGGCGGCAAAAATCTAAAATGGTTCAATTACTATGGTTGATACCTCTATCAATAGGTTTCGGGCCCTGTAATTGCTATGACAATTTTCATTTTGATTGCTCGATTATTTCTAAACATTTCTTAGAAAATTCAATTTTATTGAAAATCAACTGTGCTACAGCCCACAAGTTTTTGGGCGGCAAAAATCTAAAATGGCCCGATTACGATGGTTGATACCTCTATCAATAGGTTTCGGGACCTGTAATTGCTGTGACAATTTTCATTTTGATTGCTCAAATATTTCTAAACATTTCTTAGAAAATTCAATTTTATTGAAAATCAACTGTGCTATAGCCCACAAGTTTTTGGGTAGCAAAAATCTAAAATGGTCCGATTACGATGCTTAATACCTTTATCAATAGGTTTCGGGACCTGTAATTGCTGTGACAATTTTCGTTTTGATTGCTCGATTATTTCTAAACATTTCTTAGAAAAATCAATTTTATTGAAAATCAACTGTGATATAGCTCACAAATTTTTGGGCAGCAAAAATCTAAAATAGTCCGTTTACGATGGTTGATTCCTCTATCAATAGGTTTCAGGACCTGTAATTGCTGTGGCAATTTTTGTTTTAATTGCTCGAATATTTCTAAACATTTCTTAGAAAATTCAATTTTATTGAAAATCAACTGTGCTATATGCCATAAGTTTTTGGGCGGCAAAAATCTAAAATGGTCCGATTACGATGGTTGATACCTCTATCAATAGGTTTCGGGACCTGTAATAGCTGTGACAATTTTCATTTTGATTGCTCGATTATTTCTAAACATTTCTCAGAAAATTCAATTTTATTGAAAATCAACTGTGCTATAGCCCACAAGTTTTTGGGCGGCAAAAATCTAAAATGGTCCGATTACGATGGTGGATACCTCTATCAATAGGTTTCGGGACCTGTAATTGCTGTGACAATTTTCATTTTGATTGCTCGATTATTTCTAAGCATTTCTCAGAAAATTCAATTTTATTGAAAATCAATTGTGCTATAGCCGACAAGCTTTTGGGCGGCAAAATGCTAAAATGGTCCGATTACGTTGGTTGATACCTCTATCAATAGGTTTCGGGACCTTTAATTGCTGTAAAAATATTTATTATGATTGCTCGATTATTTCTAAACATTTCGTAGAAAATTCAATTTTATTGAAAATCCACTGTTCTAAAGCCCACAAATTTTTGGGCGGCAAAAATCTAAAATGGTCCGGTTACGATGGTTGATACCTCTATCAATAGTTGGATCTGTAATTGCTGTGACAATTTTCATTTTGATTGCTCGATTATTTCTAAACATTTCTCAGAAAATTCAATTATCTTGAAAATCAACTGTGCTATAGCCCACAAGTTTTTGGGCTGCAAAAATTTAAAATGGTCCGATTACGATGGTTGATACCTCTATCAATAGGTTTCGGGACCTGTAATTGCTGTGACAATTTTCATTTTGATTGCTCGATTATTTCTAAACATTTCTCAGAAAATTCAATTTTATTGAAAGTTAACTGTGCTATAGCCCACAAGTTTTTGGGCGGCAAAAATCTAAAATGGTCCGATTGCGATGGTTAATACCTCTATCAATAGGTTTCGGGACCTGTAATTGCTGCAACAATTTTTATTTTGATTGCTTGATTATTTATAAACATTTCGTAGAAAATTCAATTTTAATGAAAATCAACTGTGCTATAGCCCACAAGTTTTTGGGCGGCCAAAATCTAAAATGGTCCGATTACGATGGTTGATACCTCTATCAATATGTTTCGGGACCTGTAATTGCTGTGATAATTTTCATTTTGATTGCTTAATTATTTATAACATTTCCTACAAAATTCAATTTTATTGAAAATCAACTGTGCTAAAGCCCAAAAGTTTTTGGGCGGTAAAAATCTAAAATAGTCCGATTACGATGGTTGATACCTCTATCAATAGGTTTCGGGACCTGTAATTGCTGCAACAATTTTTATTTTGATTGCTTGATTATTTCTAAACATTTCTTAGAAAATTCAATTTTATTGAAAGTTAACTGTGCTATAGCCCACAAGTTTTTGGGCGGCAAAAATCTAAAATGGTCCGATTGCGATGGTTAATACCTCTATCAATAGGTTTCGGGACCTGTAATTGCTGCAACAATTTTTATTTTGATTGCTTGATTATTTCTAAACATTTCGTAGAAAATTCAATTTTATTGAAAATCAACTGTGCTATAGCCCACAAGTTTTTGGGCGGCCAAAATCTAAAAGGGTCTGATTACGATGGTTGATACCTCTATCAATAGGTTTCGGGGCTTGTAATTGCTGTGACAATTTTCATTTTGATTGCTCGTTATTTCTAAACATTTCTTAGAAAATTCAATTTTATTGAAAATTAACTGTTGCCCACAAGTTTTTGGGCAGCAAAAATATAAAATGGTCTGATTACTATGGTTGATACCTCTATCAATAGGTTTCGGGACCTGTAATTGCTGTGACAATTTTCATATTGATTGCTCGATTATTTCTAAACATTTCTGACAAAATTCAATTTTATTGAAAATCAACTGTGCTATAGCCCACAAGTTTTTGGGCGACAAAAATCTAAAATGCTCCGAATACGATGGTCTATACCTCTATTAATAGGTTTCGTGACCTGTTATTGTTGTGACAATTTTCATTTTGCCATATTTTGATTGCTTGATTATTTATAAACATTTCTTAGAAAATTCAATTTTATTGAAAATGAACTATGCTATAGCCAACAAGTTTTTGGGCGGCATAAATCTAAAATGGTCCGATTACGATGGTTGATACCTCTATCAATAGGATTCGGAGCCTGTTATTGCTGTGGCAATTTTCATTTTGATTGCTCGATTATTTCTAAATATTTCTTAGAAAATTCAATTTTATTGAAAATCAACTGTGCTATAGCCCACAAGATTTTGGGCGGCAAAAATCTAAAATGGTCCGATTATTTTTGTAGATTTTCTGTCGCCGCATCAAGATAAGCTGGTATGATCAGAGGAATATTAAGTAGAAAATTTTGTTCAACTAGCCTCCTATATTGATCCCAATTAGTTCGCTTGTTTATAAGTCGGTTCGGGATTTCATTCCTTAGGATATTGGTACTCATTGTTACTATTACCGTTGAATGATCATAAGACAGATCATAGCAATCCTAAATATAATTTTATTTTATTTGCTTATCGTTAGCGAAGATTGGGACTATTGTAGTATTGCCATAATAATTTTACATGACCATACCATAGCATTCATAATATTAAAAGTTCAAGGTAGACGGTTTTCGAATATCATCAACCTCTTTGAAATATACAAGTTATTATATCTAAGAATAAATCCTCAAATTTTTATCGTTTTACCTTTTGACATATAAGCTGTCTTACAAAGATTAAAAGAGTCTGTACCCTTATCTTAATACCAATAAAAATTATATTTCTATAAAATTTTACTTTCAATTTATTATTAATTTCTCAATATAAAATGTACATATTGTGTGGGTGGGGCACCTTAATTGTACATGGGGCTCACAAAATTATAAAATTTTTGAATTTTGATTGATGCTTTAGTAAAAGGTAAAATTTTCTGCGTACACATCAAATCGTTAATCAAAGTTAGTATCACCACACCCTCACTTTTTTTTTTTACAAGTAAAGTTAAATAAATTTTTAGTGTTGATCATTATACCAAAATATAAATTGTTTAAGAATATTAGTACTCTCATAATAGTTCGATAATAGTTCTAAATAAATATATATACGAATGTATAAAGATTGAAATCAGTGTTCCTAGAATCTATCACCAAACAACACACAATGTTTTATTATCGTTAGCTTTGATTTTGGACATAGATTAGAACGATAATATTTTATGCTTAGATAATGGTTTAAGAATTTTGTTTGTTTTTTAAATCGCGGGTTCATCAAAATTTTTAGATACCAGATATTGAACTTTATACATTGTAAATGATATTATATGGTGTATTGAGGTGTGGATTCTAGATTAGTCAAAATTTCGTAAACAAGAACAGGAATTCTTATTATGAATGAAATCATTGTTAAGTAGTTCTGACAAGTTCTATTTTTGTTCTGTTGCTCTTGCTTAATAATTATTATCATTATTAAAAAAAGCAAACCGAAATCCGGCATTCGAATTGAGAAGAAAAACAAAAACTACTTGAGAAATCTTACGAATTTTTCCACAAAATCAAACAGAACAATAATGTAACAAGCACTGGAAGAACAAAATTAAAGCAAATGCAATGGAAGAGTAAAAAACTCAAGATAACATTACTCAAAGTTTTTCTTGTAAAAATGCAAAACTTTAAGTTCGTTGTTTTTTGTTCAATTTTCCTATCTAAAAAGATACTTACATAATACTCTATGATGAAAATTTCAGGAGATGAATAAAAAAAAAAAAAAAGTTTGATTTTTAAGATATCTTATCTCAATGTATGTATGCTGTATATTTAGAGTGAAAACAAATAAAGATTAAGATTTAAGTAAATATGAAGATGAAAAATTTGCTCGTAATTCTGTGTATTAGATAATCATATAACAAATTTTAAAATGTTCATGAAAAGTTGATCTATTTGCTTTTGAAAACTTTTTTTATTCCACCTCTTTGCGTATCTTTTAATTCATCCGAGAAAAGAACGATATATAGAAAAGAATTCAAGTACTTTATTGATATAAATTGCTAATAATTTGAGAGTACATGTATACTCATAGATGAAGTAAGTGTTACTTGATTGAGATGGAATTAGAATTGTTTGTTACATAAGATTGTTATTGATTTTGTTGTTTGAGTCACTTCAAGTTTTCAAATGTGTACCTAAAAAATAGATCCTAGAAAAGAACTATAGAAAGTCGATCCAACTACATCAACGTATGGCTAAAAGTTGCTTCTCAAAAGCCAGATTTACGTTTAGCTCAAATCAGATTTGCTCTTAGATTTGTCCGGTTAGAGAAATTATATTTTCCTCTGATTTTCTACGGGCCGAACGATTATGGCAAAATCGTCTTTTCCCACCTTGAAAAAATTTAGAAGTAATACCGGAAGTAGTAATTGCAAAGTCAAGACGGTAAAGTCAAACTATCTATAAGGTTAAGGTGGATGGGGCTCGCTTATTAGAATTTACCTCTTGAAATTCCAACAACTAAGACTTCATCTCTTTTGGCCAAGTTTTAGCCAAAGCCAACTACAATTAAATTTTAATTTTAAAGTTTAAACATCAGGTTGTTTTAGTTTTTACTGCGCTAGTTCCGGAATTCGAATAAACATGCAGTACATACACGTAGATTTTACAATTTGTAATATAAATTTTATTAATATTGTTTCACTTCCGACCTCGATAAATGGTCGCACTGATAGATTAATACGGCACGCAGGCAATTGACCCATCAATTGCTTCTGTAATTGTGTTTTGTAGCGTCGATCGACACACAAAGCACATATGGATGGTACGTCGAAGTAGATTTTTACATCGCGGAATTGCTAATTTCTGTTTCATTATGGTATTCATAATTCTTGCAAAAGCGTGTAGATTTCTATAATGCGCTTCGCGTACTATCATTTGGGTGAATAAATGGTCGCTAGGTAAGACTATAGGGTGTCTAGCATCATGCTTCATCACGGCATGCCTCAATCGGCCTCCGACTAGTAAAACGGCCATTAATGTATGGGTGATACGATAAGATTCTTGAATTGTTTGGTAAGGTTCTGTTATTTAAAAGTAAATGTATCTCTTTCCCATAAGCTTCTGATTGAACAAAACGATATATAAAATATTCGGCATTTGAGATTTCATCTAACGTTAGATTTTTACTAGCTATTCGGTTTGACGATTTAGACGACAGTTGTGTTTGTAACGCAAAATATATGGCAATTAATGTGCTTATAATAGACAAATTTGACTGTACCGTAACTAAATTAGAGAGGACTTCCACAGTCTCATACACTATGGGTGCGTTATATGCTGGAGTTCGTTTAAATGTAGAAATTCTGGTCCATTGATTCAGGTTATGTTGCGCATCAATTCTTCCGGATTTACTCCTCTAGTGGCAAGATCTGCAGGATTATTCTCGGTTGCAACAAAATACCATTGGAAATGCTTCGTCGATTGCATTATCTCTGATACACGGTTTGCTTCGTTTAATAGTTTTAGTGGTTTGGATAACCATTGTAAAGTTATCGTCGAGTCCGAATATAAATTTATGCTAGGTTGCTGTTGGAGTTTAAGCGATTGTAATAAAGTGTTTAATAATCGTACAAGTAATATTGCAGCACTTAGTTCAAGTTTGGGTGTACTCAGAGCCTTAATCGGCGTTACTCGAGTTTTTGCGGCTAGTAGGGTGATCTTAGGTGGGCCATTTATAATCGATCGGGAATAGTTCACTGCTGCGTAAGCTTTTAAGGATGCATCTCCGAAACCATGCAATTCTATTGGTTGATCTGTCCATCTAGGAAATTTTAATTCAGCAAGTTGATATAATTGATCCCTTATTGTCAAATATTGATCGGATATGTGCAATGGTAGTTCGTCATCCCATATGATTCCATGTAGCCAAAGAGATTTAAATACTATTTTTAGTCCGATCGTAACCGGTGACAAAAGTCCTAATGGGTCATAAATTTTAGCGATCTCCGACAAAAATGATCTTTAAGTAAATTTTCGTATTGATGGCAGAGTTATCCTGAATAAAAATAGTCCTGAATGGGGTTGTACTTAATACCTAATACAATTACCATCTGATTGTCTGTGATCTCCCAGGCTGTCATTTCCCGATTTTCAATTGGAATATTTGCCAGTAGTTGTGGGTGATTTGAAGACCATTTTCGAATGTTAAATCCCCCAATTTCAATAAATTTATAATCTCGAGTTGTATTAGCTGTGCGGACTCTAAGTCGTCAGTTCCTGACATTAAATCATCGATATAGAAGTCAGATCTTAATATCTTACTTGCCTTGGGATATTTGTCACCGAAAAGTTTTGCCAAATAGTAAAGTGCATCAACTGATAAAAACGGTGCGGAAGCCGTTCCGTAGGTGACGGTTTTTAACCGGTAATGTTTAAGGCTGGAATTGGGATCATTTCTCCATAAGATACGGTGATAATCTTTGTCATTGTTGGCTATTTCAATTTGTCGAAACATCTTTTCGATATCTACAGAAAATGTGTACTTATGCTTGCGGAAGCGAATTAATAGGTTTAGCAAATTATTTTTTATAGTAGGGCCCGTTATTAGATTATCGTTCAATGAACGACTGTTGGATCAAGCCGAAGCATCAAATACTACCCGAACCTTCGTGGTGCTGCTGAACTCTTTTGTAACCGGATGATGTGGTAGGTAAAAGATCTGGTTGTCTTTTCGCTCAATTTTATCCCGAGGTGATCCAAAACTAAATATTCTGCCATGAACTGATGTATGCTTTCTTTAAATCAGCATCTCTCTGCAGGCGATTTTCTAATGCATAAAATCTTCAAACAACTTTCGCCAAGCTAAGGCGGGCTATATTGAAATGGTAGGCAGACGGTAATTCTATTGTGTCTAAGGTGGATGTCTTCATAAATTGTTCAACAATCATCTTTTCCTCTTTACTTAACGTTGGTACAGGTATTAACTCTTCGATCTTCCAAAACCTTTCTATTGATGCTTCAATATGAGACAGATCGTTAATTGGTTCACAATTAGCAACAACGGCAGCCTCCGAGTGCATACTTGTAGTGAATGAGTGACAGCTGGCATTCAGCTGTCCAGCTATTATCCATCCCAAAATGGTATTTATTGCAATAGGTGTGTTATGGTTACCTTGCACGAACTTGGAATCTTGAAGCGATTGAAGGAATGGCTCACATCCTAATAATACATCAACCTTCATAGGTACATTGAAACTTGGGTCGGTCGGCTAGTGGGTTATATCTTTCTAATAAATGTAGCTGAAGATTGCTGGATTGCATGGACGGAAAAGTAGACGTTATGATTGGCATGATAATTGCCTCTAATTGGAAACTATAGGTTTGATCAACTCGTGATCTAATATACAAATTCGATGTCCCTTTTGAATAACCGGCTACGGAAATATTGATGGTGTTGACCTTGGTATTCGTTCTAAAATTCGGCATCTTCAATCTGGAAACGAATTCTTCAGAAATAAATAAATGTCTCAAACCAGTATCTAATAAGGCTCGACAACTTATCCAACTACTATATATAGTAAGTCTTGTACCTCAATAATCGCTGTGGGAAAGATAGTAATTTTTGACTGAATTAATGAGAGCACTGCTTTTGAGGAGGTATCGTTGGGTCGGTTGGAGTGATACACGCTTACTGTAACATAGTTGTTAGTTGCTTCGGTCTCGTTCTGGCCTGGTACGAAATAGGTACGGCTTCCATTTGAGCTTGTGTATCAAGCAGAAGCGTGTTATGACGCTTAGGACATTTCCAGCAGTGTTTAATACTTTTACAACCATTAATGAAGTGTTCATGACTCAAACAGTTGTAACATCTTTTCGACTTGTCAATGAATTCTCGTCTATCTCTAACGGTTATTTCCCTGAATTTTGAGCAATCAAACAATCTGTGGTTTGTGTTGCAAATTGGACAATTAGGTAACTGTCCCGTAGTGTGAAATGATCTCGTTAAAATTGGTCTGGTATGCTGGTTATTTCCTTTCGGCCTTTCTTGTATAGGAGCGGTTTCAGTTAATGCATCCACACACTTCGTTAGGAAATCAAGGAACTCTTGAATTGTGGGGTATTCGACATCCGGTCTTTCGTATTTCCACAGACGCCGTGTTTCTTCATCCAATTTATCACTGGCTAACAGAATTATCAATGGATTTCTTTCGGTAGCTTGCTGCCCTAGTGCTTTTAATCCGCGCACTTTTTCATCGACTACATCATGTAACTTCGTCATATTTTCGGATGATGCCTTGTTGAATTTGCTGATAGCAAAGAAATCACGAATGTATCTTCCAATTATGGGCTTCTTCTTATTGTATTTTTTGACAAGATGGGTTATAGCTTCAAAATAATTCGCATCATCGGCGTGATAATGACAAATAGATGTACAGTGAAACCCCGTTATAACAAACTCGGTCTATAACAATTATATGTTATATAACATACCACTTATCAAGGCCCTAGTCCCAACAAATTAAATTTACTAAAAATACTTCTGTTATTAAAAACCTCGGCTATACAACTATAACAAACTATTTTGACTCCCAAATAACTTTCGCAGAAGAGAATATATCCTGATATAACAACCTTCGCAAACGTTTATAACATATTAATGTAATACATATGTATGTATGTAATACATACAGATTTTTTTTAGATACATATGCACGAGTTTGGAGTAGATTTTTGTATGTATGTTATGTATCAAAATGGTTTTTATATAAAGCCGAGTATGCACCTATGTAATATTCTTACAAATGTATTGTGTCTTTCTAACGGTAATTTGAAGCGTAAAATGAGAAATTTGTTATTTTTATGCAGTTTGGATTTGTAGTTTAGTTAGGCAACAATGAAACAATCATTTCAGGAAAATCGGATAAATTAACCTACTTAATTATTGATTAATAGCTACCATTGTATTATGTAAGTAAAATATCCTGTTTTATGTATAATTTATTATTAAATTTTATTTATTTTAATTCATATGTACTATTCATTTTACAATCAAAATCTCTTTATCTTAACAGTTCATAATTCCACCATTACAACGTAAAGCGCTTTCGCTGGGAACAAAATTAGCAATTTTAAAAATGATTGATACATCAACGAAAACGTATGAAGAAGTAGGAGCGGCGTTTAAATGCCCGAAATCAACAATTGCTAGCATAGTGCGTAGTAGAAAAAAAATCGAACAGCGTAAAATTATATCAACTACGAGAAAAAAATTACGCGGTTCACAGTATCCACAATTGGAAGATGCTTTAATGATTTGGATCAAAACTATGAGAGCTAAAAGTGTCAATATTAGTGGAACTTTATTTCGGGAAAAGGCGATTCAGCTATCAGTAAAAATGGGGATAAGCAATTTTAAAGCTACGCAAGGTTGGTTTGATCGATTTAAAAAGTGTAACGAAATAATTTTTCGAGCTATTACAGAAAGCCAATTTGTGTCGGTAGAAGTTACGACAGAATGGGGTCGAATGCAGCTACCTAAATTAATTGAAGGTTACGCCAAAAGAGACATTTACAATTTGGATGAAACGGCGCTATTTTTTAAACTTATGCCAAATAAAACTATGATGATACGTAACGAATCTTGTTCTGGAGGGAAACTTAGTAAGGATCGAATTACTGTTCTAGTCTATGCAATTGCGGATGGATCCGAAAAATTGCCTTAACTGGTTATTGGCAAAGCAATGAAACCGCGATGTTTTAAAAATATCCAAACGTTACCTGTATTGTATAAATCTAACAAGAAAGCTTGGATGACATTTCATCTTTGGGAAGAATACGTAAGAAAAATGGATCTCCGATTCGCGAAAGAAAATAGGAAAGTTTTATTTTTTGTTGATAACGCGCCATCCCACCTTCCAATTTCGGATTTGCGAGCTATAAAAATTTTGAATTTTCCTGCAAACACAACGTCGATACTGCAGCCGATAGATCAGGGTGTCCTTAAAAATTTGAAAGGTTTTTATAGAGAGTTGGTGGTCAAAAAAATTATTAGCTTTGTGGAACAAAATGATAAGTCAGTTGCATCGGAAGTTAAAATCAGTCTACTTGATGCTCTTCATTTAATTAAACGATCGTGGGATAGAGTTAAATCAGATACCATTTTAAATTGCTTTAAAAAAGACTATTTTATATGCGATGAAAGTCAAAGTTTAGCTGAAGAACCTGTAGAGCCATTAATGCCAATATGGAATAATGTTACTGTGAAAGAAATCACGAATGGCATAGATGTTAATATGTATATATCAGTAGACGATCATGTAGAAACTTCGGAAGACCTTAGCGATGAAGCTCTAATTGAACTTGCAAATAATATTGAAATTGATGTAGATGAGGGTAGTAGTTCAGACCCAGAAGACAACGAGATACTCGAATTTAATAAATGTCCATCGTTGGCTGACATCGAAAGATCATTTGACTGCATTAGGAAAATATTATCTATGGGAAAAAATTGTGAAGGATTCTTAAATAAACTCCACGAAATTGAAAATTTTGTGGATGATATTAACACTGCTAAGCTAACGCAATCGAAAATATCTGATTTCTTTAAGTCAAGCTAGGTAATTAGGTTTTATTTTACTGAATTAGTTTATGTTTATGTGATTATATAATTTTAATTGAAGTAAGTATGTATGTACATACATACATATGTATGTTTCCTTTTATGCATAAATATTAATGAAATCATTGTGATAAACTATGTAACTGAAGTGCAAATAAATTTAATCTAAAAACACATCGTCTTTATTTAACCATTCTACCTAATTTGTACCTCCAAATTTTCTCATAAGCAAGATAAATTTATCAGTTATTACAATCTGGTTTGTTATATACGGAATTCTTATATTACAAACCTCCGCTTATAGAAAACCTAAGACACGGTCCCGTAAAGTTTGTTATAACGGCGTTTCACTGATGCCACACCTCGTAATTGACCGAGCAAATATTTAAATTTCTGTGCTGGAGACAAGTTGGTGTTTTCGTGCACTGTGGGAGTGAAGATGTCATAAAACGATTGCCATAATTTAGCATTGCTATCAAAGTTTGGAATGTTCAGGCGTGGTAATTTGAAATCGGACCGGAAATTGCTATGAAACGAGTTATTAGTAGTTTCATTTTGATCTGTACCTGGCCCTGTGTTTAATTTTTTCTGCCTGATCAGTTTTTGAATATTGGTGGATTTGAATATTGGCCACTACTTGAAAATACACTTCACCTATCGCTTTCATCTCGGATACTAAAGTGTTGGTGTTTTATCTGTCCAGCTGAGATTTTTAGCTTATTAAATTGAGCTACTGTTGTTTAGGTTTTTGATAATTTAAAAAACCCTTAACAGGGCTTTAACCCTTTATATATAATACAAAATTAAACAGCCTTCTTGTTTGGTATGGAAGAGGTCAAAATGTAAAACTAAACAACATATTTATAAAATGAGAAACTTGTAAAAATTGCAATGAATTTGGATACCATTTAATAAAATAAGAAATTTTTGATGGTTGCTCTATGGTTTAATTTTAATACATAACCTAACAATTAATAAGCATAAGCGAAACTAGTTAAGCTAAAAATTGCCTAATTTTTTAGCAAAAAAAACTGAGCAATTAATTTTAGCCTCTAAAATTATTGTGCAAAACAGATAATCATAGTTGTTAACCAAATTCAAGTCAAAGGTCGTTTAACCTCAATAAATATTTCACACTATGACACAATAATTGAGCAACCCTTGAAAGTAAATTTCTCATAATAATTATAGTTTATGTTACTTGAGTATACTTAGTACAATTAAAATTTAAAAAATTGAGCTACTTTGATTTTCCTTACCATTCAGAACCAATTTACCAAAATTTTGGGTTCTGTTTAAGCCTTGAGTAAAACTGCTTAGGTTACAACAGTTCAAATAGTTTTAAAAAAATTACTGAAACATAGGGTACTATTTAAATATTCGTGAATGAGTATTCCACACATTTCAATCTAATATAATTATTGAGCAAATGTTTTTCTTGTCCTGTTGGGCAACACATTATACAGCAACAAATACAATTTAGATATCAAAACTCCAGTTTAAATAACCTAAAGGTAATCAGCATTGGTTTTTCTGCTCAAGGTGGTAGTTTAAAAATTTGGATCAATTTTTTCTGTTTCCATTCAAACAATCAAAATATAATTGAGCATGGAGCTCGGTGACGCTTTGTTTTTAAATAAAATACAAATATCTGTTGAACAATTGAAAATTAGATATCAACGATGTCCCGAGACCTAAATTTAGTAAGGGACTATCCTTCTATAGATGCAAACTAAATTAGCACAATTACGATATTTAGTGCACCCATAGTTTCAAGACGTTTTTGTAGATCAAAAAATTAATTTAGTCTCAAGGCCTATTTTTAAAGGTCACGAGTATTCAAATTCTGGCTCAATGACATATTCGACGGCGCAGACCCGGCACAAGGTAAAATAAGGTGTTAAGTTTAAGCCAAAAATGGAAAAATAGCTAAATTTAAAAACCGACCCACTATTATATCAAGTCAACAGCCACCGAAAATAAGAGGAGTTTTGCATTAGCGTGTGGGTTTGATTTGACCACATTTTTTTCTATTATTATAAATTAATTAATTGGATTTCCTTTTCAGTTCTCAACCTATTGTTTGAATTTTAATATTACATGCGTAATTAGGTATTGGATAGACCCCATTCCTCCGCAAAATCACAATCCCGTTTCCCGAGAAAGTTAAAGCTCCCTGGGAAGTGGATCATCAAGAGAAGCTCCAAAGACACTTTCTTAGAATCCGTCCACGACCCGCCCGGTTTAATGAAAAACTGGAAAGAATCTTCCTTGTGATAGGTCCTCAGTTCCTTCGAACACCAAACTGGTTTTTAGCTCTCCCCATGTCTTCCAGTTCGCCTACTTTCGCCGGGATCAAATTTTTAAAAAATTTAAAAAATATTATTTGACGCAAGGGTCATATCTAGAACTTCCTGCCTACCCCTCACTTTTTGGTTAAATTTCGTACAATTTGCCCATGATATTATGGTGCCTCGCTACCTCAGTGCAATCCGAAGAGACTTCGGCAGGCTATCATCATCTTCCTTCAATAGTTGACCAGCTCCTTCGCTCATGTTTCCTCCTCCTTCAATAAACGAATCAGCCCTAAGCCAAAGTCACTCCTGGTTTGCGTCCCTAACGCTTCCGCCCCATATTTCTTGATTATTTTGAGAGTGATTGACCTGAAACCGAAGTCAATCACTCCCTCTGTTTTTCCACAAGAACTAGCGACCCCTTATATATTATCTTTATAGATAACTATGAACTCCTGCTTAACTATCTTCCAATTACCGGTTGGAAAATGCGGATTACTAGCCTGAATGCTCTTCGAGACTTCGCCATAACTAGTCTTCCTGGCCCAAGTCTCGAGCCTGACCACACCCCTCCTACCTTGGCTATTGTCTTTTCATGTATGTAAATCTACCTATCTCTGGTTTGAGCAAGCAGTAATTTTTATATGATCTTGCTGTCGACCACTTCTACCTCGCGCTGGAATCTGGAACTTCTCGCGCTTTTGTTTGTCTCACTCTAGTAATAGATATTTTGTATAATTCAAATTGTTGTTACAAAGCCTATAGTAATCTCGAGCACGGGGGGTTCTTTCCCTGCATTGTACGTCAACATTTTTTAACATTCTAATGAAACACGATAACTAATGAAACATTTTAATTAAGTTTACTCGTATAATCTTGGTGCAGGGTCAACCAAAACTCTAAATAGCTAAATTATTTTTTATATGTTTCAAAAATGAGAAACATTAATCACTCACAGAACTTCCCACTATAGGTACACCTAAAGATACGGTAAAATAATTTACACTTTCATTTTTATTTTTAATTCGCGATCGAGCGCGCACACGCCTTCAAAATACTGAATTTATTATGAGTATTTAAAAGTAATATTCTTAAATCAATATCTTACGGAAATAGCTATCTATAATATGCACGATATACAAATAATAAAAAGTAAATAAAATTCCAATATATTCTAATCCCCATAAATTTGAATACAATAATTTTCGATAAATTCAAATAATAATAATTTATCTCAATAACACTGTTGGTTGGTGTGCTGTGCCATTGAGATAACCCAATGAAACCAAACAATTTCGTATAGTATTTACTTTTAATTTCAATATCAAATTCAATATATCATATATACACAGCCGCCACCACCCGCATATTTTCAATGTCAATCGTATATACTTTAACCGACTAATATGCAAATTAATTTAATTATTTACAGTTAGTATTGTACATTTTCAATTAAACAGCGGCAACAAGAAAACAAGTCGTTTTGATTTGCAATAAAAGAAAAAGGTAAGAATGTGCAATTAATTAGATTTATGGTGTTTGTTCACATTACAATTTAATATACTACCATATGACGAAGAGATAGTATTGTGGTTTGGCTTTTGCCTTAGTTTTGTATTAGAATATTAAACTCTTTAGATGAATGATCACAAATATTCGAGGGCAACAAGATTTTTAAAGTTTTTCTTGTTTGTTATATACACACATTAAATATGCAATCATTGTGTTTGAGATTTTATTAGATTGGAAATGGTTTGGTTTTATTTTAACCATAATATACCGTATACAGAACCTTGTACTAGAACTGTCCAGTATTTATAGTTTAATGACCCAGTGTATACATAACATGTATGAATACTATAAAAGTTTAATGAAAAATTAAAAACAATTATTTTGCTGTTTATTATCTGATCAATTTGGTCTTACTCGTTACCTGTACATAATTGTTAATAATAATTTATGTCTTAAGCATATATACCATAGTAATTGGGTGGATTCGCGTGAGTGGATGGAAAATTAATTTGTGCAATTTTCCAGAATAGATTATGTTGTTGACTTTGAAATATTAGAATTTTTAATTTTTATTACATAAAAAGTGAATTGTATACCCGTAATTAATTGTATATCGGATATTTTTTGGGCGCAGCTACTCGATTTCATATAGTATACGTGATATGAACACAGAAGGCGTAATTGGTGTAAAGGCAAAACTCTACCAGCAATATATTTGTAATCTTAGGCTCAGATGACCAAATTAAAATACACATATGTCATTCCCACATTCTGGTAAACCATTTTAAACTATCTTCTGTAGTGACTTATTCTCTGTTGATTAACACATGGACAATAGTGTCACGAATGCTGGCCTCAGATAATACCAACCACACTCTAGACTATTGTACTAAATCATTTTCTTAGTTTCGTTGAAAGGTGCAACCTATTTGTAGCATCTGCGACAAGAAAAAGAGAAAAATTATTTATGATTTGAAATGAAAATTTTTTGATAAATTAGTATTTAGCTTGATCGCCTTTGGCCCTAATAAATGCAAATAATCTTCGCGAAAGTGAATCATATAATTTGTTAATGACGTTTCTAGGAATTTGTTTCCATTCCTATGTAATAATTCTCTCATGCTCTTAAACGCATTCGTATTCTTCCCCTTCTCTTCAATTATATTTAGAACAGGCGAATAAGCGTCCTACTCCTACATCGTCTTGCTGATAAAAGAAATTTTCGGATTCCAAAACTTGTCCGATTTTCGTGAATTGTGTTTTTAATTATTGAACACATTAAGTGCTGCTCCGACGGGCACTGGTAACTACTAAACCAACCCGTCCAAACCATTTCGAATCCATCTCCCCGCTTTGGTAAATATAACGGCTTCTTTCGCAGATCGTAATACTTATAATCGAAGCCATCTCCAAGACATTTGCTTTTTTGCCCACTCTAGGCATCGTAGGAAACGCCTTTTTTTTATCTGAAAATGTCATTATCGAATAACTATCTATAAACATAAGTATTTAAAGTCACTCATTACGATGCAATATGCTGCCAATATTTTACACTTAGACAACCAGCAGCCTAATTCTGTAAAAACAAGATAATGTGAAAAAACGAAATATTGAAAAACTTTACACAAAAAAATTTACACGATTTTTATCTTATTTCGGTAAAATGGTATTCTACAAAATATGATACTCAGCGTGTAACTTTTATCTTGCTGAATAAATTTTCCCGTTGTCTAAAAGCACTTTGACGTTTTGTTAGAGAAAATTTAAAAATAAAAATTGTTTTGAATAATAATAATTGTTAAATTAATTGTTTATTTCAATTAATTACAAAACTTTGAAATTATAAGCTTAATGTTGAAAGTTTTTTTAGAAATTAAAAGTTTAAAAATATATAAAAATTAATAACAATTAATTAATTAACAAATTAATCATTATATCTATAGAATGTTTCGATTCGTTATTATAAACGAAATGGCCGAAACGCGGCGAACAAGACGTCTGCGAGTTTTGAGGTTGAGGTTAAGGGATACACATAACCCATTTAATGTCCCAGAAAATACCTTTCAGCGGTACTATAGGCTTCCAAAAAGTTTTGTGCATAAATTAGTTGATGATTTGCGGCCATCAATGAAAGAATCACAACGCTGTACCTTAATTCCAGAGCACATTCAAATGATGGCATGTTTGAGTGTTTTGGCTAATGGTAAGTACATTTGTGTTGTCACATTAGGAACCTCATTCAAATTTCATTTTTTTACTTTTAGGTGGATATCAACAAAATGTAGGCCACGATTTTCTTCTAGGTATATCTCAAACGGTGGTATCTAGGTGTTTTGATTTGGTGAGCAGAGCCATAGAACAACCTTAGTGCAACAACTATAAAATTTCCTAGAACAGATATTCATATGAATTCCATCAAATCGACGTAAACTATATACAATTTTTTATTAAATTGAAATTAATTTTATATTACGTAAACTTATTTTGCAGATTCTATGAAAAATTCGGAGTTCCGGGTGTAATAGGCGCTATTGACTGTACCCATATTAGGATTCAGAAGCCAAATGCAGCCGTGGAGTATGCCTAATATAATGGTAGAAAAAGGTCACATACTAAAAATATTCAAATTGTGAGTTGAGTGAATATACTTTAATGTAAACAAAAAATATAATTTTTCGATTGCGTTATAGATTTGTGATTATAATTTGAATATTTTGAATATCAAGGCAAGGTACGGAGGGACAGCGCACGACTCATATATTTGGTCCAACTCCCAAGCGAAGTCATTCATGGTAAATTTACATCGAGACGGGAATAATAACACTTGGCTTATAGGTATATATGCTGAACCTAAATTCATAAAACGTTTTAATAAATGTATCAAATAAATTTTCAGGTGACAGTGGTTACGAGCAACGCCCTTGGATGATTACTCCAATCCGCAATGCAAACAATGCATCGCAAGAAGCGTATAATGTCGCCCATCGAAAGGCCCGTAATTGTGTTGAGCGATGCAACGCAGTTATTAAAGGGAGATTCAGGATTTTAGGAAAAGACAGGATACTAAGATATTCACCACAAAAGACAGGGACAATCATCAACGCATGCGCTGTTCTGCACAATTTAATGATACGTGCCAATGTACCATATGAGGCAGATGTCGATGAAGTAGAAGACGATGAAGTGGAAGATGATGAGATCACCGATCATAATAGCGACACGTACCTCCAGAGGGGTATTACGGCACGAGACCGACTTATCGAGGAATATTTTAATTAAAATATGTAAAGTTATTTGTATTTCAAAATTCATTTATTTTTTCCTTCCATTAGGATATCACATTAAAATATAAAATTGTATTTATTTGTCATTTTTATTTGCTTATGGATTATTACGATTGTTAATTTCCATTAGATTCTTTAAATTTCTTAAGCTTTCCCTTATCGATACTAATGCATCATCCTTCTTCTTTGATACAATTAGTTTTCCCGCTTCTAAGTTTTTTTTTTGAAATTCAAATATCTCCCTTTTCAAATTAGTTTTGTCCTTTTCTTGTTCCAAATATGGGCCAATTTCATATAAATAATAACGTTCAAAATTATCCAGTGATTTGATTTTTCGCATTCCGTTTATACCGGATTCCTCAATCTGCCGCTTCTCCTCAGCGGCTTTCGCTTTCACATTCCGTCTAAAATTTTCAAAAAATTCCAAAAATGGATATTAAAAATTTATAGAAACTAAAATGAATATGCATACTTGAAGTCCCTCCAATACTGCTTCCATTGCTTTTCACTTTTTAAAGCACCTCCCATTCCATTTAATTTGGTTGACAAGTCTGACCAATTTTGCTGTTGGGTGTTAACACCGGCATCACATTCGAATCTTTAAGGTTATGATAATTTTATTTTAACAAATATGAAAATTTAAATTAATTAGTTTACCTTTCGTGAGTAATGTTACCTTCTAAATAAGATAGATGAGCCCCTTTTTGTTCCGCACTGGCGCGTCGCCCTCGTTGAATAATGACTCTTTACAAAAATTTAGTAATATTATTTTGAATTTAATAAAAATATACAAATTTAAAATGTCTATTTACTTTTCGATACTGATTTTCTAAAAATATGCAAAAAAAATGCAAATTATCCAAAAAATTAGTTTAAATTCTTGGGCACTTTTGAAATTTCGAACCCGAAAATTTTTAAAACAAAATAAATTGTAAGTGTACATTTTTGACGTTTGGTATCTTGCTCATGATTTAATTTATCTTGCTGAATAATTATAGAATACCAATTAGGTGCGAAAATGTGTAAAATGCTCTTTATTACATTTTCACATTATCTTATGTGTTACAGAATTAGGCTACTGGAAAGTTACTTTATATGAAATTTTTAAACTTATTATGTGCCAATGTTTAGAACATAAATCTGGAAATATTTAAGGGCTACTATTTTGTTTTTTTAAATTCTGATTTATTAATATTTCCAATGGTTGTGTGAAATTATCCAAGCGGACAGATACAATTTTAGAAGCTTCTGGTATAAATGGGGTTGAAAAAATATTCTGTTTAATACAACTGTTGCCAGTATGTTAAATAAAGAATGCACATGAAATATTTTATGGCAACATCCGTTGCAAATATAGCATGATAGTTAGGTAGATTCAATACTTGGAAGTAGGGAAATTTTGGATATTCTGCGTTTCACCTGGTTGCCATTTGGACGTTGTAAATAGTCACGACTCTCATTTCCTTTTCAAAGGAGTCCATGATTTACCAACTTTTTTTGACCATTGAAAATATTTGTGTTTTAGAAGCTCTAAATTTCCAATGTATACATCTGATGATTCAGGGTTAACCGCAAAATTCGTAAACCTGCTTGGGGTTCTATTGACAGTATACATATATCCGGAGGAATCACTGAATCACATAATATGAAGATGGATTTTTATAATTTACAGTCTGTAAAAATATACCTGCTGAGAAATTTTTTCGATTTTGACAACAACAATCTGCATATGATGATGGTACAGTTAGAATGTAAAATTGTCAGGTGACAGTTTTTTTAAAGGATCTAACATGTGTTGAGATTCTACCATTTCGTTTCAAATGAATCTTGTTATAATAATGGAAATAATGCGGCAATTCGCTCGATATTCATCACCTTACATTGGTGGTATATGAGTCTCGAGAATCTTGAAGCGTTGTAGGTTTACCAATTAAAGTTTCAACAATTTACCAATTATTGTCCTCGCAGTTTGATTGAATATTTGTACGCATATTGAAGAAAGAAATTGATTAGGTCAATACCAATTAGGTCAATACCAATTTTGAGCTAAATCTTAAAGTTAAGCACCTCTTGTAGCGTATTGGCGGAATTTTTCTTCTATATGGCACTAGTTATGGCTGGTGCATGGAACAATTTTGCTCGTACGATTCGCTACAAATTTTTCTTGTTTTTGGGTAACAAATCCAACGTAATAATTAATTATTTTAGTACACAAGTAAATTTTTGGGGAACATCACGATCTTTATACTGACCTTAATAAGGAAGTAAAATTACTTCTTTTTTTCAGTGGGCTTAGAGATTCAAGCGGAAATAGGAAAACGAAACGAAAACCGGCACAAAAAAGAACCAATTAAAAAAACATAAAACCTAATTTTGACGAACAAATCATAGAATAATCTTCCACAATATTGATCGAATTTGTACTTGATTTGAAATGTAGCATTTCCAAAGTGATCTTTTCGTAATTTTTTTCTATTGTTTATTTTTTGAAACATTTTGTACTTAATAGTTTTATCCTATAAATCTTGTATTATTTTAAAATATTTGCAAAATAAATTTTGTAGCCCACGAAAGTGGGCCGCTGGTAAAAATAGTTGACCAAATGTCTGGTGTTGTATGCTGGAACGTAAAAATTGACCATGGAAATGTTTGGTGTATCGATCAAATTATTAACAATCTTGTAAAGCAGTAATTCATCAATTAGCATTCGTCTGTCGAACAAAGCTGACATATGAAAATATGACAACCGTATGATAATTTGGAAGTTACAGGAGCAAATTTAGTTAACATAATCTTAGTAAACTATCGCTGTATCTTCTCAATGCGATCTGAATAAATATTAGAGTAAGGGCTCCAAATATACGTGCAGTACTCAAGATGACATCTAACAATCGAATGATACAATGTTTTAACTATGCAAAACCAAACCCAGCAGCATTTGAGGTTTTTCGCAAAGATTAATATGAACATCAAATTGAAGACGATTGTGAAAATTTTCCTAAAACTACTCAGAGTATTAGTGACCTGGGACCACAGAATATTTTAAAATTGATTAGTGTACCTGGGACCACAGAATATTTTAAAATTGATTTATTTTCTATTAGAGTAGATCGTAACCTACTCAAAATAAGTTTCCGTTAGAATAGCCGGTGTTTAGGAACACCAGGGAAATTCCGTGAAACCCAATATTCGATAATTCTCTATAGAATATTCAAAAATCGTCAATCCTAAGTACCTGGGACCACAGAATTTTTTAAAATTGATTTATTTTCTGTTAGAGTAGATCATGTCCTATTAAAAATTGGTTTCCTTTAGGTTGGACTGAATTTAGGAATACCAGAAAAATTCCAGGTGGAAATTGGATAGATTTTATACGATAATCCTATACGATAATCCTAAAGGCAGAAAAAATATTGGTTGATTTGGGCCAGCCATCAACATCAGTTGCAAAAATAAATATTCATTCCAAGAAAGTGTTACTTTGTGTCTGGTGGAATTGGAAAGAAGTTATTTACTATGAGCTTCTGGAACATGGTCAAACTGTTTTAGCTGAACGTTGCCAGGCCCAATTGATTAGATTAAATGATGCCCTGGAAATAAACGACCATTCACGGGCCAACGAACGTGATCTGTCATGTTGCTTTATGACAACGCTCATCACACACAGCAAAAGCAAACCAGTAAGTGATCTTTAGCTTGCGCTGGGAAGTTCTCCCGCATGCGGCGTATTCTCCTGACTTATCCTCTTTTGACCACTATTTGGTTAGATCGATGTTTCTAATAGCCTTATTTGACTGACCAGTGATTTTCGAAAATTGAGATGCACGGAAATGGCTCGGTGAATATTTTGCCTCCAAATAACTAAGTTTTTATCTCGAATTCTATGGGCATCCATCAACTATCCAATAGATCTCAAAGTACTTTAGATAGTAATGGTGAATTTGATAATAAACCTTTATAACAAGTATATTTTCAATAAAGTTGAATTTGACCCAAAAAGCCGAGTTTTTACTTGCATACCTAATACTTATAACGCGTATTAATGTTTTATAAGTAATATTTTTTTACAGCAAGGAACGTAATAAACGAATAAAAAATTATAAATTTCTGTTTAATATGAATTTTATGTATTATTTACACTAACACTTTCATATTTATCTAGGAATTAGAAATACTTCACATTTTTCCATACACGCGTGAAGTTTTTCCTAAAAAAATTCCTAAAATATTTGTTTTGCCTTTTAGGAAAAAGTTCCCGTGCATAATTCAAGATGCCAATCAAAGACAACACCTAAGTCTTTAACATTGTTTACATTGTTTATTTTATAATCAATATTAACAAGTATTCTGATGACAGAGTATGAAAATTAGAAATGTTGCGTGTCAATTCATTTGCAGAACACCAATCAGAGAGAGCACCGAAATCATTTTGCAACAGATTACAATCATGAATACCAGTAATTTTATGAAATATTCTCAAATCATCTGCATATAGAGATGACAGCCCAATAAATAAGTGGATATATCACTAACCAATAAAATAACTAAGAGAGGACCTAGAATAGAACCTTGTGGCACTCTGGACGTGGCAACAAAAGGAAGTGGCCGACAGTTATCGACTTTCAGAAAACTTTCCCGGTTAGACAAATATGATGCAGTCCACTTACGAATATTCTCGCAGGTAATTCATTTAATTTAAGTTTTTTGACAAGTATTTAGTGGTTTACTTTATCAAAGGCCTTAGCAAAGTCTGTAAAAATACAATCAACTTGTCCGTTAGTATTAACTTCACCAAAAATCTTATCGAAAAATTCCATTGAGGCAGTTGATTTTTTAGCTACAAAACCAAGCTGTCTTGGATTAAGATAATTTCTGACAAACCTAACTAATTTATTTTGCATAACTTACTCAAACATTTTTCCGAATGAATTCAATATAGTTATAGGTCTATAATTTTCAATAAATTTTTCGATCACCAGATTTGATTAATGGAGTAATATAACCCTCTTTCCACTTTGAAGGAAAGATACATGTACGAAATGACTTGTTCAATATTAGGTACAAGGGTTTTAGTAAACCTTTGCCGCCCCGAGAAATAAAATAATTATTGATACCGTCGGGTCCCGCTGCTTTAATCAAATCCATACCCCTAATTATTGTTTCAATCTCAAGTTCAGAGATATCGAAATCCAGATTGGGTCTACAAATGATGATGTTAAAATCAAGCCCAGCATAATTGTAATCGAATTAAGAATTTGAATAAATCGATTGAAAGTGACTTGCAAACTTATTTGCTATAACTTGCGTAGTTGATGATACTTGATTATTAAATGCCATTTGACTAGGAAGAGCAGGTTTGTCTTGTAATTGCTAGAAGCAACCTATATTCAGCAAAACTGGATCTCAAATCATCAGTGCCAAATCTCTTTAATAGACACCTCAAACGTTTTTCTCTTCTATCAATTTAATTACCTTATTAGAGAACCATTCCGGATATTTTGACTTTATGTCTTTGAACTTCGTCCCATTCGAAAGAGCCCAAAAATCATTTAGTTCTCGATAAAGTAACTCCACGCAAACATTAACAGGGTTACTGTTTATGCCTGAAAGAAATAATAAAATTGATTAAATCAAATCATTATGTTGTAATTTAAATGATACTTATCTTATTGCAATTAGTTAATTCATCAGGAGTATACAGCTCAACGCAATGACATTTCGCAATGTAAACAAAATAATGGTGGCAAATGTATGTATTGTTGTTGAGTTGGCTACTCTTGTATCGATAAGATTGGTGTAGCAGTATTGATGAATGTAGATTGATCGTTATCGAATTAATGTAGACTGTTCATTAATGTAGATGGTTTGGTCTCGAATTAATGTAGAGTAGACGGATTTTCGTTATCGTTAGTCTGAAATCGTTAATATGATGTTGCAAAAAATATTTTTTACAATTTTCTTTCTCTTTGCGATTGGCCTTAAAACGAGTAAGTGCGAAATTCAAAATTTCTAAAAACTTTATCCATTACATAAGAATATTGAATTTTCATTAAAAATTATATAGAATAAATTATAGATCTAATACTTATATATGGTTTGAATTAATAAATAAAATTTATAGTTTCTTTATAAATTAATTAAGTTTATTAAAAATATTTAATGACCATATTATATTTGAATGAATTCCTATTATTTCAAAAATAATTAAATAAAGTTAATAAACAAAATTAATAGTGAAAACTTAAGTTCAATAAATTAAGTGTCGTGTGTGTTTTATTTTTACGTTCAAAATTCCTCACCGCGACATTTTGGTGCCGAAACCCGGGAATTAATTCCCAATTTAACGTAGTTGTGGTTATTGTTAAAGTCGATTATTTTCACGCATCTTTATTGCTACTATCAACATTTACTGTAGTTGATCTTTCTATTTTTCAATTATCTCTTTAATATTTAGTTGATAAACAGTGATCATTTCTAATATCGTTTAAAATGGCTGAAGTAGCTAGTTTAGTAAAGAGGCGTGGTTCGATAAAAGCCACAGTTACAAATATTAAAAAATTCACGGACAGGGTTGCTGTTGACCAAGAAGCCGGCCAAGCTGTGAACAAAGAGCAAATTGAAACTCGATTAGAAAAATTAAGAGAAGCTTGGATTGAGTTTCATGAGGTCGAAAACTTACTTTCATTACACCCTGGACAAATTTTAGAATCAGAAGATTTTGAAGACAAATACTACGATACCATGGCCGCATTACGGCACATGTTAAATATTCGAACTCCGAGTATAGCACCTCAGGCATCTATTTCTAACAATATTTCCGGCAGCAGAGGTATATATGATGGAGCATATGTAGGCGCAGATATACGACTCCCAAGGGTTGCAATCGAACCATTCTATGGAGATTATTCAAAATGGCAGTCGTTCCAGGACCAATTTACTACATCAATTGATGCAAACGAATCATTATCCAGCATCCACAAATTTCAGTACTTAAAAGGTTTTTTAAAGGGAGATGCGGCAAACCTGATTCGACACTTGGCCTTAACTGAAGCCAATTACATGGAAGCATGGAACAAACTTGTGAAACGGTACGATAAAAAGAAACGCACAGTAAAAGAAATGATTGAGCTATTTTTAAATCAGCCATCCGATATTTCCGGCTCAGTTAAAGTGTTACGATCAATATGTGACGTCTCAGATGAAGTACTTAGGGGGCTTAAGGCACTTGGTAAGCAATGGGAGACTCGAGAGCCATGGCTAATTCATTTGGTGCTTAAAAAGGTGGATATCGAAACGCAGCAGTTATGGGCACAGCATTCCAATGATATTGATTGTCCAAGTGTCACCGAACTATTAGAGTTTCTTACAAACCGTTGTGATGCACTTGAATCCTGTGCTCTAACTAAACGGTCTACTCAGGTACGTCAATATCCAACTGCTAAAATACTTACATCAACCACTGCAGAAAGTACCTCTGGTTGTCCAATGTGTAACAAGCGACACCCGCTATTTCGTTGCTTTCAATTTAAGAAATTAAAAGCTAATGCACGAACAAATTTTGTTCACCAGAAACAGCTATGTCAAAGATGTATGAGCTCAAGTCACAGTATTGAGACATGCGGAATAAAGCTAACATGTTACCATTGTGGAGGCGACCACAATACCCTTCTCCATATCAACGAAAATTCGTCTACTCTACATCAAATTGAAGGTTCTTCAACGGAAAATCAACCCATGGTTACATATACCACTACAGCTCAACAATCGTCCATTAACAAGACAACGGCTTCAACAATCAACACCGACAATATGTCTTCAATCAACAGTGAAAATAATCAGACAGGAAACAACTCTTACCCAAAACGCGAACAAAGTTCAGAAATTTGGAATTCGTACTCAAATTTCAGTGCTACAAATCGCACGTCGTGTTCCAACGCTGGTACTACGTTTAGTCCATCACGAGCAATATTGTCAACAATTTCAGTTAAAGTGTCAGTTACCAACGGTCCATCGGCTGTAATTCGAGCATTATTGGATAGTGGTTCACAATCATCGTTAATTAGTGAAAGCTGTGTTCATAGAATTGGTCTTAAGAGAGTACGAGCTTCTGTGATTGTGAATGGTCTTGGTGCAAAGCGTGCGGGTTATACAAAAGGTGCTGTTGAACTAAACATATATTCCAGATATGACGATACACATTCCACTAGGATAAATGCTTTAATTCTTCCAAAGCTAACAACATGCCTTCCGTCAGTTAGCATTGACAAAAGCAAATGGCCCATTCTAGACACAATCAACTTGGCGGATCCATCTTTCAATATTCCTGGAGAAATCGACATCATTCTTGGGAACGACGTATTTCTGGATATCATGATGCCAGAGAAAATCAATATCGAAAATCACTTGTTTGCACAAAACACAAGATTTGGTTGGATTATTGGAGGGCACTTTCAGGAAAATAATCATAACCATATTACCAGCTTTCATGTATCTGTTGCTAACAATGATCTAGAGCTGCAGCTTTTACAAAGATTTTGGGAACTTGAAGAAATTCAACCAAATGTCAAACTGACCGAAGCTGAACAACATTGTGAAGATCACTACGTCAAATCAACAACAAGAGATTGCAATGGCCGCTACATAGTTCGGTTACCGTTCAAAGAATCTACAGATATCCTTGGTGCTTCGTTGTACTGCGCGGCCAAACGCTTAACAGCAATGGAAAGGAAATTCCACAAAAACCAGATGTTTGGGGAAAAATATGAACATTTTATGAAAGAGTATTTTAATCTTGGCCATATGGAGATCATTCCAACCAATGGATTATCTAATAAGCATGTATACCTACCCCATCACGCTGTATGTAAAGAAACCAGCACAACTACGAAATTACGTGTAGTGTTCGACGGGTCATGTAAGACAACTTCAGGTGTTTCTCTCAACGATGCTTTGTTGGTGGGTCCGACGATTCAGGAGGAGCTCTTGTCAATTTTACTCCGCTTTCGCAGACACAACGTAGTCCTATCTGCTGATATTGAAAAAATGTACCGTCAGGTTAAATTGCATTCCGAAGATTGTGACTTCCAGAGGATAGTATGGAGAAGTAAATTAATTGAAGCTGTGCAACACTATCGATTAAATACCGTGACCTATGGTACGTCAAGCGCACCTTTTCTAGCGATCAGAACTTTGCACCAATTAGCGGATGATTACAAAGAGAAATATCCTGAAGCGGCAGCAATAGTAAAAAGGGATTATTATGTTGATGACATGCTGACTGGATGCGAAGATGTGCAGCAGGCAATAACCATATTCAACGACATGTCAAAGTTACTAGCTGAAGGGGGATTTAAACTGCGAAAATGGCATTCAAATAGCGAGGAAGTACTCAGTCATATACCGATTGAATTACGTGATACGAGCGATCTAGAATTGGACGATACTGCAAGTGTAAAGACATTGGGGCTACACTGGAACCCAGTCCAAGATACATTCACTTTTAAAATTTCTCTCGATCTAGATATTAAATGCACAAAAAGGTCATTGCTATCAGAGGCGTCGCGAATATTTGACCCTCTTGGATGGATTTCTCCAACAACGATTTCAATTAAGTTGTTATTTCAACAATTATGGCTTCGAAAAATTGATTGGGATGACGAACTCCCAAAGGACATGCAGGAAAAATGGGTCAAACTTCGATCGTATTTACCAGAGCTGGCGCAGATTTCAATTCCAAGACCATTGCAGGCAGCAAATAATATAAATGCTCAAATCCATATATTTTCAGACGCATCAGAATTGGCGTATTGCGCTGTTGCTTACCTGCGAACCGAAAAAATGGGAATCTTTACTACTCGACTAATTGCTGCAAAAACCAGAGTTGCTCCAATCAAGCAAGTTTCATTACCCAGGCTAGAATTATGTGGTGCAGTTTTGTCGTGTCGGTTGATGAAATACATTCAACGATCTTTGGCAATCAATTCCTGTGACGTTTTCGCCTGGACGGATTCCCGGATAGTATTAGCATGGCTATCGGATCATCCTAGAAAATGGAAATGTTTTGTGGCTAATCGGGTTTCAGAAATAATAGAGACAATTCCAAGAAAACACTGGATGTATGTGCCATCGAGAGAAAATCCAGCTGACCTTGGATCTCGTGGAGTAATTCCGTCTATCTTAATACAAAATGAACTATGGTGGAATGGTCCTAATTGGTTGGGGAAAAATAATGAACAATGGCCAAATGATCCTGGGCAATCGGAGAAACTACGCATCGACGAGCGGAAGAAGAATTACGACTGCTTTCATGCTCATATTCAAATTGATATTTGTGCTACGTTATTCGAAAATGTTTCATCATTGCAGAAAATTTATCGGATACTTAGTTATGTATATAAATTTATTTCTTTAATAAAAGTAAGAATACGAAAACGAGCCGAAGAAGAGAAACAATTATTACCGGATCCAGAAACATCAATAACACTTTACGAATTAATTCTTGCCGAAAATTTATGTATTCGATGGGCACAAGAAGAATCATTTTTAGACGAGATAACAAGTCTGAAAAAAAATAGGCAATTACCAGTTCGGAGCAATCTGTTAAGCTTAACACCATTTTTAGATGAGAACGGAATATTAAGAGTTGGTGGTAGAATTCAAGAAGCAAGCTGCAGTTTTGATACGAAACATCCAATAATACTACCAAAGAATCACGTATTGAGCCACTCCATCATCACGTATTATCACACGAAGTATTTGCATCCAGGAGCCACACTACTAAGCACTCTAATCAAGCAGAGATTTTGGATAATAGGGTGTCGAAACATGACTAGATTTGCCGTGGCAAAATGCGTGACGTGCTTCAAATACAAACAACATAGCAATCAACAACTAATGGGCAATCTACCAAAGGCTCGGGTGTCGTCGTGTCGACCATTTTTAAGCACTGGGGTTGATTACGCAGGTCCAATATATATAAAAGAAAGAACTGGCAGAGGTCCCTGTAAAACTAAAAAAGGATATATTGCCTTATTTGTTTGTATGTCTGTTAAGGCGGTACACATTGAGATCGTGAACGATATGACTAGCGAGACGTTCATAGCTGCATTACAAAGATTTGTATCCCGAAGAGGGTTACCTGTTGAAATTTTTTGTGATAACGGCAGTAATTTTGTTGGCAGTAAACGTGAACTTGACGAATTATTTGATCTTTACAAATCAGAAAAACATTTTAATCTAATATCACAATTTTTATCTTCGCAGAGAATCAAGTTTAACTTTAATCCTGCCAGCGCACCACACTTTGGGGGATTATGGGAGGCTAATGTGAAATCAGCGAAACAGCATCTAAGAAGAGTCGCTGGGACGATACCGCTAACATTTGAAGAGCTCACTACATTAATGACACAAATTGAGGCTGTTCTCAATTCACGACCACTATGCCAAATGTCAGAAGATGTATCTTCCTTTGATGTGCTAACACCTGGGCATTTTTTGATTGGTGAACCTCTTACAGCAATACCGGAGCCAAATCTAATGCATTTGAATACATCAAAATTATCGAAGTGGCAGAATATCCAAAATCGTGTCCAAGGCTTTTGGAAAGTCTGGTCAAAAGATTATCTGACTAGTTTAAATCAAAGGTCAAAATGGAAAACAACAACAAAAAATTTGGCCGTTGATCAATTGGTTCTCATCCAAAACGACAACATTCCGAAGGGTACCTGGTTACTTGGGCGTATTGTAGAGTTACATGCTGGACATGATGGATGTGTTCGAGTAGCAACTATTAAAACAACCAAAGGATTAATTAAGCGGCCAATCGTAAAATTAATCCCGGTACCTGTAGAATAAAATTAAAAAAAAAAAAAGCGAAACGTTTTATTCCATGTCAATGCATAATAACTCAGGCCTTCAGCCGCATATTTGTATTTCATTTGTTAATGTTCTTGCTTTAAATCTTAATCATTAGTGTAAAATTTGAATGTCGCATTTATTCATTATATTTTTTGATTTGATTCCATCAATTTTGTGGCCCAGAATGTTTATGCCTGAAAGAAATAATAAAATTGATTAAATCAAATCATTATGTTGTAATTTAAATGATACTTATCTTATTGCAATTAGTTAATTCATCAGGAGTATACAGCTCAACGCAATGACATTTCGCAATGTAAACAAAATAATGGTGGCAAATGTATGTATTGTTGTTGAGTTGGCTACTCTTGTATCGATAAGATTGGTGTAGCAGTATTGATGAATGTAGATTGATCGTTATCGAATTAATGTAGACTGTTCATTAATGTAGATGGTTTGGTCTCGAATTAATGTAGAGTAGACGGATTTTCGTTATCGTTAGTCTGAAATCGTTAATATGATGTTGCAAAAAATATTTTTTACAATTTTCTTTCTCTTTGCGATTGGCCTTAAAACGAGTAAGTGCGAAATTCAAAATTTCTAAAAACTTTATCCATTACATAAGAATATTGAATTTTCATTAAAAATTATATAGAATAAATTATAGATCTAATACTTATATATGGTTTGAATTAATAAATAAAATTTATAGTTTCTTTATAAATTAATTAAGTTTATTAAAAATATTTAATGACCATATTATATTTGAATGAATTCCTATTATTTCAAAAATAATTAAATAAAGTTAATAAACAAAATTAATAGTGAAAACTTAAGTTCAATAAATTAAGTGTCGTGTGTGTTTTATTTTTACGTTCAAAATTCCTCACCGCGACAGTTACTATTAAATAATTTTTGCAAATCCACGTTGAGGAGCTTCTCATCTATCTTTCCATAGTCTAGAAAACACGACGAATGAAAATTAGAACTACATTTAGATTATTCAAAGCAACAAGTTTCTATACATACCATCGGTTTGGTATATTAATCATGCATCTATGCATGTATTTTAGAAAGTACGTCACAACTTGGAAAATAAAGCTTCGATTCGATAATATTGGAAATGACTAAATCTAAGATTCTATTCTGATGATTTATGATAGAGTTGAATTGCTTATCACCAAAGAAATTAATGATTCAACTATAACTTCAGCAACAGCGCCTACATAATCGATTGGATTAACATAAGTTGATAATCGTATACAACAAATTTGGTTTTAATCCCTTGATTTTATAAATTGGATGCATGCAGTTAGACGCCGAACTATTCGGACAGAAGTAAACAACACAAATTAATAACGTACCTCAATTATAGGAAGACATAGTTTGACCAAGACTTCATCAAAAGTGTCTTCACCAGACGTATCCGCAACCGAATTCGTAGCTTCACATCATTTATAAAATTAATACTGTCAAAATATTAAACCAAACAATTTTAAAGCTTTCAGATACCAAATTTTATCATAAAAATTTAAAAAATTTGAAATGCTGTAAAGGAATTTGGAATTAAAAATTGTATTATTAAAAACATTTCTACTGTGTAAAAATTTTCGTATATGACTTAAATGATTTCAAATGAGTTAAAAAGTCACAACCAAGAATACTATATTTGCCGAATACTCTTGAACATAATAAGGTAATACGATTTGTACTTTATGGACTTCCAAATATGGCAGAAGAACGAAAATTGAGGCACACTTGAAGGACGTTACACCCTAATAGGAAAACGTATCAAGACGATGCAATTTACATCGTCAGCTTTAAAAAAGGAACGAATAACTTCGGTAAACTGAACCATTCTTACAAAAGAATTTATCACACCATTTGAAAATGGGAAATGCAACTATTAAAAGGCCAACCCAGTGTCTTCATTGTTTTAGATTCGGACATGGTATACCCATGAATTAACATAAATTCGTAATGTATTTTCTGCAGCTTAGTTCATGCTGATTCCAATGTTGACTGCCCATTGAAAAACGATGCTGTCAAATATGTATATGAAAATTGCAAAGGAACCCTGCAGCCAACTCCATTATTTGTCCAAATTATCTTGAAATTAAAAAAATTTTAATAATCGGTATGGTACAACAAAAAATTAACTCAGGAGTCTTTTTATGTACTAACCCTACTAACTAACTTTAATTCTAATATTTTTACAAATATGTAATTCAAATTAGTAATCGTAATAATATTAATGGGAATTCTAAATATCATTCAGGTAACTTAGTTAATTCAAATTTATTTAATGCGGGCGAATTATTTGCTGAATTTAGTGAATTAGTAGAAGGTTTAAAAGACTGGACATTTAAAGAGGTACAATTCCGTACAATTGTTGGGGTAGCTATTATATGTATATTCCATTGTCTCATAAGATAATAAAAATTTATACATCGAATACACAAAGCGTTAAAGAGAAGAAGCTTGAGCTTATCCAGTTTTTGAATAAATTCGATATTGATGACGCTATTTTAACAGAAATATATGTACTTAAAAACTAATACTAAATTTTTCATACCTAATTATAATTTGAATTTGTAGAGATCGAGGTGGTACAGGTTATGGTGGTGCGTTGGTATATTAATTAAGCATATACATTATCAAATTAAAGATTTGCCTCTTAGTGCTAGTGAACGCGTTGGAATATATGTTAAATATAATTTGGAGCAAAATCGAATGATGAAAGTTTGAGAAACGAGTCCGAATTGGAACTGTATTCGAAATAATAATGGGGAAGGACCCTTTTTAATTATTAAATAAATAGTGATACCTGTATTCTGATTATAACTGTCAATTTTGACCACCTTCCAGTAGTGTGTATCCTAAATAAAGATTATCGATAAAATCCTGATCACTATAAAGAATTCTACAATTATAAAGCCACAAATGGGGATGTGTGCCTACTTTTACTAAACCATAACCTAACAAATATCAATTTCGATTTAGATCTAAAATCAATTTAATATATCGATTGTTATGTTAATTATCTCACGCATTGTATCGAGAAGGCTAGAGATTCCTTCACTCCAATAATTAGCTGACATAAGTTCATCGCCTAGCATTATCATATTTAAATTAATTTTTTTTTCTATTATGAAATTTAAAAATTAATTCGAATTCGTAATAAAAAGAGACTCCAATGGTTAAGATCAGATTGTTAAGATTTTAAACCAACGTATTGCCACAAAAATATTTAAACTAGTTAATGAAAATGTCAGCATAAGTTAGAACTAATAGATAAATCTCGAAATCCCGCCACTTAAATCTTTTTTTTTGTAGGTCATGATAACATACTGGTTTTAAGTGAAGAAAATGCACAGGTGTTTGTCAAAACATTTCATTTAGCTCGTGGTGCCATAAAACCAACTACGCCTTTAGAAGTGCAAAGAAAGAAAATGCCAGAAATTGGAATCAAATATCTACGTCTTATATTTAAGAATTGTTTACGCATTTCTTTTTTCGCCAAATTAGCAATAATTGTACCGATCCTCAAGCTATGGAAGGATCTTATACATGTTCGAAAAGCTATCGGCCTATTAGTCTATTATGTACCTTGCGGAAATTGTTAGAATAAGTCATTAATACAAGATTAGGAATACATCTTGAAAATACTAATATTTTAATAAAAGAGATATTTGGATTTAGACGCCACTATTCTACAGTCCACCAAATTCATCGTATTTCATAATCAATAAAATTGAGGTGTGGCCAACACACGACTTTCTTTTACGAACAGAGAATTTTGAGAAATTTAATTTTTTTCCTAATTTTTTTTTTTTATTTGTTTTTAATTTTTGGAAACATTTTGTACTAAGCAGTTTTTTATAAACCTTATATTTTTTAAGATATTTAAAAAATAAATTTTCTGGACCAAGGGAGTGGCCACTTCCGGTTAGCCGATTTGGAGTAAAATTCACTGGGACCTCCGAATTTATCCAAAAAGCTTAAATCTGAAGTTTCAGTTCGATTGGTTAAACCATCTGGGTTGTAGAGAGGACACAGACAGACTGACAGACTGACAGACTGACAGACTGACAGACTGACAGACTGACAGACTGACAGACTGACAGACTGACAGACTGACAGACTGACAGACTGACAGACTGACAGACTGACAGACTGACAGACTGACAGACTGACAGACTGACAGACTGACAGACTGACAGACTGACAGACTGACAGACTGACAGACTGACAGACTGACAGACTGACAGACTGACAGACTGACAGACTGACAGACTGACAGACTGACAGACTGACAGACTGACAGACTGACAGACTGACAGACTGACAGACTGACCGACTGACAGACTGACAGACTGACAGACTGACAGACTGACAGACTGACAGACTGACAGACTGACAGACTGACAGACTGACAGACTGACAGACTGACAGACTGACAGACTGACAGACTGACAGACTGACAGACTGACAGACAGACAGACAGACACCATTTCGAAACCCACTTTTTCGGACTCAGGGGACCTCAAAACAAATAAATCTCTAAAAATCTCTAGGTCCAAAATTTTCATGATTACTATACTTTATTTTACGAGAGTAAATGAAAGTAAAAAGTGTGCAGCATGTAATGGGTGGGAAAAATCATTTTGATACAGTGTGTAAAAAGAAAAGTAAAAATGTGAGAGAATTGAATTATGAAAGTGACAGTTCTAATAGCAGCGATTCATGTTCACAATATCCATTGAAAATTGATAAGATTGTTGACAACTCTAAATACGGTAGTGGTACAAAAGCTGAATTAAAACTAAAATTTGATAAATGGGAAAAAAGATTGTGCAATCTCGATACAGGTGCAGATGTATGTTTCAGATGTATGTATGTGCAGATCGGATGTAAACAGTATTATAGTTTAGTGGAATGTCCGAAACTAAATAAATCAAAAATAAAATTAAGCAGGTTTGGTGGTAATCCGATAAAAGTTTTATGGTGAAATTGAAGTACCATGTGATCATAAAAATAAAAGATATATTATAATTTTCCAAGTAGTTGATGTTAACCATGGACCATTGTTGTCAAATAGTGCGTGTATATCTCTCGGACTTATAAAGTATTGCAATGTTATAACAAAAAATGAGCTACCATTCGATAAAAACGGAAATAATAACGAATTGGATATTAAAGTCGCGTTAAGTAAAAATATAAACAGTAGTATAATAAATTGGAATGCAGAAAAAATTATAGAAAAATATTGTGATGTGCTTACTGGCTACGGTTTATTGCGCGGTGAAGTAGAACTGGAGATAGATCAATCTGTACAACCAGTTATCCAATCAGCTCGACGGGTTCCGATGGCCTTAAGAAAACGATTAAAAACGGAACTGGATACATTAGAGAAGGATGAAATTATAACAAAAGAAGAAAATAATACCGATTGGGTGAGTAACATTTTGTTAGTAAAAAAGAACAACTCATTTAGAATTTGCTTAGATCCGATTCCATTAAATGTTGCTATCAAACGTCCTCTCTACCAGTTCAATACATTGGATGAAATTTTTCCTGAGCTAGGAAAAGCTAAAATATTTTCTACAGTTGACACAACGAAGGGATTTTGGCATGTTAAACTTACCTAATCAAGTAGTAAACTTACAACATTCTGACGCCTTATGGTCGATATAGATGGCTAAGATTACCTTTTGGGATAGCGTCGGCGCCAGAAATATTTCAAAGGAAAATATATGAAGTCATACATGATCTCAAAGGTATTGAGATTCTGGCGGATAATATTCTGATATACGGTTGTGGTGAAACAATGTCTGATGCTTTAATGGACCATGATAAAAATCTCGAAGGTCTTTTATTACAATTAAGACAAAATAATTGTAAGCTAAACAAATCCAAATTAAAATTATGTGAAAGAAGTGTAAAATTGTATGGAAATATTTTAACCGATCAAGGTCTGATGGCAGATGAAACTAAAATATTAGCAATAAAAAATATGCCATCTCCCAAGGGCAAGCAGGACTTACAACGCTTTATGGGTATGCTTAGTAACCTAAGTAGATATATCAAGAATTTGAGTACAGAATGTGCTGAACTTAGGAAATTGACATTAGAAAAAACTGAGTGGAAATGGACTGCGAGTGAAGATCATCAATACCAAAGACTAAAGGATCTAGTCTCTGACGTAAAAAAATAAATATTTTGGATTTGGAAAACCAATTACGATAGAATGTGATGCTAGTAGCACAAGACTTGGTGTAGCTGTTTTTCAAGATGATAAGATTATTGGCTATGCATCGCGAACTTTGACATCAGCCGAAAAAAATCATGCAATGATCGAAAAAAAACTATTAGCAATAGTTTTTGCCTGCGTTCGGTTTGATCAGATGATAGTGGGAAATGTGACAACAATAATCAAAACAGATCACAAACCATTGGTTTCGATCTTCAAGAAGCCTCTACTGAAAGCTCCAAAGAGACTACAGCTAATGTTAATGATTTTGCAGAGATATAACATTAATATTCAATATGTTGAAGGTAAAGCAAACATTATCGCAGATGCTTTGTCAAGAGCTTCTTACGACATATGCGAAAATAATTCATTTAATAGGGAAATCAATCGTGCAAATATTTTCAAAATATCTTCGGAAGAACAAGTATTCGAAAATATTCGAGGTTTAACTTTAATAAAGTGTTTATATGTTTCCAATGAACGAGTGGAAAATATACAATTAGAAACTTCAAGTGATCCATCTCTACAAACATTGGTTAAGTTTATTGCAAATGGATAGCCGAAGAATATTCGTGATGTTCCTGAAAATATTAAAATGTATTTTAAATATAAAGATGAGTTATCTGCGCAACAAGGATTGATATTTCGTAACAAAAAAATTTTAATTCCATATATTTTGAGAAAATTAATGTTAGAAAAAGTTCATGTTTCTCACCTAGGAATTAAAAATATAGTTAAGTTTGCAAAGGAAAACATATTTTGGCCTAACATTTCTTCGGAAATAAAAGAGAAAGTGCAAATGTGCGATATATGTATGATGTTTTCTAAATCGCAATCCAAAGCAATTCCAACATATGCTTTTCAATTTGTTTCCATGGATGTGTTTTCGATTACATATAAAGAAAAATCATATACAATGTTGATTACAATGGATAAATATTCTGATTTTTTTGAACTGGATATACTAATCAGCTTATCAGTACTTATTGAAATTTGTAAACAAAATTTTAGCCGCCACGGAATACCTCAACGTGTTTGTTCTGACAGTGGAACAAATTTTGTTAACAAGCAGTTTGAGGAATTTTTTTGAAAATGGGGATTCGAACATGATACTTCATTTCCTCATCTTCAAAGGGGAAACGGTAAAGCGGAATCAGGCTGAAGAATCTAACAAAAATAAATTAATTTTATTTTTTTTTAATTTTTTATTTTTTTTTTTTATTTGTTTTTAATTTTCGGAAACATTTTGTACTAAGTAGTTTTTTGTAAACCTGATACTTTTTAAGATATTTGCAAAATAAATTTTCTGGACCAAGGGAGTGGCCACTTCCGGTTAGCCGATTTGGAGTAAAATTCACTGGGACCTCCCAATTTATCAAAAAAGGTTAAATCTGAAGTTTCAGTTCGATTGGTTAAACCATCTGGGCTGTAGAGAGGACACAGACAGACTGACAGACTGACAGACAGACAGACAGACAGAGAGACAGACACCATTTCGAAACCCACTTTTTCGGACTCAGGGGACCTCAAAACAGATAAATCTCTAAAAATCGCAAGGTCCAAAATTTTCATGATTACTATACTTTATTTTACTAGAGTAAAAGAAAGTAAAAAATAAACAGATGCAATAAAAAATCCACCGGAATAATTCTCTTAGACCTTGAGAAAGCATTCGTAAGAGTAACTTTTCCGTTCAAATAAATAATACTGCTTAAGACGTTTACGAAATTCTGAATTCTGTTGAATTTTGCAGTCGATTCTCGATTAACATATTACTTTCTTTTACTCTAGTAAAATTAAGTATAGTAATCATGAAAATTTTGGACCTTGAAATTTTTAGAGATTTAATTGTTTTGAGGTCCCCTGAGTCCGAAAAAGTGAGTTTCGAAATGGTGTCTGTCTGTCTGTCTGTCAGTCTGTCAGTCTGTCAGTCTGTCAGTCTGTCAGTCTGTCAGTCTGTCAGTCTGTCAGTCTGTCAGTCTGTCAGTCTGTCAGTCTGTCAGTCTGTCAGTCTGTCAGTCTGTCAGTCTGTCAGTCTGTCAGTCTGTCAGTCTGTCAGTCTGTCAGTCTGTCAGTCTGTCAGTCTGTCAGTCTGTCAGTCTGTCAATCTGTCAGTCTGTCAGTCTGTCAGTCTGTCAGTCTGTCAGTCTGTCAGTCTGTCAGTCTGTTAGTCTGTCAGTCTGTCAGTCTGTCAGTCTGTCAGTCTGTCAGTCTGTCAGTCTGTCAGTCTGTCAGTCTGTCAGTCTGTCAGTCTGTCAGTCTGTCAGTCTGTCAGTCTGTCAGTCTGTCAGTCTGTCAGTCTGTCAGTCTGTCAGTCTGTCAGTCTGTCAGTCTGTCAGTCTGTCAGTCTGTCAGTCTGTCAGTCTGTCAGTCTGTCAGTCTGTCAGTCGGTCAGTCTGTCAGTCTGTCAGTCTGTCAGTCTGTCAGTCTGTCAGTCTGTCAGTCGGTCAGTCTGTCAGTCTTGTCAGTCTGTCAGTCTGTCAGTCTGTCAGTTTGTCAGTCTGTCAGTCTGTCAGTCTGTCAGTCTGTCAGTCTGTCAGTCTGTCAGTCTGTCAGTCTGTCAGTCTGTCAGTCTGTCAGTCTGTCAGTCTGTCAGTCTGTCAGTCTGTCAGTCTGTCAGTCTGTCAGTCTGTCAGTCTGTCAGTCTGTCAGTCTGTCAGTCTGTCAGTCTGTCAGTCTGTCAGTCTGTCAGTCTGTCAGTGTGTCTGTGTCCTCTCTACAGCACATACGGTTTAATCAATCGAACTAAAACTTCAGATTTAAGCTTTTTTGATAAATTGGAAGATCCCAGTGAATTTTACTCCAAATCGGCTAACCGGAAGTGGCCACTCCCTTGGTCCAGAAAATTGATTTTGCAAATATCTTAAAAAGTATCAGGTTTACAAAAAACTACTTAATACAAATTGTTTCCAAAAATTAAAAACAAATAAAAAAAAAAAAAATTAAAAATTAAAAAAAAATTTAAAAATTTAAAAATTAAAAAAAAAAATTAGGAAAAAAATAAAATTTCTAAAAATTCTCTGTTCGTAAAAGAATGTCGTGTGTTGGCCACACCTCAATTTTTTTAAACGACATACCCAAATCAAATTGAGAGTGCGAAATTAGGCTTTTTGCTGACGATAAAACATTATCTACTAGTAACATTTTAGCAGAACCCATTACTAATTCCCTTAACAACTACGTAAATACTTTATGAAATTATTTCAAGACATGGAATCTTAAATTAAAGGTCAATAAATGCCAGGAAATTTATTTAACACGGTGTAGGTCATCTGTAAAAATTCCCCGAAACCATATTCATGTCCTCTTCAATGGGAATTATGATTGAAATATCTTGGTAACATACCAAGACGATCATATAAATATGGTAAAACAGTTGTAAAATGTGACACTCTAGTAAACTCAGAAAACTAAGCTTTACAAATAAATGTCTCTTGTACAAAAGCATTAAAGCAATTATAATATTTGGCTCTACAGAAATAAATTAAACGTTCTTTTTGGGGAACCATACAAAAACTTAATATTGTATAATGAGTACATTTATTAAGAAAAACACTCCTTACTTTTCCGGCCAATAAACAACCTTGGTAAATGTGTTTTGTTAAACCTTGTTATGACATCTATTGCCATGCCATTTGTATTGAAGTCAGCGCCTAACAATTTAAAGCTGCATATATCGAAAATTCCTAAAATTTTACTCCAACCCAGGAACCTTCAAATAAACCGCGAAAGAGTTCGAATAATATCCAAAGAAAACCTTAACAAATATCCGTGCAAGCTCCAAAAATCCCATCTTCTTACGGACAAAATGAAGTTCACACCGCTTAAAAGATGCAAAGTACATACCGACGAGAAGCTGTTCCCAATTATTACCGAAATGATCTTGTTGGTCCGAGTTGGTCTAAAATACCTTCAGGAGAAGCTCGAATTATTGGCAGGAGCCAAAAACCTAAATCTTTTATTGTTTGGGCTGGATTTACCGCTGTTGGAAATCTACTGCTGAAATTCTTCAATGAAATGATCAAAATAAACCAGGCAATTTATCTCTGTAAAATTTTCGATTAAGTAGTTCTTTTCATGGACTTCTGGACATTATCTAAATAATGATTGAACCTTTTAACAATAGTCTTTTTCGGCTCATATATATAGTCATTGATTCAACAATGGAATTGAGACAAATTTCTGGACTGTTTCAAGTTATGCAATAGCCACCGTATTTCCCGAATTTAAATCCGTACGACTATTTTTTTGGGGCATTCTTAGAGACTTAAGCCTGCCCCATACCACATACAAATTTGGAATCGTTCATTACGTGCACCGTCATGAACTGCTGGTAACAATTTTAGTAAACGTTTTAAGTTATATGTTGATGCTGATGGAGGCTATTTTAAAAGTTCTTTAATTTTTCCATTAAATAAACGTGTTATTTACAAGTCTATAAAATTGCCAAATGATTTAATTAAAATTCTTTATAAATATTTAGAACTTATTCAGTCTGCGTAATTTATTGTCTCCCGGTATATTGTGTTTGAATTTGTGTAAGTTAAAGGAATGCCTACCTCGAAATAGGATAACATGTCATCATTGTCATAATGCCCTTAAGAAAATAATTAAAATATAGAAAAGAAAGATTTAGGAAAGTTTAATTTTAAAATTAGTCTGGGGAATTGTCTGGCCAGAGCCTTATATCCATTTAATTTTTTAAAAGAATTTTGGATGGAATTTCTTTTTAGTTGTTCGACAAAATCTCTTTTTCAAGACGAATTCTAGCAGAGCCTTCTAGAGTATAGAGCCATAATCTTAATGATGTATTTTTTAGAAGCTTTTTTAGTGGTATAATTTTTCAATGATTTCCATAGGAATCCATAGTAAAAATGGTGTTTTTTAGGTTCAAGTTTTTCAATGAAAAAAGCAAAAATGTCATAAAATGTTGATATAAAAGTTTTCTGCTTATCTTTAAGAACAATATGTAAGAAGGCCTTATTGGTATTAAGTAAATATTAATTGCAGAAATATTAAAATTAAATTATTTCTACAATATATTTTTTCGAACTTTCATTTTGAAAAATACATTAAAGTTGGCTCTGACAAATTAAAATAATACTTGCTAAATTTATCTTTAGTTTTACTAGTGTACGTAAGATGTCTAAAATGGTCACAGAAAAATAGGAAAAAAATTATTTAATCGCAAAATTATCACACGTTCCTATATTTTGAGAATTTGTTTTGCTTTTTCTACAATTTTTGAACTTGAAATTTCCCCAGGTGGTAATTTTTGGTACGATTTTTCCAAATTTTTTCGGCCATCACTGCCATCTATGTAATGTATATTGACTTAACGACCAAACGAATCGTAGTAAGCTTTTATTTCAATTTGACCAGAATGCTGCTGTTATGAACTTTTTTTAATATTTTGGTTTAAATAAATCAATTATTACAAGAAAATGAAAACGATTTTCTTAAACGATATTCATATATATTGAAATTCAAACATTTATGAAAGTATTTCAGAAATCATAATTAAGAATTTGTAACGTTTTCATTTAAAAGATTGTCTTAGGAAAAAAAGTGATTTCCCATATGTTTTGTGTGTTTTACTATGAAAAGTTTCATTTTTTCCTCGTTTCTAATTCCCTTATAAAAGCTCAGATTTTTTGATTATGGCTCTATAAAATACAGGGTGCTCTGATTCTAGTGAAAAACCTAAAAAGAGCCCAAGTCAAAAATTTTTGATTTGAATCTCTTTTTAGGTTTTGATTGAGAGTCTCTCTGAAAAAGCATTTCAGTCGAAAAGCATTTTAACTAGTAACTAACCTTCTAACTTTTAACTCAAACTCCGTTTTTTTAATGAAATGTTTTTGCCGGTAAGTATGCCGGTAATTGCTTGAGCCGGTAAGTTTGCTAATGCGACTATTATGGCACATTATTTAGGCCAATTTTTGCGTATTTTAGATTTGCGCCGGAAACTACTGTATAGTAATATTTGGTTCATCCAAATAGAAACACGTTTCAAATAGTTCTCTATACTCAGGTTCTTTACATCCAAGTAACACGCAACAAAAATGTAATTTTCTTAACTTTGATAAAAATGTGATAACTTCAAATGATACTTTCATTACATCATCTTGATATCAATTTACTTTCGTACATTATGTATACGTATAACATTATAAGATTCGTTCATTTTGTGCTCTTATCCATATAGCTGGTTGCAATACTTTTTATGAAACTTTAACGATAACAAACAAAACAAATGAAATGACTTTGTTACAATACATTAAGATGCATTTGAGAGATGAGATGAAAAAAAAAAGCTGTGCTTTTTTTTTAAATGCAATTGAAATGGATAAAAGGATTTTTTTTTTGTTCAATGCTTTTCGTACGTGTACACCATAATATCATGTTGTATATTTCAGGGAATGCTATTGTTCTGCTTACTATACTTAAACCATACATATAATATGATATGTTCTTTCGAGTTAGACCGATATAATATATGGATAGCAGTAATGAAATTCCATGTGCTTTTAACGAAACGAATAAAAACGAAATCATATGTACGTTAGATGTATAGAAGACATTTTTTAAATTGATCTGTCAAATAGAACGTATGGTACAAATGTAATTTGTCTTTAATGTAATAATAAATTACGTGGAATAATAATTTATATATAGAATTTTAGGTGATTCTTGAATTTTAGATCAGATATGGGTGCACTACATTCAATTTGTGTTGGTGGTACTATCGAAATTTAGGTTACAATAGTTAGAGTACGAAATTGTAAAATATTATTTCAAAAGGTTTACAATTAATTCGTCTACAAAATAGGCCAAAAAATGTATCTAAATGAGTTTTTGATCAGATACTTTAGGCACGTACCTAGAGAACATTTAGGGTAGGAAATATTAAATTATGAAAACTTATTTCAAATTATTGTTCATTACGAAGCGGCATAATTTATACTTTTTGAAAGAATAATTGGAAAAAATTTAAAGTTCCAGCTCGCCAAATGATTAGGCAAAGTTGATATCGTAATATTGTCTATGATTGTATTGAATGAACAAGAGTTTGCTTTTTTGTTCCATGTTTCCAGCTAGTGCGGTTCAAGAGGTGTTCAATCATAACAAATCGGTGTTTTCAAAAACAATTAAAAATTAAAATTTTGTTTATTGTGAATGCGAATTAATGTACAACACGTTTCTGTAAAATCGTCATTTTCACTAACAATTTGTTTTATATTCATTTTGTTTCATTGCAAACAATTCGCTACTGCCAAACACTTCTGAGTAGATGATGCTCAATGGAACGCAAGTTTTTGTGACAGATAGTTAAACATAATCTCAATTAAAATAAAACTGCTAGGTTTTAACAAAAAAATACGATGTTATTCCATTAATTATAATAAGTAATAAAATCATATCACAAATAAACCAAAATTTTTTTTTTTTTTAACCCTAATCCTGTCAACATATTTTTGTTATGTCAGTAAATTCAAATTATAATTAAATAATTTACTAAATTTTTGCGTAGAATGCCAAGTACGCTGTATGGAATGAGCGCGCCAAGTTTGCCAGAGTTCTTTCATATGTATTCGTATACGAATCCAATTGGAATTACACTAGTTTATACTGGATTATTATAGATTTAATACTCGTATGTAGTGGTGCAAATTACACTGCTAAATTCTAATGTAAAGAAATTTTATTAAAAACAAGAAATAAAGGATTTTTAAAAATTCAAATAAAGATATTATAAATTGTATGACTAAGTTTAGTACAATTTCTAATTTTTACTGACGATTTTTATACTAAATAAGTAAAAATGGCTTAAAACCGATATTTCAAATGATTAAGGGATATCACATATACATTTATCAACTTTCATGCTTGCTGTTATTTATCTCGTTTAAGAAAACATCGACAGTACTAAAAAGCCAGGATTTAAACCCGGTTTATTTAAAGAAAAACAATTAAAAATTATTCAAAATGTATTCCAATAAGAATTTAAAATGGTAAATTGAAAAGAAGCCTATATGTCACTCGAAATTGTAAAAATGTAATTTTGTAGAACTTTTATTAAATGAACCATTCGTATACATTTATTTCTTTTTTAATAAGGTAATTTAGAGGCCTATTCCATGTGCTAGACAAATCTTTGTCATCATTGTTGGCAATGGCCAATATTGGCTTATGAGAGTTGAGTGCAATTTAGAACTTTAATTAAATGAACGATTCGTATGGGTTAGGGTTTCTTAATTAGGTAATTTAGAGACCTAATAAATTTGCTAGCCAAACTTTTGTCATCTTTGTTGGCAATGGCCAATATTACCTCTTTGAGAATTGAGTGCGATTTCAAAAATAAATTTTGTAGAACTTTTACTAAACGAACGATCCGTATGAATTATGGTTTATTAATTAGGTAATTTAGAGGTCTATTAAATGTGCTAGCTAAATCTTTGTCATCATTGTTGGCAATGGCCGATATTGGTCCTTGAAGGTTGAGTGAAATTTGGAAAAAGTAATTATGTAGAATTTTATTAAATGAACGCTACGGAATGCCAATGGACTGATGCTACATCAACAAGAACTGCAAGTGGTCCTGGACACACAAAAAATCGATATATGTCTCATCACGGAAACACACTTCACTAGACAATCAATTATTAACAAATATATCACACTATTCACCCTGGAAACACTGCTAAAGGAGGTAGTGCAGTTATAATTAGAAATAGTATTCATCACTATGAGGAGTTAAAATATGAAACGGAATAAATACAAGCAACTGCTGTTATTGTCAAATCCAAAAGTAGTTCTATTTGTATTGCTAGTATTTACTGCCCACCGAAGCACTTAATGAAAGAAAAAGATTATCTCGAGTTCCTCAGAAAATTAGGAAAACGATTTGTACTTGGAGGAGACTTTAATGAAAAAAATGTCACTGGGGATCCAGATTAACAACGACTAAGGGTAAAGAACTCCTAAAAGCTATCAGAAAATGCAGTTGTGAAGCCCTCTCAACTGGAAAACCAACCTACTGGCCAACTGATCCAAATAAAGTACCAGATCTGATTGATTTCTTTATAATAAAGAACATATCTGTAAATTATGTACAAGTAGATGAAAGCCACGACTTAAACTCTGATCATTCACCAATACTTCTAACGTTAAGTGAAAAAATCATTCAGAAAGAAAGAAACCCATTCCTAGTAAATAATCACCCTAATTGGGTATGCTTTAGACTATCGCTAGAAGAAAAAATTAACTTAATGGTTCCATTAAAGGCTGAAGAACAACTAGACAAAGAAGTTCACAAATTTGTAAACGATATACAGCAATCAGCTTGGGAAAATACTCCTGAAATTTAAACGAAAATCAAGGGAAACAATTACCCTATGGAAATTAGGGAACTCCTCGCAGAAAAAAGGAGAGCGAGAAGAGTATGGCACCAAACAAGGGCTCCCCAAGATAAAACTCATTTGAACAATCTCACTCAACAATTAAGAAGAGAGATCAAAGAACTGTAAGATGAATCAATCAGCAACTATTTAAGAAAATTAACTAATGATAACAGTACTGATTATTCTCTTTGGAAAGCAATCAAAAGAATCAAAAGACCAATAATGCAGATTCCCCCAATAAAAATAACAGGTGAGAAATGGGCTAGAAATAATGAAGACAAAGCTCGAGAATTTGCCGAACACCTCGAAAAAATATTCCAGCCACATGAAGACCAAACGTTGGAAGCCGAGATAATAACTGAACAAGCTGTGCAAGAAAGTAATGAAATCCTACCGACAACACCAAAAGAAGTCATGCGTGAGATAAAAGCTAATATGAATATGGAAAAAGCTCCTGGGTACGATCTTATTACTGCAGAAATCTTAAAAGAACTGCCAAGGAAAGCTCTGGTGAAACTCACCAATCTTATAAATGCAGCATTTAGAATCAAATATGTACCAAGCTTATGGAAAATTGCAGAAGTAATTATGATCCCAAAACCTGGGAAACCACCACACATACCATCGTCTTATAGGCCAATTTCGCTATTGCCAGTCATGTCCAAACTCTTTGGGAAGCTTCTGGTAAAAAGATTAAATCCAATAATCGAGAGTAAAAACTTGATCCCAAATCATCAGTTCGGTTTTCGCAACCAACACTCAACAATTGATCAAGTACACAGAATAACCAGTATAATTGAGAAAGCATTAGAGGAGAAAAAAGTCTGTTCAACAGTATTTCTAGACGTTGCACAAGCGTTTGATAGAGTGTGGCATGAAGGACTTAACCACAAGTTAAGGAATCTTCTACCAATGCAATTTGCTAAGATACTGGAATCATACTTGAAAGATAGGTTCTTCAGGATTAAGTTAGACAATAAATTTTCTGAATTGAAAGAAATCAATGCAAGAGTTCCACAGGGCAGTGTATTAGGGCCGGTTTTATACCTACTGTACACTTAGGATTTTCCTTCATTTGAAAACAATACAGTGGCAACTTTTGCAGATGATACGGCGATCTTAGCTGTTGGAAAAAGCAACGAAGAATCAACACGGAAGTTACAATCAGCTATAACTAAAATATATAAATGGACAAAAAGATGGAGAATAAAACTAAATGAAGCTAAATCAGTTAACATCAGTTTTACAAACAGACGATTCGAACATATTCCGATTACTATAAATCGGGAAATAATACCGCATGCGAACACAGCTAAGTATCCCGGCATGACCCTGGATGCTAAACTACGATGGAAAGCACACGTAAAGAAGAAAAGTAAAGAATTAAGACTTAAATACAGAAAAATGTATTGGCTGATGGGAAGGAACTCTTCTTTATCAACATACAACAAGCTTCTACTTTATAAGCAAATATTGAAACAGATTTGGACTTATGGTATTCAGCTTTGGGGTTGTGCCAAACAGAGCAACGTAAATATCATCCAAAGATTTCAGAATATGGTATTAAGGAACATCGTTGATGCACTTTGGTATGTTAGGAACAATGACCTTCATAGGGACCTTAATATGAACCTCATCTTAAATTAAATCCAGGAAAAAGCACGGAGACATGAACAAAGGCTCCGCCAACAAGTGAACATTGAGGCAACTCAGCTCCTAAGCATCACGAATTTATTTCGCAGACTTAAAAGAACCAAACCTTTTGAGCTGGTGTGATTGTCAGTTTAAGCAGCATTATGCTGATCTAAAATCCACAACAAAGATGTGGTTTACTTCAATTTACCAAACACTATGGAACGCCAATGGGAAGAATCCATAGATTAATTTAAGTTAGTAGTTAGTAAATTAAGTCAGAAACAAATTGCTCATTAGTCCAGGAGACTAGATTGTAATAACATGAAATAAAAAAAATAAAAAAATTAACGATACGTACGGATTAGTGTTTATTAATTAGGTAATTTAGACGCCTATTAAATTAGCTAGCTAAATCTTTGTCACCGTTGTTGGCAATAGCCGATATTGGCCCTTTGAAAATTGGGTGCGATTTCAAAAAATGATTTTGTCGAAATTTTATTAATCGAACGATTCGTATGGATTAAAGTTTATTAATTAGGTAATTTAGATTCTTAGGGATTAGTGTTTATTAATTAGGTAATCTAAAGGCCTATTAAATGTGCTTGCTTAATCTTAGTCATCATTGTTGGCAATGGCCAAGATTGGCCTTTCGAGAATTGGGTGCGATTTCAAAATATGATTTTGTAGAACTTTTATTAAACGAAAGATTCGTATGGATTAGTGTTTATTAATTAGGTAATTTAGAGGCTATTAAATGTGCTAGCTAAATCTTTGTCGTCATTGTTGGCAATGGCCGATATTGGCCCTTTGGAAATTGAGCGCGATTTCAAATATGATTTTGTAGAACTTTTATTAAACGAACGATTCGTATGGATTATTGCTTATTAATCATGTAATTTAGAGGCCTATTAAATGTGCTTTGTTATCTTTGTTGGCAATGGCCGATATTGGCCCTTTGACAATTGAGTGCGATTTCAAAAAATGATTTTGTAGAACTTTTATAAAACGAACGATTCGTATGGATTAGTGTTTATTAATTAGGTAATTTAGAGGCCTATTAAATGTACTAGCTAAATCTTTGTCATCATTGTTGGCAATGGCCGGTATTGGCCCTTGTGGGTTGAGTGCAATTTTAAAAAAATCATTTTGTAGAATTTTATTAGATGAACGATAAGTATGCATTGTCCTTTTTGACTAGGACTTTGTTGGCAATGGCCGATATTTGCCCTGTGAGAATTAAGTGCGATTTCAAAATTAAATTTTGTAGAACTTTTATTAAACGAACGATCCGTATGGATTATGGTTTATTAATGAGTTCTATTGTGTGATCCAACCTAAATAGACGTGTCTTATTTGAATTAAATTAAAAATAGTTTACTGTAATTCAATACCAATTTCAACCATACTGATAATTCAGTTTGGATTTATAATTTATAGACATTCATTGTTATAGTGTTAGTGACAGTTAGTGAATCCATAAGTTTATCCATTCCATAATTTATCTAACTTATAAACAAAAAACGATCATGTGATGCTGTAGATAGTGACCTCGATATCAATCATCATTTAAAAAAATATAGACCAGTCATGTCTAGTAATAATACAAGAAACAACTGTACCCGCTTTCATATACTGTTCCGATTAACAATACTTACCAAAATTGTTTACAAAACAACAATGTAAACAATGATCATAATAAAAACAAAAACCCGAATAAACAACAACAACAATGCAAGTTACCACCGATTGTCACCAAGTTGAACTCAGCTCAAATTAGAGAGATAATGAATAAACTTAAAGTAAGCAAATTCGACATGAAGCTTACGTCTATTGGCCTGAGGGTAACAACTTATGACAAAGCAAACTACACTCAGCTATCCGAGGAGCTAAAAAAGAATAATGCAGAATTTTTCTCATTCACATCAGATGAGAATAAAACTTTAAGGTTCGTTTTGTTCGGTTTACCATCCATGCATATTGAGGAGGTGGAAACTTACATTACAAAGGTTGGTCTCCCACCATCGCGCATTACAGAAGTTATGCGTAAGGAGAATATGAATAAAGATAGTGCAATGTATTTTGTCTCGTTTCCAAAAACAATTAGACCAGTTGAAAACCCATCGATTTATTGGATACTTTGCTTGTACTTGGGATATTCCCCATAGAAAACCGGAACGACTCACACAATGCTTGAAGTGCTTCAGGCTCGGTCACACTTCGGGCAACTGTAATATGAAGTCTCGTTGTGGATATTGTGCCCAGGCTCATATAGATGGTGAAGAATGCCCGTTTAAAAGTGTTGAAACAAAACATGTATGTGCCAACTGCGGAGGAAACTACATTGTCAACTCAATAATTGGTCCAAAATGAAATGAGTTTTTACGCATTCGGGAACAGATCAACAAACGTAACCAATCTAAGTCCACGCAATCTTTCAATTGGGGGGCATCAGCATTTCCCAGCTTGTTGAATTCTAAAGATCAGCAATTGAGCCCAAGGGAATTTTTGTTTGTTGACTTTCATAGAACGAATTATGGTTCCAATGAGCCAACCAAGTCAATGGCTAGAGTTTTTAATGAATTTTACCATTTATTTAATTTTGAGTGTATTTTCGGAAGAGTGTATTTTCGGAAGGCAATTAGAAATTGCAATTTTTAATCTCATTTTACGTTTTTAAAGTTTTCGTTTTTTCAGGTAATGTTCCGTATTGTTAGTTATGTGTATTCCTCTTATTTATTTTTAATCAATAATAATTCTTTTTTTACTATTCATTAAGTTTTTAACTGTAGAATAGATGTAAATAAATAAATAAATAAATAAAATGAGTCAACCAACTAACATAGAAGCCTCAACTTCAAAAGTTAATTGGTCAAATTTATTTAAAATAAATACAGCTCCTATAGTGCAACAATTCGAAATTCAAAATAGTTCTAAATTGTACTCTTCCAGTGAATTATTATTGATATTGGAAAACATCATGGATGGACTCAAGAGGTGCCGTACGCCAACGGAACAGGTCCAGGTCATTCTGGCAACAGCTATTCAATATGTCTGTAAATAACTATTTGAATGTCTGCATCTAAAATGCTCACAGCGTATAAAATAAGAAACATGAGGTAATTCATTTCCTTGATAAATATAACGTTGACATTATGCTTATTTCAGAAACATACCTTAAACTAGACACAGTTTGTCACATCCCACTTTACCTGAACTATAGAAATGATCGCGACAACCAATCTGGCGGAGGTGTAGCTATCATCATCAAAAATTCCATTCCACATACTCTACTTCCCACTTTAATTCTTCAAAGTATTGAAAATATCTCTATTCAATTGGAACTGCCTGATTCCTACTTAAAAATAACTTCATGTTACGTGCCCAAATCTAGCCATTGCAATTTTAGAGGGGATCTTAACCGCTTATTCAATTCAAATAGCCCATTTGTTCTTGGTGGAGATTTTAATTGTCGCCATTCATTTTGGAACTGTAGTAATTCCAACAAAGGTGGACGTACCCTATTTGACTTACTTAACAGCCGTGCGAATGTTGTCTTGCACTCTCCAGACACGCCTACCTACCATCATACTAATAGAACTAATAGTACTCTTGATTTTTATTTAGCAAGTAACAAAGTTCCTGTAAACTATATTGGATCCAAAAATGAACTTGACTCAGACCACTTTGCAGTTTTGTGTTCTATCCGCTTACAAACCTGTCGCATAAATCAAACATGTCAATCTTTCAATTTTAAAAAAGCCGACTGGTTCTCATTTCACAATTTTATTGATAACAAACTGAAGTCATACGCTAGCAACCAAATTATTACAGATACTAGCCAAATTGACTTGATGATAAAACAGCAGAGTTCTCTGTGCCTACTATTGTTCCTTCGAGTAGCTAAGTTAATTCTGTCTGACGAAATCCTAAATTTTATCAATCTCCGTAATATGAGGCGTAGACAATGGATAAGGAGTCGAGATCCCTATCTTAGAAATATTGTTAATTTGCTTAATGCTGTAATTAGACAAAAAATCTATGATATTGTTAACACTAAATGGCAGTATAAGTTAAAAGCTTTGGACAAAGGATCTAAACCATACTGGCACACGGTGAGATTACTAAAAAAAAATACACTTGCATCCCACCATTAAACCATCCCGATGGCAGTAGTAAAATTATTGATTCAAATGAAAAATGTCAAGCACTTGCTCAAAATTTCCATAAAGCTTTCGGAACAGCAGTCACCATTCTAGAATCAGACGAGATTAAAAACAGTATGGAACTTATAAATAACTATGTGGTAACCGACGCTTCGCTGTTCCATGTATCAATAGAAGAGGTAAGAGGGATTATAAATAACAGCCGTCCCCTCAAAGCACCTGGCCAAGATTTAATCTTCAATATTTTCTTGAAACATCTTCCAGAATCTGGACTTAAAGTTCTAACAAATTTATTGTCGCATTGTATTAGACTATCGTATTTTCCTCTTGTTGGAAAATAGCTAAGGTGGTTGCAATATTGAAGCAAGGCAGTAACCCATGTGATGTAGACAGCTATCGACCGATAAGCTTGCTTAGCTCGGTTAGTAAAGTATTCGAGTGTATCATCAAAAATAGACTAAATGACTTTATTGAAGAAAACAATTTGTTAATACCGCAACAGTTCGGTTTCCGTTACCAACATTCTACCGTCCACCAAGTCGATCGCATAACCCAGCATGTCAAAATCCAAAGGAACTTGAAAAAATCCACTGGCATGGTCCTTCTTGACCTAGAAAATGCATTTGATTCAGTCTGGATAAATGGTCTTTTGCATAAACTTCATAGATATTGTTTCCCGATGCACATAATCAAACTATTGAAATTGTACTTCGAAAATCGAAAATATTTTGTTCAGATCCGGAACTCCAATTCCAGTCTAATGAATATCAACTCGGGGGTTCCTCAAGGATCTGTAATAAGCCATATTTTATTTTGTATTTTTCTAAATGACATACCCATTAAAGATGAATGCGAAATTGCACTATTTGCTGATGATACATCAATCTACACCTCCGACATCTACTCACAAGTCATAGTAAACAGACTCACTGATTATATTAACATATTGGTAGCTTACTTTAAAAAATGGGGTCTTAAACTGAACTGTAACAAATCACAGGCTATATATTTTTCGCGGTGTAGGATGACAACTAAACTACCTCAAACAAATCTGCTTATAAACGGACAACAATTAACCTGGGAAAAACAGGTCAAATATCTTGGCATTCTCCTGGATCCAAAAGTGACATCCAAAAATCATTTAAATTTTATAATAAGTAAAGTTAATAAACTTTTTTATGTGCTGTATCCTTTATTAAATAAAACAAGTTAACTATCGTTTGAAAACAAAATGTTAGCTTATAAGACAGTTGTACTTGCTGTAATCTTGTATGGATCTCCTCTATGGTTGAATGCGGCTAACATCCACAAACAAAAAATTCAAATGTTACAAAACAAATTTTTAAAATTAATATTAAATGTCCCGAGGAGATACCGAACTACAAGATTGCATTCACGAACTAAAACCAACTTAATTAAAGGGCTATCATTTCAATATTACATAAAATATAAAAGTAATTCACTTATAAATAATAATTTAATAAATGATCTTGGTAGAACGCGAACACCCTGATGGGCAATTGGTTGCAATTGTTGCATTATGTGTTGTATATATTTAGTTAATTATAAGATAGAATTAAGTTAGAATTAAGGTACATTCTTTGCGAGTTTCTTGTAATTGACTCACTATATGACTTTAGTCTAAATCTATTTATGTATTATTTTTCTTCATTCCGTAGCAAAGTTTATATCTAAAACTCGGAAAATTATATTGTATCTGAATTTTATATTAACCTTATAATAAAGCGAGGAAAAAAAAGAGTTTATTAATTAGGTAATTTAGAGGCCTATTAAATGTGATAGCTAAATCTTTGTAATAATTGATGGCAATGGCCGATATTGGCCCTTGAGGGTTGAGTGCAATTTTAACAAAAATCATTTTGTAGAATTTTATTAAATGAACGATACGTATGCATTGTTCATTTTGACTAGGTCTTTATTGGCAATGGCCGATATTGGCCCTTTGAGAATTGAGTGTGATTTCAAAAATAAATTTTGTAGAACTTTGATTAAACGAACGATTCATATGGATTAGTGTTTATTAATTAAGTAATTTAGAGGCCTGTTAAATGTGTTAGTCAAATCTTTGTCATCATTGTTGGCAATGGCCGAAATTGGCCCTTGAGGGTTGAATGCAATTTTAAAAAAGTAATTTTGTAGAATTTTATTAAATGAACGATACGTATGGATTGTTCTTTTTCACTAGGTCTATTCAATGAGATAGCCAAACATTTGTCACATTTATTGGCAATTGCCGATATTGGCCCTTTGAGAATTGAGTGCAACTTCAAAAAATAAAACTTTGTAGAACTTTTACTAAACGAACGATATGGATTGGTTTTTATTAATTAGGTAATTTAGAGGCCTGTTAAATGTGATAGCTAAATCTTTGTCATCATTGTTGGCAATGTCCGTTATTGGTCCTTGAGGGTTGAGTGCAATTTTAAAAAAGTAATTTAGTAGAATTTTATTAAATGAAAGATACGTACGGATTGTTCTTTTTGACTAGGTCTATTCCATGAGATAGCCAAACGTTTGTCATCTTTGTTGGCAATGGCCAATATGGGCCCTTTGAGAATTAAATGCGTTTTAAAAAAAACAAAAAAAATTGTAGAACGTTTATTAAACGAACGATTCGTATGGATTAGTGTTTATTAATTAGGTAATTTAGAGGCCTATTAAATGTGCTAGCCAAATTTTTGTCATCATTGTTGGCAATGGGCCGATAATGGCCCTTGAAGGTTGATTGCAATTTAAAAAAAATAATTTTGTAAAACTTTTATTAAACGAACTATTCGTATTGATTATGGTTTATTAGTTAGGTAATTTTGAGGCCTTTTAAATGTTATCTTTGTCATCAATCTTGGCAATGGCCGATATGGGTCCGTTAGGGTTGAGTGCAATAGTCTAATATGCTCACATCTAATGTATTTTTGTATACCGTGTAATTTTAATTATTTTATTAAATTTTACGTTTCATCCTCATGCTTAGGAGGTGCTCAGCGGTCTTGGTATTTGTATGGCCTTAATGCGACTATTGGAATTTATCTCAATAGCTACATAAAATTGTATGTTCCACCTTGTTAATTTGTTACGAAATTTATAATTGGTATAATTTAAAATGTCAAAATTTGATCATAAATTTAAGAATCGTAATTGCTACTAATACCTTAAGTGATTTCAATAAAAATAATTATTGGGCGAAAATACTCCAAAAATGACTCGGCACAATATTCAATTTACATAAACCAAAACAATACAATAATTGTTTGTTCAATTGAAACTCTTTTGTCTTTGGGTAAAAAAATGAACTTTGATATTATTATTAATTTATAACAATAACAAAATACAAATATTCCCGTACTAAGTTAATTGGAAGAAATCGGAAAAAAGAAAACCTACAAAAGCTATACACACAATCGAATTTGAACAGAGATTTCGTTAAGGTTGTGAACAGTAAGTTTATTATATAATTAATTTTTTGGTTTGGTCATAATCTAAAACTATCAAAAATTGATTTTGATCCATGATTAATGAGAATTATCTTAAGAGGAAATATACCAAAAAAAAGATTTATGGCTTTGTTTTGTTTGTTTGTGCACGGTTCAACCGCACGACAAAACACATACATATATAGTTAATGACAGTTAATTTGTGGTTATATCATTTTAATTGATTATTTCAAGCAAGCGCGTACATAATAATAATATCGATATATAGTACATAAATAGATACAAAAATTAGTGTCGCAATCTTATTCTGTATATACATTGTAATTGTATTTTGAATAACCTTAAACAACACAACCTGAAAACACCTAAACAATTCAAATTCATGTTAGATAAGTATTTTATTGAAAAAGTATATTATTAAAGGTAAAACCGTTTCCGGGAAACATTAAACACATAAAGACTAGGTAATTATGTGATTTAAACCATATAATTGTATACTTAAATTGATGTCTGAGAACTATTTTTGTTGCAATTTTATATCGGCCGAAAGCCAGTCAAACCATACTATATCTCAGCAAATAATAATTTTCCAATCAAAACGCAAGATTATGTTTTGTGCTTATATTTTTTTTATAAATCCAATTATTTTCTTTTCTTTTTTAATAAATTAAATATCAAAAACATTCAAATTACAAAAATATAAAAATTGGAATACAATGAAAAATCGTGAAAAATGCAACCAATTTTTCAATATTCGTAAAAATTGGAAAATAAATTGCAACAACTAAAAAAAAAAAAACTAATGTTCTGGAACCCAACAAAAATGGTAAAATATGACTTTATTTTTTGGCAACTTCAACAACAGAAAATCAATAATAGTTTAATTGAATATTGCAAAACGGTATAAAACGTAAAAAAAAAAAAAAAATTGATGATTCTGATGATGGCCTGGAAAAAATGTTATTCTGTCGTCTAAACAATTTCCTTTTAGTTTAATTCATTTATTGTTAGTTTTGTCACGGACACGATGATTGGCTTGCGATTGCTATTGACATCAATTTCCACAACTATAAATACACAACTTTGTACAGCATAAAAAAAAAGATACGAACATCTATACAAAAGTGATGATAATAATAATAATAATAATAATATTGAAGCATAAAAAAATTGTTTATATAAAAAAAAAAAAAAATAAATAAATAAATAGAAATGGATTCGAAATAAATAAGAAAACAAAATGTAATATTATATATTGAATTCCGGAGATAACAACTTTTCATGTCCTTAACATTGCAATTTTTTTTTTTTGTATATACATATTAAATTTACTTGTGTATCTATCTTGAACAAATATCTGCTTTTTTTAGTTTCCGATATTTTCTGAGTTGTTATTGTCGTGAAATAATCGAAATTTATTGTCTCCTGCTGATATCATCTTAATTTCAATGCTTCTTCATAATCTGTTTGATTTTATCTTGCGGCAGGAAAATACATTTTAGTATAGCGGATTTTCCACAAATTTTCAGGGCTACAAATAAAAATTTTCAATGCTACTATCCATGGTATCTTTTAGCTTCTGCATTACCGATTAAACGAAGAATACTGGTAACTATAAATATATTGTAAATAAAAAAAAAATCTGGATCCTTCCAAGAATTTAACAACATCGTTTGTTTGTACTAAAAAAAAACAAAAAAACCTTGTCCTTGAATGCCAATCATATTTTTAAAATGTATACTCCATAAAATAATATAAAACATAATTTAAATGTTGTTACGATTTATATAGTTGCTATACATAAAAAATGTCTATAAAATATATCCTGAACATACAAAAATTATCTGCGTTACGCTTTTCTGATCACATAATATATTATCATGAACACCGTACCGAAATAGATGAGATTTTTTTTGTTCCGGTTTTATTCCGTGTGTGTGTGTGTATGTGTGTGTTTTATGAGTTTTGTGTTGCTCCTTGGAAAACAAATTATCCTACATTTTTTTGCCTGTTTATGATTTTTGTTTACTCCAGTAATTGGGATCCCGTATCCTTTGTTCTTGTGAAAAGCAACCAAAAAAAAAAAAAAAAAAACGAAAACTTCATAATACATCATTATTAATGTCATTTTATCTATATATGGTATGTATGTTTAATGTACACGAGGATGTGTATTTTATATCCTTCCTTTTGTCATTATAACAATTATCCCTTTTTATTTATATGTGCTGCGTATACGTAACATAGACTCGTACTTTCTTTTATAAAAGAGATATATTTTAATGACTTTGATTTGGATTATTGGGAATCTAATTTTACAGAATGGAATAGATTTTCCATTAATTGATTTATTTCTCTCTCTCACACTCTTCTAATATATCTATGATGAAATTTAACGGAACCAGCAAAATATAAATGTGAAATCATTTTGCAAATTTTTCATTTTGTGCTATTTGTAAGCTTTTTTCATAGAAAATTATTTTCCAGGAGTATACATATGTTCTAATATTATTGAGCCATGAAATAATTTGGTTCATCGAACAAAATATTTATGTTATGTTGATCCTATAACAATATATAATGTTGAATTTGTTTATTTTAAACAGAAAAGATTACGAAATGACCGGCTTAGACAAAAGGAAATTAGTAAAACATTTTAAGAAACCATACACCTAAATTATGAGAAACGAGAACAATGAATCAATGTAACAAAACAAGTAAAATGAACTAGAAATTGACTGATGGAAATGGCGTTTTTTAATGAGAATGAGATGAGAATGAGATGAGAATGAGATGAGAATGAGATGAGAATGAGATGAGAATGAGATGAGAATGAGATGAGAATGAGATGAGAATGAGATGAGAATGAGATGAGAATGAGATGAGAATGAGATGAGAATGAGATGAGAATGAGATGAGAATGAGATGAGAATGAGATGAGAATGAGATGAGAATGAGATGAGAATGAGATGAGAATGAGATGAGAATGAGATGAGAATGAGATGAGAATGAGATGAGAATGAGATGAGAATGAGATGAGAATGAGATGAGAATGAGATGAGAATGAGATGAGAATGAGATGAGAATGAGATGAGAATGAGATGAGAATGAGATGAGAATGAGATGAGAATGAGATGAGAATGAGATGAGAATGAGATGAGAATGAGATGAGAATGAGATGAGAATGAGATGAGAATGAGATGAGAATGAGATGAGAATGAGATGAGAATGAGATGAGAATGAGATGAGAATGAGATGAGAATGAGATGAGAATGAGATGAGAATGAGATGAGAATGAGATGAGAATGAGATGAGAATGAGATGAGAATGAGATGAGAATGAGATGAGAATGAGATGAGAATGAGATGAGAATGAGATGAGGTACATTAAAAAATGTCATATCTTAGAGGATTCATTACGGAAACCATCACACTATAGTTTCGAGGAACAAACCTCCGGATTAATTGTTGGTTCCTATCTGTTTCTTCTAGTAATACTTATATGCAGGTCGACAGGCAGACGTAAGGTAGTTCCATTTTAGTTAAAGATGTCTGCCCTTTTCTCAATCTATTTCTCTTTTTTTTTCGAGATACAACAAAAGTTTATTTTCCAAAATATTTCAATTATAAACGTTTCTCGCTTGGAATTTCTAAAATATTTCATCAATATATAGTTCTTGTAGTTTTGAGCAAGTTCTTTTGGCTGAGTTCGAAAATTCGTAATTTGCTAGGTCCTTAAGTGAACATCCTTAATATTGCTAATTTTATTTATGATTGACATGGGCTGGCTGCTTTAGAGGCTCTGCGGGTATCTTATCGCTGCTAGTACAAGCGACTTAGACTGATATTCCACACCAGGTATGGAAATTATGAATCTTGGTCATATTCATTTGTCATTGATGTGCAGGCTCAACTTGTCTATTTTTATTAAGAGTTTGTGACTGTATGGTTAGATTTACGTGAAACGCATTTTTGGCATGAGGATTTGTGATTCGCCAACATTAGATTTTCAGGTCCTTTCGGGGCACTTAGTACACCTTACTATGGTTGCTTTCTGTAGAGGTGTCTTGTTTTCGAAATTTTTTCTATTTTGTTGTTCCAATTTTTAGTTTCATATAATAAAAAAATTAAACTAAATTGTTACTTAGTTTTTGCAATTTATCAACTACCTATTCTATTATCCTTAATTTTGACTCGTATACAAATAGGGTTTGCGGTCATTATTATTTCAATAGTTATCTGAATTTAGCGAGAATACGGAAGAGGTAAGATCACGGAGCTGTTATGTCAAAACAAATTTAATTAGGACCGAATATTATTTCAAAATTGAAGACAAACCAAATTCGTTCGTAAAGATGCGTGCTACTATGTAAGGTTCCATTTTCACTGTTTATCCAAACAAGTTATATAGCACTGCTGTAATCAGAGGCGGCTGTTCGATAAATGCAGTGCATGATTTGCGTGGGTTTAGAAATTCAGATTTTTCAATAAAAAATTAACACGTAAGTCAAAAATGGTTTTTGTTTATTTCGCCATCAACTCTTTGATCGAACCTTAACCAATCAGCCTTATTTTTCTGAACTTTTTCTCCTTATCTAGTTTCCACGTATAATAATTTCGAAGAACTTTCAGACGTCATACATTTCTCGTTCGAATTTTCATACAACATACCATCAGCAAGCACTTTTATTCGCATTTTAAATAGAGGAGGAGAAGGATAATTTGAAGTATTCTATCTTTAAGCAAGATCATGTAACTCAGAGCTAAGTTAAAACTCCAAGTTAAATTCGAGTAATAAAATCTCGAACAATTTCTATTACACAATAGTCAACACCAAACAAATCTTAAATAAGCTTGAAAATTTAAAAGATCCTATAAATTATCGAACTTACCAATTTGTAAGAACATTGAGAAATACGAATTGACTCGCAAATCATCCTAGAATTCTAAAATTATCTCAAAATTTTTAACTCGAAATAAAAGAGATACGTAATCGACATCCAGGGATAAATTTAGCATATCAAATTGAAGCGTGAATTTATTACAGTAACGTACATATGTATATACACGAGCTACCAAAATATATACTAGAGCTGATGAATTCCCGGAACATTTGGTGGTTTAAACAAAATTTAAATGCTCCTTATAAAAATAAAATATTACAAATTTGTTTTTCCCAAATTAATTCGTGTACAAGTTAAAATTGTTAAAAAAAATTATTTTGGTTTATTGCATGCTTGGAGGGGCGCCAAATAAAAGAATAAAACTTTCAATAAATGCTTTAGCAATAGTTGAGCTTTCTTTATTGGGAAATGCTCGTAATATAACGGTTTCCGTTTTCTGATTGAATCAAAGGACCAACCGTGTCCATCGAAATTAAGTCGAAGCTTGTCATTGGTGTATCAGAGGTTTGTTGCGGTTCCTTGTGAGTTTTTTCATATTTATTTAACTTACAAGATTTACATTTAGCAATGAATAATTGAATACGTTTTTTCAAGTTGGGAATTACGTATACTTCTCAGACAATTTACGGTATAATCTACTTCCTCCCGCATGACCACCTGTGGGAGTATCATGATTATTATGTAACAGCGCATTGATCACTTTTTCATCATTTATGTAAATAAGTACGCAACGGACATAAAAGAATTTTCATGGTTTTCAATACTGAATTTCCAATTGATTTAAATTTATGAACATCTATTAATTTAAAAATTACATCATTCATTTCTAGTTTCAGTTTAAAGTTATCATTTGCATTCATTATATTTTCCAGCTTTGGAAATGCTCGCTCTAAAGCGATATGGTTGTTGATATTGCCGATTATAATTTGGAGTATTTAGTACTGCGTATTGATTAATAGATGTTTTATTCTGCCCCAATTTCGCTTCCGCTTCTAAAGCAAATTGGATTGCTTTTCATAAAGAATTTGGCTCCTTGTAGATCAAAGCCTGATGAATTTAAACTAATTTAATACCTCTTGCAAAAACATTAATTGCTGTATCCTCAACTTCTGATTTAATTGTCTTTCGCTCGCACTCCTCCTTATCTTTCATTTTAAGCTTTATAAGCTCAGCATACACATTCTTCAGCTCAGCAGCAAAATCTTCTAAACTAGTGGTATGTCTTAAACTATGTAGCTCATTCATCTTCCTCTCTTTATTTGTTTTACAAGAAAAACAATCAATTATAAGATTTTTGAAATCGTCGAATGATTTTGGTGTTGTTTTCGTGCTAAATTTTGACCTTTAACAGAAAATTTAAGAATTTTGCCTTCTCCGCAGCTTCAATTTGGCTGTCATAAAACTAACATTTGTCTAAAAAATCCTCAACATGTTTAACCCTTCGTCTCATAGTATTGCAAATATGCAAGAGAAGACAAATTGTTAAAAAGTAAAATACATTTCTTATGATCATTTAGGCAATTCATATATACCCCTGAATGCATATTACATGCAATACATTTAGATGATTTTTATATGTCAACAAATTGCGCCAATTTTATTAGTTATAGGTAGACGAAGTACTATAAGACACAACCGTGCTTTTTCTTTCCTAACAAATTTATTGTTTTTGTGTATTTTTGGTGAGTATCTTATTATAAAAATATATAAATTAAACAATTAATGCTATATTGCTTGATTTTATCAACCAATTTACTCGAAAATGTGATAAATAAAGTGTATTTTGAGGTTTATTTCATTATATTGCAAATATGCAAGTTCATGTATGTAATGTTAATAATACATATTATGCATATATGCAATATATTACAAATATGCCATATCATGCAATACTATATAATACAAATGCCGTAATTTTTTAAAATATCGGAACCCAACCATTTTCAGAATACCTATCAAATTAAACATGGCTAGGAATCGTCCGCTTACAATAATAGATACATGGAGCGATAGTGAGGATGACTTCCAAACCGATGATCAGGATAATGCCGATGTCGAAATGCTCATACAAACAGAAAGAATGGCAAATGATTCAGACTTTGAGGACAACTCTGATGAGAATCCCCTTGATATTGTAAATATGCTAATTGATTTTGTGGATGAGCTACCGAATCCTGAACCAGTACTTCAACGGGATAACAAAGAGTTATCGAGGCGTATTGTTTGGTTATGTCAACAATTTTCAATTCCAGACAAAAACGTTGAATTTTTGGATGAATCCAACTTAACACCATAACAGCGAAGTTTAAAAACACCTTATAGTTGTTTCAAATACCTCTTCGATGAAAAGTTAATGGAGCACATAGTCAGTGAATCTAATTTGTATAGCTGTCAAAAAAAAGTAAATAACCCAAAGACCATAACAAAGCTTGAATTACAAAAGTACATCGGTATATGCCAGTTGATGTCAGAAGTTAACATCCCTGATTATAGACGTTATTGGCATCCTATCGCGGGTAATAAACTCGTTCAAGATACGATGTCTGTAAATTCTTTTGAAAAAATCAAAACGGCCTTACATTTCAACAATAATGAACACATGCTAGCAACACGGATGAAGGAAGGGATCGACTATTTAAAATTCGTCCGTTAATTGATGCTCTAACAATAAATTTCTAGAAAATCCCACCTGAACAATGTTTGTCGGTAGATGAGCAGTTGTGTTCAACAAAAGCCAAAAGCTACTTGAAACAATACATTCCCAGCAAGCCTCATAAATGGGGGTATAAACTGTATGTATTATCGGGTATTTCAGGATATACATATAATTTTGAAATATACACTGGGCAAGAAAATAGCGCTACAAATACACTTGTCAGTGAGCCTGATTTAGGAGCGAGCGGAAATACAGTAGTTCGTCTGTTACGGCTTGTGCCAAAGCTCGAAAAGTACAGAGTATATTTTGATAGTTTTTATTCATCCGTTCCATTAGCAGTTGAATTATCAAAAATGCAGATACTCAGTCTAAAAAAATGCCCAGAGGTTCATCAACAGAGTTTGTTTGCACGGTCGACGACGTGACATTGACGACCGTGTCTTGGAAAGATAAAAAGCAAGTCAACTTAATTTCGAGCTTTGTCGGTCGGGCGCCCATGCAAAGTTCGACAAGATATTCCAAAAAAGATGGAAATATTACTATAGAGTGTCCGCAAATTATTAAGGAGTAGAATTCGTACATGGGAGGGGTGGATTTGTTCGACAGTATGATCGGAAGGTACAAAATTAAACTACGCTCGAAAAAATGGTACCTACGAATTTTTTATCATCTGCTCGATTTGGCAACGGTTAATTTTTGGCTTCTTTATAAGCGGGTCCTGAAAAATTCTAACGAATCAAATCAATCTGAATTGTCTCTGGCTGAGTATCGTTTGATAATAACCGAAATACTATGCAAAACTGGTAAAGAATCGAAGCAAGCGGGACGCTCTTCCGGAATTAACCAATTCTTAATGCTCAAACGAAAGAAGGCTACAAGTAGCCCGATCCCTCCGAAAGAAATTCAAATTGATGAATTCAGTCATTGGCCTGAATGGAGAGATAATAGACTTCAGTGTAAGTTTCCTAATTGTAAGGGTTATACCCACGTTAAATGTGGAAAATGTGATACGGCACTTTGTTTTAACAAAGACCGCAATTGCTTCCGGCAATTTCACAAATGAGTTTTCATATTCTTATATTTAGAATATAGTTTATAAATAAGTAATATTTAATTTTATTTATTTTTGTTATTATTATTTTAAATGATCTGAAATGTGATATAATAAAAAAGTATATATTTTTGTGATTTTTTAGTCTTTTATACATGATCTTGCATATATGCAAGATAAGAAAACTCACGTTTTCTCGAAAACGGAAAATAGAAAATTGAGTTTTCTTTGAGATTTTATTATTTCAGTTGAATCGGCTCACTATAGTAATTGTTTTTTATTGATATAAAATTCGTGAGATTAAGGGTTAACATTACCATCAAAATCTGGTATAAGGGAGTTAGCAAGTTTAAGGTCAAATTGGTTAGTCATCTTTGTTGACAATTGTTTAGATGATGATGATGGACAATTTGAAGATTGTTTGAATTTTCAGAAATTTTAAAGTAATTGATATCTATTTCCAAATCTGTATCACACTCTTTAATTTGAGCATGCACACCAACAAAATCCATACTTATACACAATATTATAACCTATACTTAATTATATAAATATAAATACAACAACCTGCTTTATATAACAGGAAACATGTTATTTAATATTGTTACATACATTTTTAATTGATTCTTGTAATAGTAATATAACATTGTTATATAACATCTTGTGTTACATGCAGTTGAAATACGCTTTAACATGTTACATAACATTGTTATATTACTTGTCATGTTATATAGTGGAAACTGACCTTAAAATATCATATCAATTGCGAATTTCATTTTTCTCTTATTTTAGAATAATTGGGGGGCTTATTTAAATTTGGCTTGATTGAAACATAAAAACAGAAAAAATTTAGTGGACAAAATGAAAAGACTGTAAAACAGCGTGTCAATTCAATAGGATTCAATTCTGGAAAATTTCAAGCGTGTCTCTGTTTGCACTGTTAATTTTCTTAATTCGCTGTTAGCCCCGTTCGGTTACCACATAAATCTTCAACTCCCAGTCCGTCGAATCATAGACTCACAATGACACAATTAATGTTAGATTATTTAGAACTGAAACGTGGTTGACAGGAATTAAAATCGCATTTGTATTTTTTCATCTTCGAACTTTAACAAATAGTTTCAGCTATGCATCTCTTGCTTACTATTGAAAATCCTTGAAAATTAACAGTAAGAAAGTTCAGATCACAACAATATGTGGGCAACTTGAGAAATTGCTGTTATACCATAATCCTTTATCCGGTTTTCAGTCTGGAGGGAGCCTAGCTGTGGATCATTAGAAAATGCCAAAAAAATTAAACACAAGCAATAATACGAAATCAGAATTAACGTTAATTATCTTTTGTGATCGATATTCCACCTACTTGTCAGATAGTATTTCATTTTCTTTATCTCCTACCGCATACCTTACAACTTCCTCTGCCCTAGTAGCGTTATATTATTTTAAAGGTCATCCCTTAGTAATTTTATTAAGATTTATATAAGACCTTTAATATCAAAAGAATTTATTGCTGCGAAATAATGCCTTTAAAGACGATTTTATTAAATCAATTTACAAATAATATATAGATCAACATGTCATCGAAATGTTAATTAATAAAATGTCATAAAATGTCAATAAAATATCACAGAAAATAATTTACCTGATTTATTTTATTTTTAATTGATAACGATATTATTTGCCACCACAAAGTATATTAGGTAAATTTAGAAATTTAAATTCCATATTAATTTACGGTTACATATTCATTTTATCCATCTTACACGGTTACATCGTTACATCTTTCTTCGAAAATTTTGATATTACCTCGGAAAACAGTTCAACAAGTTTTTTTTTACAATTTTTTGTTAAAATGACCCCCTCGCAATGCTTGAATCGACTTCAAATGTGGTGAATGGGTTGATGATGGATTTTCGAATTTATCATTAATATTCCAAAAAAAAAATCGTCTTCATATTTTTGAGAAAATCTCTTTGGCAATTTTTTCTTTCACTGCGCACTCCCTTTATTCTGGAATGGATCGAAGAATGAACCCAAATTGCTTATTACTAAAATCTATCTTGGTACAAAATTTTGACCAAAACTAACAATATTTTTTGGAATGGTATGCAAAACAAAAATAATAAAAATATGGAAAGACGGAAGGACGGAAACGACATTTTTCTAATCGATGTTTTGAAATCCTGGTAACCTAATTCGTAAAAAAATGTGAAAATCTGGAACAACATTTTTTTTTCGCGATTACAAACTTACTCAATATAGTGCGAAAAGTAATAATATTTAATTTAGGTTTACAATAATGATTTCGTTACTGGTTGTAACGTCATTTCAACTACTGGAAGTTGACAGAGTTTTTGGGTCGCTTGTTTTAAATTCCTTTGTTAGTTTTAACCTCATTCATTAATGATCTGCTACTGCACCTGGAGGGACAGGGCTTTAGGATTGTTTGAGCCCAACAATTATCGAATCTAAAAAAAAATAAATAAAATTAGAAATTTAATTATTATCAAAATTTATAGTGAAAATTGTATAGACTTATCTTGTTATAATAGGTTATGTTATTGTTTTGTTGACAACACAAATGTAAATATCTCTATTTCTAAATAATTTTGTAATAGCTGAAATAATAAATTAAATTCACAGCTGCCACCTATCGTAACCACTGATAAAATATTGATTGATCTTGCAATTTATACCAGTAGATAATGCGCCTCGACTAAACCAAAATTGCCGCGAGTTGAACCATAATAACATTCGGCTTAACCAATCAAAATTTAATACGTGTTTTATTATTATGGCACGAATTAAATAAAAGCCTCTTACGGGGTTCCAAAAAAGTTAGTAAGATTAAATGAGAGTTGTGCAGTGGTGTTTTGGCGAGCAATTATCCAAATTAAAATAAATTAATTAATAAGCTGCCATTTTTTGTTGAAATATAAAATTAAATTAAAGTTAGTTAAATTGAAAAATAAATTGTGTAATCAAACTAAAATAAAGTTCTTGTTGTTTTATTTGTGAATAACGTGGATATTTATTCAAAATTTGTGCTGTGGCCTGTGGGTGAAGTGGAGAATAATAAGAACATAAATTTGGTGCTTAGTAAAATCTAAATTATATGACAGCTTGTAGTGTAGTGTTTAAGTGCCATAGTGAAGTGAACAGTTAACCAACCAAAATATACAGTCCATTCAGTACAGAACATTTGGTCCTTTGAGCCGGATATTCCGCATCAGTCTTAGCATTGCATATCTACGAGCTAACAAATATTTGATTGAGCGATTTGGATTAAAACCCATCCACAAGAACCGCAGCAAAAACCAGATGAGTATCACATTTTTTATAATATTTGCAAAATTTTATTGAACTATGTTGCGAGTAAACACGTGGGTATATTAGTTAAATTGCTTCTTAGTATTGATACAATACGACAAGTTTCCACCATCCACCTAATTTGTAAATTTGCAAGCCACCAATTTGTTGTTATCCACCATAATTCGTACATTTCTACCATCAACTTGTTGTGAATATTTCCAAAATGGATGCGTTAATTGAACGACGTAGTATCGTTAAAGGGTTGTTAACCAAGCTAGAAAAATTTTGTAACACCATTTCCGATCAAACATCTGAAGAAGAGGTTAAAGAACGTATAAAACGTACCAAGGATCTATTAGAATCCTTTACTAGCATTGAAAATGAAATGTTCGGCTTAGATAATTCTCATCAATCTGCACTGAAAAAAAAACGTACGCATATTCAATAAAAAAGATTATTGTTGCAATGAATTTTTTAATAATTTGGATCCTTAAACTTTGTTGATTGATAGAATAAACTCAATGTTATTAGTTTAGAATATCATTTCTTAAAAGCTAACAAATTAATATATACAATGTAACTATTCATATTTTTTTGTCAAAAAATTTAATAAATTTTTTAATTAATTCAACGAACATAAAATTATCATTTTGTAACCAATTTGGTTGATCTCACAACTTTTTATTGAATCAATGTACCAATTTAATAAAAGTTTCACGAAATGTTATGCTATGGTTTATATTATTAATGAATTAGTTAATTAATCATACTAATATTTATGAAACAAAATTATTGATACAACACCTATATTTATTAATTTAAATAACTAATTCATTGGCACAATGTAATAGATTTGAATTGATTTAAATCAACAATTAAATTAAGCCATTAAAAAATGTATTTAGTTTATAATTGTTTGTTTGTTTGTTTGTTTCTATCTCTGCAATCTTTTCTGGGGCTCTAGGCACTCCCAACTCTTTCACAGTTCGCTTTATACGTCCTATCTTAACGCAGCAGTAGCCAAATCGAGGACGTACGGCTATAGACCCGTTTTCGTTTAAACCACCTGCACTTTGCATTGCTTCATGCCAACCTATAGTGCTGACATGAAAGGTGGGTCGGCCCATGGATTTCCGCACTCTCAAAAGTGGCTCATAGATGTGTTCATCTTCATCACTGATCGAAATCAGTTGATGAAAAATTCCTTTTGCATATCGCCCCTATAGGGATTCGAACCCGGTACCTCCCGATCCAACCGCTGCAGCTTTAACCACTGCGCCGTTTGCTCCGTTAGTTTATAATTTTGTTTATTATGTTTATCAAGAAAGAAACTTTTATTTATTTTAAATGAAATTTGAACTGACTGGAGAATGAAATATTTATTTCATTTATATGCGTTACAGGTTTAATCCGTGGATTCTGAATATTTAATATAATCTTGCATTTATAAAATAATTAAAGATTGAAATGAATTTTTTTATAAAATAAAACAACTGTACAAACTATTTTTTATCTATTAAAATGAAGTTCAATGAAACCGAATGCCTACTGCATGATTTTAATTTTCTTTCCTGTAACCACAAAACGAAATAGATCATATTTTTGAAATATAGGCTACAAAATGGGAACAGTCTGGTCTCGTTGAATTGCGACTGTAAAATACTGCAGCAACCAGAGTTCAGCGAAAAGAGAAAGAGAGGAGAGTCAAGCAGAACGCTAAGACGAATTCATAACGCAAACAAGAAACAGACCTAAGCAATATATTATATATTCTCTAAAGTGTTGTGGTAATTTGCTTGTAGTCCCGTATAGCCTCTCGATTCGCCTCGCTTTTCGTGTTTACTCTGGTCGCTGCCTACGAATGGAAGATTTATTTAGGGAATAATTAATGTCGTTTTCCTGTTGCAACAAAAAACAGATTCGGAGCGAAACTCAAGTGACAGCAGCTGTCATTCGTCGCTCGGTAAAATTTTTCGGAGCGATTACTAACACGATTACATTTAAATGTCTACGAAATGTCATTTAAACATCAAAATAAATATGCGGAAATATATATTTAAAAAACAGTAAAATAATTAACAAAAAATACAACAAATAACATGATTACAATAAATTATTTATTAATTTACGGAAAAATTCATAAGTATTAACATTCTAATTATAAAAATAGAATTTGACAATTAATACGTACATACATATATTCACAAAACCATATAAAAAACAAAAAATCGCAGAATCCGGATTTTTGGCTGTTCCAGTTAAAACGTCAAAAAACTGTCATTTTTCAACTCGGATTCGACTCCGAATCTGTTTTTTGTTGCAACAGGAAAACCACATAAGAACAAATTCGAAATCAGGTTAAAACCTCATTCAAATTCTCACTCTGAATTTCGGTCTAGAACACCATCAGACAATTTATTTGGAAATTTTATATAAATATTATTTTAGATGAATGAATGAAGTTTTTATATAATTTAAGAAATAAGTTCTAAAACAATAAAGTGTTAATGCCCAATCAAGACTAAATAACAGCAATTTTAAAAAAATTAAATAGTTTATCGATTCAATGAATGATTCTTACAGAAAATTATTTAAATACGTATATTTAATCCAATAATCATTTCTCAAATGGAATAAACTGGTTTTTACTAGTTTTTTCTTATTAACTTAGTTTATAAAGTTGTTAAAACTTTTATTAACTTGCCTACATTTCAAGATATCAACGAGAAATCGGTCAATAAATGTCTATTAATTGAATTGACGATCCGGTTATTAATTTATAATCGTGTTTATTTTAGAATTAATGTGACCAGTTAATAAATTCATTGGTTCAAAGAATTTTTCTTCCGAAAAATTTAATGAAAGGGATTCATTGAATTTTTTTTTTCAGTGACGCAGAGGAAATTGAGGAACAATATTATCGTGTGATCGCTAAACTTAACACGTGGTTACGAAAGCAATCAATTTCCGGTACGCAGTTAGGTGAATCCGTTATAAACGCCACCCAAGGTTCAGTTAGTAGTGACGTAAAATTACCCAGGCTTAATATACCTAATTTTTCTGGTGACTATCGCGATTGGCAGAGCTTCATTGACCTCTTTGATATTACCGTTCATAAGAATTCGTCCTTATCACCTGCTCAAAAACTACAATATTTGAAGGGCTTATTGAGAGGTGATGCTAGCGGTTTAGTAAGACATTTTTCCATAACTGAAGCCAATTATATTGAAGCCTACCAAAAATTATGTAAGCGGTACGATCGTAAAAGTGTAACAGCAAACGAGTTTATTAAATTATTTTTGGATCAACCAAAGATTTATCAAGCAAATGCAGCAAATATTCGAAAGCTTCTTGATACATCCGATGAAGCAACACGTGGTTTGAAGGCTCTTGGAACACAAGCCGAGTCAAAGGATGTATGGCTTATCTACCTACTATTTAACAAACTTGATGATGAGTCAAAGCAACTGTGGAAGCGATTGACCACTGATGAAGAATTTCCTACGTTGCAGAGTTTTTACGAATTTTTAGCACACCGTTCGGATGAACATGAAGGCCTTAAACCACTCAGTAAAATTCAACCACCTAGACCAAATGCAGTTGTTAAGGGATTTCATGTAAATTCTGAATTCAGTTGCCCAGCCTGTCAATCTAATGCCCACCAGTTATTTGAGTGTACTAAATTTTAATCTATGAATAGTCTCGATAGACGAGATCTAATTAAACGAGAATCACGCTGTTTTAATTGTTTAAATTCATCCCACGGGGTTTACGATTGTCGAACTAAAGCAAGATGTCATACGTGCAGCCGAAAACACCATACGTTTTTACACCATCAACCATCAAATGAACCATCAACCACCAGTGCACATTTATTGAATAGTCGAGAATCAGAATCACTGATTACTAAGACCCAACCAACTTCATCAACCAATGGTTCAACAGAAGATAAATCAAGTACGCAGCTTAACGTGAGCGTTTACCAAGCTCCTAGCACATCATGTTGTTCCTTATTACCAACAGCACTGATGAAAATTAAAGATAATACCGGTCAATGGCAATTGTGTAGAGCCCTGCTTGATTCAGGGTCTCAAACTTCCTTAGGAATGGAAAGGAAATTTGATCGGGATTCTGATTTCAAAACCGCATACAAATCGTTTATGGAAGAATATTTGGCACTAAATCACATAGAAATCATACCACTTGCAGAAGTACATAGATCCAAAGGAGTGTATTATCTTTCACATCATGGGGTAATTCGAGAATCTAGTTCTACAACGAAATTGAGAGTAGTTTTCGACGCTTCATTTAAATCAGAAGACGGTGTTTCGCTAAATGAAACGCTAATGGTGGGACCTACTATCTACGAGCCACTTACCGCCATATTAATACGATTCCGCATGTACGAGTTTGTCTTCACAGCGGATATAGAGAAAATGTTCCGGTAAATAATTCTGCATCCTAATGATCGAGACTACCACAGAATTATTTGGAGAACTGAACCAACAGAACAACCAACTCATTATCGAATGCGTACAGTCACCTATGGCACATCATCAGCGCCATATTTAGCAACGAAAGCGCTTCAAGTCATCGGTAATAGTGTGCTACAATGCAATCCATTAATTGCGAACAAAATTATACACGATTTTTATGTGGACGATTTCATGTCGGGTTCACATACTTTAGAAGATGCTCATAATATTACAAATGATGTATCATTACTTTTAAAATCATACGGCTTCAATCTTCGAAAGTGGGCATCCAATCATCCGGATATATTGTCAGAAATCCCAGTTGAAAGCAAAGAGCAACTACCTCTTAATATAGAAAACGCAGATTTTAATTCTAGCCTCAAACTGCTTGGTATACAATGGAATCCCTTGACAGATTCCTTCCAGTTTAAAGTAACGTCGATTCAGCAGTCAAAGGGATCAAAACGTGAAGTACTATCTTAATCCGCAAGAATTTTTGATCCATTAGGCTGGTTGGCACCCGCCATAGTAACGATAAAAACATTGTTTTAGAGCTTATGGTTACTACATTTAGATTGGGATGACGAACTACCGCCAAAGGAAGCTAGTATCTGGCGAAACATTAATGATGAGCTACCTGAATTAGAGAAAATTAGAATTCCGCGATGGCATAAGACAAAGGAAACCGAATTTGAGCTTCATGGATTTAGTGACGCCTCTGAAATAGCATATGCCGCTGTAGTATATTGCAGGTGTATTGACGAAAACAGTGAGGTTAAAGTAAGTGTAGTAGCCTCTAAAACAAAAGTATCTCCAATTAAGCAAGTTTCAATCCCGAGACTAGAACTCTGCGCTGCCAATTTGCTAGCCAAATTGATTAGAATGGTCAATGAGGCACTAAAATTACCAGATACGAAGGTTACCATGTGGACGGATTCCAAAATAGTCTTGGGTTGGCTGTCATCTCCACCAAGGAGATGGAGTACCTTCGTAGCAAATCGCCCAGCAGACATATTATCTTCATATTCTCGGCAACACTGGAGATATGTTGATTCACCAACGAACCCAGCTGATTGCGCATCGCGAGGAATGTCACCTTGAAAACTAGTAAAATACGAATTATGGTGGAACGGACCTGTATGGTTAAGCCGGGATGCATCAGAATGGCCACAGCAATCCCACTTGAAATTTGACGAACTATTAGCGGAAGAGAAGAAACCCACAGTAACAGTGTTATCCGCAATTAAATCAAAAAAGCCAGAATTTTGAATTTTAAACCAGCTGGTAACCAGAATTTCATCGTTCGAAAAAATTGTTAGAGTTCTTGCATGGGTACAATTATATGTTAAAAGAAGCAAACAAGGAACCGCCAAGCAAAGCAGAAATAAATTACTTACGGTGGATGAAATATCCTTAAGCCGCCGTACTATTATCAAATGGATACAAAGTGACCACTTTTCAACCGAGATTTTCTTATTGAACGCAAATAAACAAGTGCCAAAAACTAGCAAAATTTGCAGTTTATATCCATTTTTGGATGACAGTGGACTTTTACGAGTCGGCGGTCGGATAGAAAATTCATTAGCAGTATACGAAACAAAACATCCACTAATTCTCCCTAAATGCGAGATAACCATATTGCTTGTACAAAATCTACATATCAAACACCATCATGCTGGCACCTCCATATTAATGAGTATTCTTCGCCAAATATACTTCCTGATCAACAGCCGCAGAATAATCAGAGATGTAGTAAAAAATTGCCACACATGTCGAAGATTTAATTCACGGCCGAATTATCAAATTATGGGAAACTTACCTTCAGATCGTGTTCAACTTCAAAGTCCATTTATCAAAACCGGTGTGGATTTCGCCGGACCGTTACAAATAAAGCAGATTTACGGCCGGTCTACCAAAGTATGGAAAACTTACCTAGCTATCTTTGTGTGTATGAGTACAAAGGCTGTCCACATTGAAGTTGTGTCCAATCTCACAACAAGTAACTTCATTGCAACACTTCAAAGATTTGTTTCACGCAGAGGCTTATGCACTGATATCTATTCCGACAACGGGTCCAATTTCGTAGGAGCCAATAATATTTTGAAGGAGACCAATGAATTTCTAAAATCTAATTCTAATGAAATATTTGCTTTTCTCGCTTCAGAAAATGCCAGCCTTCAAAATTCGCTGTTGCAAATTTAGAGAACAGTCATCTTGTTTATTAGTAGTGCATTCAGGAGCACACCCACTCAGCGAATGGAGATTCTTACCCATCTCATATCTCTACTTATTCGTGGCATTTAAATTGCGTCGAGCACAGCTACAAGGATCAAATTCATTTCAGGGATCATTTTTCAAGACACTCTTCCTTCCTGGGTTACAGAGATATCCCTTTCGCTACCGATTAAATGATTCCATCAACATCTTAAGACAAATGTTTTTGAACTGATATTCCTTCTAGAGGGGACTGGCCGAATGAAGAGATGTTGAACCCTGAAGTTTTGAACTTCATACGAATGGTTCAAAAATAGATAATGGGATTGTTATTAGAATTTTATGGTGGATAATGGTGGCCAAGTGTTGGTTGAGGTTTAATGTAAAATCTGTAAGGGATTTTCGCAATTTTAAACAGTCAGATTGCTAATAAAACGATACGATGTTACTTCCTTACATCGAGGACAGCCCAGTGCTGCCTCTCAACACTTAACAAAATAGCAGATCAGTTCAATATTCACTACACGCCGGGGCCAGGGTACTTCAGTGCAGCATGTAATGTAAAGACAGATTAATCCGTTTCTCAGGGTACAAATTTCCTCACTTTAACTGTCTTTTGTGCCTCACAGGGGACCACAAAAGACACTTGTAAGGTTAATATTTTGACAACTGCTTTAATTGGTGCGACCTTGGTTTTTGGATAAATAAGCCGTCGCTCCGATTGTGATCGGGCATATATGACTTCTAAATACGCCGATTTCTTTGCTATTAATGGATCTTTACATATTTTCATGCAATTTGGATTGTGCTGCGAAGATCATTTCACCCCGTCAATTTGTACGTGAAACACGAAATGATCTAATTCACATCCAGGACCATTCGCAATTTGGTTGCACTGCTCCTCTCCTTGATGACTCCATGAATAGGTAAAATATACTCCTAGAAGCCTTAAATTCTTTCTATTAAACTTTGTTTGTTGAATATGGCCCAATTCTGGATATTCTTCAATTAACTTAATCAAAGTTAGTGTTTTATTTAAATATTTTCTCCGTTGAAAGCAATCTTGAGAGTGCTAAGTGATATGTTGATCTCAATGATATTTTTTTGTCTTTGAATAGAAGCTTCGTTATGAATTTCCTTAGTAGCTTTAAACCACTCTTTACACTTATCTTGTCCACTTGTCCAGCAGTTTTTGTGTCATCTCTTTTTAAAGCTATGTGTAAAGTGTTAAAATCTTTTAATTTACAATTTTTAATACTGTTTTTGAATACAGTCCTCATATATACTCGTTGCATCACAATACTCATTAAAGATGCACTAAAGTTAAAATCAATTTAGCCTCTCTCTAATAATTTGTTGACCTTAAAATTGGCATCACCTTTTTTCCAATTAACCCGGAATTCTATAGTTCAGTGGTTTTGATTCAATTGAATGAGACAAAAGACCAAGATGAAGAAAACGAATTACAACAAAAAAAAAACAATTACGTTTTACTTATATATTACAGCAATATTGACACTTGTGATCCAGTATTGTAATTTTTCTAATTATAATTTTAAATTTGTACACCTCATGTCTGCGCATAACAACATTTTACTTACCATTTTTAGGGCGTCTCATTTTTTTTTTTTTTTTTTCATCTATTCAAAACAATTACGATTACGAGTGTACGTGAAGGTCGTTTCATTATATATTGTTGAAAATATTTTGTTGAATAAAATTTATTTGTAATATATTTGAAATCGTTGTCTATGAGGATTTTTTTTATTTGTAATTTGGAGCAAAATAACAATTTCATTTCTAAGTATACCAATAAAAATTGTTTATTGCATAATATTCTAGCAAATGGGTGAAATTTAAAAGTGAAATCCCCATATATCATCGCACACACATTCGCTCTCGTAATTTTCGTTTATTTCGGTGTGACGATAATTTGTTCATTTACGGATATATGTACATAATAATGATCATTAAATGTAAGATTTCGTTTTTCTCCTCGTGTGTTAATATTTTATGTCCATTTCATTTTACATTTAATATAAAATTAACTATAATATTCCACGTTTTAATACCTTGATTTATTTTACACCTTCAAATCATAAAACATTTAGACGCTGCGAAATGGTAATGTTTAGGGCCAACAAAAGGGGAACAAAAAAAAAAAAAAAAACAAAACAGCCATAATAATATTTGATAACACGCCATTAAGCTTTTTGCTTCGTCTTCTTTAATATCGCCTTTACATACAAAATTACAAGTTGTATATATACCGTGTGCCCGTGTATATACCGATTTACCGGATTATAACAATGCGAATAAGACGGGGATGTGTCTAGCATTTTGTTTTTTTTTTGTTTATTTTTTTTTCCCGCTTCTCTGAAATTTCTTATTCAGGCCACGAATTATTTGTTTTTATTATGGTTGTTGTTGTTCTTGTTTGGTTCGCTGTTGATGTTAAGAACCGTTTAAATTTATTTTTATGAGGAATATAGGATAGGATTTATACTTTTAAGTTTACCTTTTTAATGGGATTTTATTTTATGTGTATATCTGTTTACATTTTCTTATCAGCCTGTTTTCCTGCTTTACCTATATAGGGATGGGGCAGTTTAAAACAATTTAAACGCATATATTTTCATAGTCCATTTAAATTTTATTATTTTGATTACTTTGTGCTTTTTGCAATTTAAAGTTCATTTTGTTCCAGAAGGAACGAAAAATGGAAAAAAAAACTTTTTCGTATTTTATGGTAAAAGCTTGGTTAATATGCACAATTACTTTATCTGGCTTTTCACAAGAATATGGTTTTAATATCACTTTAATCCATATAGAACTACGTTCTTTTAATGGTAGTGTTTATTATAGTTGTCTGATTCTATTAAGCCCACGACAGCTTGCAGGAAGTTTAACAAATAATTATTACGAGTTTGCCACTTTATTTCTGCTTAGTTTCTACAGATATTATTTTTAGAAAATAAATACAGTGCAATCTGTTTAAGTTTGATACTCACGGTTCCGCAAAAAATTGACTGACTTATAAAGGTGACTTTATACAAAAGTACATATTTTAAATGTCAGTGGTACTTGATCCTTGTGCATCCACTTTTTGGCACTTCATGTCCACCTTTGTTTGAACTGTACTCTCTTCTTGATAACAAGAAGATTCATAAAAACACACAATTTTTGATAATTTTCCGTGACACTTTAACTACCTACTATACCAAAAGCATCTGTTTTAATACCCTTCGAACAAGGTCATTTCGACAGATTCACATTCTTTGGTTCATGATTTTTTTTCCATCTTATTCTTACATAATAGTCTGGCTAAACACATGTAAATCAGCGATATGATATCCGTTAAGTTTACTATAAATCTATTGTAATAATTTAACATCATTACAAAAGTTTATATCTGACGAATATACTCGTATTGCTACAATCCTTATACGGTTTTTAGGATCTCGTGACTTAACAGACTAAGACTCGGAGCAGCAAAGTAAATGTAAACGTTTTTAATTAAATCGTACATTTCCAGCTTAACCATGGTACGATTGGAATCAACGGGATAAATTCGGGCGATAAAATTCCTAGACCCGCAGTTAAGAAGAGTGAAATATTTCCCCAAATGAAGAGACATTGGACATTTTCAAAGGAATGACTAATCAGCAATTTGGGATGTTGGTTGCAGTTTTTTTTTATAAATAAAATATTGGCCACCTATTGTACTTTCTATTGTGAATGAGCTAAAGCTCAAAATAGAGTGTACCAAAATTATTGTACATAAATAAATAAATGAATAAATAAACGTAAATTTGTATTCTGCATACGATTTGCTTCCTACTAAATTATCATCAACTTTAGAGAATATGAAATCCACTGGTCACTATATTCACAAAATGTTGGAATCTTTGAGCCGCATTTCGTAAACGGTAAGCCATTTGAACAAACTGAAACATTATGGAATAGAACAATAATCGCAGTTTTATGGAGTACTTCGAAAGCGACCGGGATTGTATGTTGTCGACAATATTGAACAGACCTACATTTTTTTGCGGTCTTCAGTCATTCTGATCCTTTTTGGTACTATAGATGAAGTTTTGCGTAAACAGTGGACGTTTGATAGAATTATTTATTGACAACCCTAGCGAATTCATTATATTTCAATGGTTCTGTTAAAACAAACACGCAAACAGAATTAAATTTATTTGGACAGTATCAATTCAATCAATGTGACAACTCGTACTTTGCCGTCTTGACCAGGATGAACCTTGATAACTCGACCTCTAGCCCGTGCCAGCGAAGCAGCGTTGTCTTCTTCAATCAAGACGAACTTGTCTTCTTTGATGTTCTGCTGCCATTTGGCCATTTGTTACATGGAGAGATATTACAAATGCCACCTTTTCAAGAAACCTTTAGAAGTGTTTTGCAGAAGTTCTCATCGTTCATTCAAGCATAACGTCGTTTGTGCTCTTTTAGCATAACGTCGTTTGTGCCTTGTCTGGTACTTCTAAAAGCGTTGAATTGATCAAAAAATGGCCTGGTGTTAAAATACACAAATCGTCAGGATCGTCATTCATTCGTTTTAATGGCCTGGAATTGACTATTGCTTCTATCTGGACCAATAGTGAGTTTTTATTGACTTTACTCTCACCTCCCATAAACCCCCAAAATGTAGAGCAGAAGGAAGTATTGTATGCCACTCTATTTTTTGAGTGCCTAGATAAGCAGATACCCTTTCATTGTGGCTTTGAGAAGCAACAATCGTGAAAAATTCACCCAATTTTCTGCGAGCGCCTACAAAATTGGTTGCATTGTCACTATAAATTGTGCCTGGTAGACCTCTTCTCCCGGTGAAACGCTTCAGCGATGCTATGAATGCATCCGTAGAAAGATCGCAAACAATTTTGAGGTGTATGGTCTTTGTTGCCATACATACAAATAGTCATATGTACGCCTTCATTCTTCTGAACCCTCGACCTTTCCTTGCACTTATCGTGATAGGACTAGCGTAGTCGACTCCAATAATCACGAACGGCCGTATTAACGTTACCCTTGGTACAGGTAAGTTTCCCATAATCTGCTGACCTACTTTAGGACGACTTCTTACACAATAAATTTGCTTCAATTATCTAATATTTCTTTCTGGTAATGAATACCAATGTTGACGGATTGGGATGTAGATATTTCAAGTGTAAAGGTGTCAACATTCACATTTTCCATGCGGCCCCATCAATCATTGCTCCGTTTGATTGGTTTGTTCGTCTGAATTTGGTGAATTTCCTCTATAAACGTTTCATGCTGAACCCACTTGATTAGGAGCTCTTCACTTCTCTGCAGATGTTACTAGTAATGTACGTTACCTTTTCTTTCAGGCATAATTCTGCAAAGCGAGCACAGTTACTGAGTACTCGAACATCACCGTATATGATGAAAATCTATCAATAAGATCTTTTATCGGCGAAGTTTCGTTAGTAGTAACGCAAGCTGGTGTTGCAACTAAGACGGTTTTCTTTTTCCAGCGGTGGTAAGTTCAATTGGAGCATTTTCATTGTTTGGCCAAAAAGATGCTGATTTCAGCAGGTATTCTAGACTATTCCATCAGATTTTATAATGAGCCAGTTGCTTTGGTGATAAACCTCTACTCGCACAATCGGCAGGATTTAACTTTGTCGGTACATGTTGTAAATTACTAGTTGGTATTTTGTCCATTAAAAAGGTCGTCCTGTTGGCTACGAAACAATTCCATTTTCTCGGAACATCTGAGAGCCAGGCCAACCATATACCGAATTTGCAGGCGTTTGGTTAATAGTACAGCTCCGCATAGCTCTAAATGGGGAATTAGCAGCTGCTTTAGTGGAGAGACTTTCGTTTTAGCTGCAATTAGATAAACAGAGCTTTCACTATTGGAATGGGTTGATCTCGCATAAACAAAAGCTTTCTCCGAAGCATCACAAAAAGCATGTAGCTGAAAACGAAAAGCTGTCTGCATTTGAAGATACCTTGGAATGCGTATACCTGACAGACTTGTTAAATCGTTTCTTGCGACGCACCATATGTTGGCAATGTATCATCCCATCCAATTTTTGCCAACCACAGTGACTGAAGCAATATTTTGAACGTCACTGTTGCCGGAGATAACCAGCAAAGCGGGTTAAAAATTTTACCGCACTTTGACAGAAGTTGACGTTTTGTTGATGGTTTATAGTAGAGTTGTAAGATGCAATCCTATCCTTGCTTTTCTAAAGGTATTTCACTTAACAAATCTGGGCTGTTTGAGCTCCACTGGCATAGTGAGTAAACCGGCATGCGATAAAGTGGCTGATAGTTCATGAAACATTGTAATGGCTTCTGGAACATTGTTACAACCCGACAATAAATCGTCTACGTAGAAATCGGATTTGATGGTGATTGCCAATTTGGGGACAACTGCTTAGCATCATTTGATGCCTGATGCAGAGATCTTATAGCAAGATACGCCGAACAGGTCAGTCCATATGTTACAGTTTTCAGCTTGAAGTGCTGCATCTCGCTACTTGAATCTTCCTGCCATACAATTCTGTGGTAGTATTGATGTTTGGTATACACTGCCACTTGCCGGTACATTTTCTCTATATCTGCAACAAATGCAACTTTATGTCTGCGAAACTTCTTCAGGATGGCAAACATATCATCCTGAATTGTTGGACCTGTGATCAGAATGACATTTAAAGATAGTTCGGAACTCGATTTACAAGAGCCATCAGAAACACCAACGCCAACTGACTAATTCACGATCGGAAATGCGTGTCATGTGTTTAAGTTGTAAAAATTCTCGCATAAACTTGGTGTATTCCTCTCTGGGTTGCACGTCTTTCTTGAATTTGCGTTCCATGGCGATCATTCGAGTTGTCGTTGCCTTTAAACTGCTGCCCAAATGTTCAAAATTTTCTTTTATAGGTAGTTCGACCACATAATATCCGTTTACGAATTGATGAGTTTTGGAAAAGCGTTCTTCGCATTTGTTGTGACTGATAGGAGTATCAGCTGAGATTTCTTCCACTTCTCAAAATCGCTGCAATAGTTGACCAATATCCCCGTCTATTTTCTGAATTAGGTAGCAGCACTCGGTTGTATAATTCTGTTTTTGCTCAGAAGAACCAGCATTAATCCGTCAGTAATCTCCGCCTTTCATACACTATCTCATAAAAGACGTCAATACTAAGAATCATGTCGATCGAATTTGGTTCATAGGATCTTGGATCAGCTAGACAAATTCTATTCAGTTGGTCCTCACTGCATTCCTGCAGTATATTTGACTGAGACGGTAGTTAATTAGTTAGCTTACTTAATACTAAAGCGTCTACTACTACAAATTTGGTTGCGTCATATCTGGAGCTTAATTTTAGGTTAACCTGTCCCTTAGTTCTGCCTGCTGAAACTGAAGCTAATCCGTTGACGGTGATGTATGTATGGTTGTTGAATGGTGTATAAATGTTGCCCAGCATATCCTTGGTTGACACAATAACCGTTGGTAATATTGCTTGCTTCTTTCCGCCAACCGTAACCTTTGTGTTTGTGTAATTTTGTAACCCGTAATGTACTGAGGAATCGGGGCTCGGTGACTTAGACTTAACATCTTTGCTTACTATACCAGCGTTTGATAGACAGTTGGTTGTGGAATGCCTGACTCTCAAGCAATTGACACACAATTAATGTTTGTTTTGGCTTCATGCCTTTTCATGATTCTAGGCCACATCTTTGAAATTTGTAGCACTTGTGTAACGGATGTGGTTTATTGCAAAACATTCAGTCGATATTTTCGGTTACTAAATGCGATACCCTTTGAGGACCTTTAAATGATTTCGTGGTAATGTAGCAGCTTTCCAACGCGTCACATCTTTGACAGAGAAACTTTATGAAATCATCCACGCTTGGCACATTGATGTTAACAGAATGTAATGCCCATCGTTGTTAAGTTCCATCGTCCATTTTGTTGAGTAACAGATGCAAAATCCATGGGTCTCGAGATTGGCATTCTGGACCTAGAGCTTTTAATCCCCTAAGCAGTACATCCGATGTTTCTGTGAGATTTCTTAATGACTTTGATGAAGCGCAATGGATAGCCGGGTGATCAAAAAAGGTTTGAATTATGGTGCTTACGATCGTACGTTTCTTGTCGTAGCGTTGTATCAACTTGTCCCATGCTTCTACATAACTGGCATCAGTAATTAAAAAATGGTTTATTAGCCTAGCCGCGCTTCCTTCAAGCAGTCGCTTCACCCACTGGAACTTGTGGACACGTGAGATTGAGTCGTTTTTATGTACAGTAGCCTCTAACATATCCTTGAAAGACGGCCATTGTGTGTACTCTCCATTAAATGGCGGAATATTTATTCTCGGCAGCATGATTTCGTTGCTTTGACTCATCGTTTTGTTGTGCAATGTTTCGAAATATGACTTTTGTTGCGAATACATATTGCTTAAAGTGGCATTCAAATCGTCGTTATTAGTGTGTTCAATTGGCCTCCGCTTCCTTAATTCACGCCTCAAGGCCGCTTGAGTACTAAAAAACTTGGTTTCGAATTCATCAGCCTTCGAGGTTTGCTGCGGGATCAGAAGTAAGTCGTCTTCAATACCATAAAATACCTCCCACCATGACTCAAGTTTTTGTAGCCGTGATTCGATCTCTTCAGTCTCTGGTTGGTCATCAATATTATTGACGAATGTGGTCGCCTTAGTTAGAGACCCTAGGACGTTATCACGTTTCTGCACAAGTTTGCTTTCTGTATTATCATTTATGCACAACGCCTTAATTTGCGATATTAACGGAACGCACATTCACTGTTTTTATAATAGTTCACGTTAGACTGCCTTTTTTTGATTTTTATAGCTTTAAAATGTTTTAATATTTCACTATTTGCAATATAGTTCACTTTTAAAATAATTAATTCATAAAATCAATGTTCAATTATTGTAGCTTATATTGTTTGTAGATAGTTAAATTTCAGAATTAGTGTAAAATAAAAATTAAATATTGTAGCATAGTAACTTAATTTGGATAAAAGCGTCAGTAGTGCTAAAGCACTTTCTCTTCTAAGATGTATTAACGAAGGGAAGTTTCTATTATTCCAGGTGTCCGGCTTTAAATCCGGTTTGAAGGACAATGTAAAACTCGCAAATCTCTTTGTGAATTAATATCGTGCCACAATTCATAAACGAACGGCAATTCTTACCTCAATAACCAATTTGATAAGATTGAAGACGATTGCAATAGCAACAAAAACCGGAGTGGAAATAATCTGTTTCGAGATTGATTACGTGAATTACCTACGTTTGTATATGTCTACAACGTAGATAACGTGATCGTTTTTAACCATTTCTTCTCTCTCTCTCTCTCTCTCTCTCTCTCTCTCTCTCTCTCTCTTCAAGTTGGATTAAGTGTGAAGGTGAATATGTCCGGCCTCCAATAAATTCTTACATGTGTTAACGTATCTTAAGCATATTCAAGCATTTGCCTGGAGCTCTCTGTGTACGTCGCAGTTAGGATAACCAATGTCGCAAGGTCTTGCGTGATTTAACTTTATAAAAAGATGACGTTCGCTTTCATTTTTTACATACATATGAACTAAGAACTTTGTCTATACTAGTTTGACATATGTATAGTTAGGTTCAGTATCTCGCACCATTAACCCATATGTGTACAAATCCTTAGATGAAACTTTTTTATTGGTTGTTTGAATATTATTAGGAATATTATTCAAAATTGCAGTGCATAATAAGATCGTTGTGTTGCCAATAAATGCTGTGACGTTAGACATTGTTGTTGGATTATGGCTGATATAACAACCACCAACCACTGCGTCTACCTGCGGAGCATTGAAACGCCGGTCGTGGTCACCCATTGGTCTTCCTTCTGCTATAATAACTATTTGGTAATCATCTACTGACATACGTTTCAGTTTTAAGGGTTTTATAGAGATAGCTGTGTTGGTCATATATTCTCTATAGGTTCAAAACAATATGACGGCCGCATCCAAAAGATGGATTCGCTTCTTTGATCGGTTTGCAGTTGTTCATCTTTCATGCAATAATATGCTAAGAATTCATACACGATGAATATTGTAGCAAAGCAGGGCAGTTCATCAAAACATGTGTTGTACCTTCTGACGTTTTTGGGGAAATGTTTTGACTCCAATGTACCTCCTGATACGTATAACACTGAAGTTCACGTAGTATTGATTCCAACTACTATTGTTTAACTTACACATTTCCGCAGCACATTCCATGAGGGTCTGATCTAAATTTCTTGGCTTGGTATTAAGTACATATACTATCCATTATGTCAATCAATACACTTGAATGTTGCGCATAGTCCTTGTGCTAATCACAGCGAAATTCTTTCAAAGTTAATTCTAATCGAATTTTACTCTTGTTGTCGTGGCCCTCTGTTAGAGCTTTTGAAGTCCGACCTTGCTTTGTTCTGAGTTCCGCTATACCATATATATAGTTGATCTTTCCGCATATCCAAGTGTCTGGCCTCACGTCTCTCTATGGTCTCTCTCGCTTTACGTCAAGTTATTCTTTCCCTCTTATACCTGAGTCAGCCTCGCGCTGGTCTGATGTCTTTGAAGTTCCCATAGCTCGGGCTCTTTCTCCATAAATGCTGGTAGTCAAAAATGAGTTCTCAATATCCAGCGTTATCTATCTCTCCTATAAACTCACTAAATTTGACTTTAGCGGCAGTCCATTTTAGATAGTGGTTATTAAATTGAGATTTTTAGAGTCTTCATTTAATCAGCGCGAAATAGAATAGTACGTGCTTAAGAAAAATAAAAATCAATGAAAAATTAGAAATTTTTCTATTTTTCAAACAATAAACTGTCTGGTATTTACAACTTTTGCAAACAAATTTTTGAGCGATTTAACGTCACCTACTGAATAAGCGTGGTAACTTGAACCCTATTAAAGTTAGCCCAAAAGTTTTTAGCCGAAAGTAAAAAAACCTGAAAATGCAGATTTCGTTATTTAAAGGATTATTAACAGGATATATATAATGCATTAAAAACTTTTGTCATTAGTCGTGGAAAACTTTGTTTCTTTTGTGATCAATCAAAAAATTCCAAAACATATTTAAAATTGAAATAAAATCATCCTTTAGAGTGTACATCTAGAGTTGGATTGACTAAATGACATGTGCCAATAGCTATCGTTGGAAAAAGTTTCAGTTCATGTATCCCGTGAGAAATTTGGGTAAATTCGGTTTTTCAAAAATCATTAGAAAAATATAAAGGGGCTGAAACCTCATGAGGTGATCAGAACTTCGGTCTTGATCCTCTTTCAAATTAATAGCGAAATGAATCTTTTAAGTCAATTTTCAGCTTAACCTCCAACTCAATTTACAACTCGACCTCTCTCTCAATCGTAATACAATAATAAGCGCAAACACCAAATTTGGTGTAATACCCAACTCAATATTCAAACCAGCATATATAAGATGTTGGTAAATATTTCTATAACCAGGTATTTTGGGTCAATTCGTATGGCAGGTATCCGACTCTCTTGACGCACAGGTTCCAAAAGCTTATCAAGTCTCAGCCTTGACCATAGAAACAGATTGGCAAAAAAAATTCTAAATCGAACAAGCCGTTCTCGAGATACCATGAGTAGAGGCATCCAGACATCCAGACATATAGGCATCCAGATATCCAGACATCCAGACAGATGGACGGACATTTTTTTTTTGGTTTTTTAGACTCAGGGACTTTCAAAACGGCAGGAAAGGTGATTTTGGACCAACCAAATTTTTGATCACTTTTGACAGGATTTCAATATTTTTTTCTTTTTAGACCGAAGTAATTTTTATAAAATCAGCCTCTGTAGTGTTATGTCTGGAGGTAGATTGTATCGATTTGGCTTGTTAATGGCTATCGCTGTAACAAAAATCAGTTTAAGTTTATCGTGTGAAATCTATAAAACCAAGGAAGCAGTTTTTAAGCAAAAATCATTAGAAAATTTTTGTCAAGTCAGAATCTAGAGTGTTATGTCTGGATTTGGATTTGATTAATGTGATTTGTTAGTAGGCTATTGCTGAAAAAAAATTAAATTAAAACTTCCGGTAGAAAATCTATGAAAATTCGATTTATTTTTATGTGATTTATCAATAGCTATTGCAAGTCAACTTTAAATTCAAATTTCCTGTAGGAAATCTGGCAAAATTCGACTTTCAAAAACCATTAAAAAATTTGTATAAAATGAGCCTTAAAGTATTATGTCCGAAGATCGATTGCATTTATATAATTCGTCAAAAGCTATTGCCAGGGAAAAATATTCAGTTGAAGTTTCCCGTGGGAAATCTAAGAAAATTCGATTTTCCAAAAAAATTATTAGAAAATTCTCATAAAATGAACCCTTACAGTGTTCTGTCTTGAGATGAATTGCGTTGTTGTGATTTGTTAATAGCAAAAGCACGATAAATTTAAGTTCAAGTTTTGCGTGGGAAGTCTGAGCAAATTCATTTTTTAAAAAATTATTACAAAACATAAAACTCTAGACGCTGATTTTATACCAATTTTAATTAATTATTTGGACCCGCGAATTTTCTATAATTTTTCACGATGAAAGGGATAACACAATGTGCATTATCGACTTTTTAATTTCGGCTGAAAGATTTCGGCTGAAAGATTTCGGCTAGCTTTGACAGTATGTAATTTTTTTTTTTTTTAATTTTTGGTATATTAGCCCTTAATATTTATCATTTTTTGTTGTAAAACTGTAAATCAAAATCACAATTTGACACATATTGGGATGTATCACAATCTTTTCGTAATTAAGTGAAGTATTTCACGCAAAGTGAAGCTACACAAATTAACGAAAAGTGTTAGTGTACTGAAAAGTGTAGGTCTACATAAAAAAGTGTAAATAAGCAGTAGAACCAGGATATGAAGCAATATTTTCATAACGTTGACAGATCAAGCTTGCCGAAAAAAATTTTGAAAAGACTTGGGCATGTTACTGTACTCTACGGCCAGTTCCAAAAATGTCAGAGACTTTACCGGTTGTGGGCTTATATTTCCATAAAGTGGACAGGTCAAGCTATCCGAAACAATTTTTCTTATTAAAATAAAAAGGGTTGGGCATGTCCGACGTTATTTTGAAATTGTGAAAATCACTCAAAATGTGCAAACTAAATGCTACACTATGGGCATTTCTAAAAATCTCAGAAATATTACCAGGTGTGGGCTAATATTTCCATAAAGTGGACATGTGGCGGTTCACGCATGGGTACATGCGTTCGCCGTCACACGAACAACGCGCACTGTCTGTCGGCTTCATGCAGGCATACTAACCACGCGACACAAAAAAAAAAACAGAATCACAAAAACAGATAAACGAAACAAAAATACAACACACAACAAAAACACAAAATAAAATAAAATTATCAGTCTCGTCTCGAATTTAGTGCTGAGCGCACACGCGCTCATCTCTACCGGAAAATGGGTGAACAGAAAAATGGTGGCGGAGAAATAAATAAATTATAGGAACATAAGACAAATTGTACAATAAAATAAATAATGAACGAATAATTTAAAAATAAATAAGAACAAATTAATTAAATACAGTTTAAAAAGCAAAGTAAAATTGTGTATATTATTCTACATAAAAAATGGTGTATACACCTTCGTCATCATCACGAAATCCCATAGACAGGTCAAGTATTTTATGGAAATATATGGGAGCAATACGACGACCTGGTTTTATTTACAATGGAAGTTAGTGCTAAATATAAAGATAATCCTGCGTTACTAATTTTTACCAAATATTAAAGACAACAGAAATTTATTATGAACAAGGGGCCAGGGAAAACAACAAGAATATGCCAAGCAACATTTACGAGTTATTGATTATATTTTGTGGTTGCACACCCAACGGGCGTACCCATTCGGCAAAGACAAATCTCAGAAATCGGCTCATATAAAGACTATAAAATATGTAAGGGGAATACATTGAGGAATTCCAATCAATCAGTCCCATTTTGATACGAGACATAGGTATCTTCCAAAACATTTTTGAAAGCTAACAAATCAACGAATTTCGTATGAAACAATAGTGTTTTTACTTATTAATTATTACCGAAATGACCTGAAGGAGCAACAAAACCAACTGAATAGAACTGGCAAACCAGACGTTTCGTTTCTTTTGGAAATGAAAGATGGAGCCCATTGGATTGGGAGCTCTATATGAATGGTATATGAACTAGGATCTGTAGTGGTTCCTCTGCAATACCGCTAAACTGCGCGGTTATAATTTGATGTCTCGGAAACCACTAACATCTACTTGGTTTTTTTTTCTGACTCCAATTAATTAAACACAATCACCATTTATAATAATAAATAATAATAATTTTATTTTATTTTAATTATAAGTTTTATTTTATATTTTCACAATTTATAAAATATACAAAATTTAGTGTGTATAAAATTTCCATAAGATGGTCACCGCAATAATGATCTTTTTTCGTTTTTTTAATTCATACCTTTATTGTTTATCCATTATCATTATTGCGATGATGATAGAGATACATACATGAGTTATACAATATTTATTTCTTATTCTAAATAAATGAATCAAATATACATAATATAATTAGAGAGAAATACTGAACAAGCAAGAATTTAATTTCCGTCATTCTATCCATTGTAGCAAGCGATATGGCATACTGGAACACATGGTATGTTATGTCCATAACAATCTCTCATTCGTTTGTGTCATTCCTTTTAAAGATTTGAATTTTTATATTTTTGTTTGATCGATTAACTTATTCAACAATAGGGTGCAACTGAGCATGAATAATGCACTTGTTGATTGCACCATAGGGGGGATTATATATATGATAAAGGGGCACTCCTTGACGAATGATTGTATAAAGCGATTTTTACAATTTTCAAAATAGCGTCGAACATGCCCAAGTCCTTTTATTTAAATGATAAAATTTTTTTCGGAAAGCTTGATCTGTCAACTTTATGAAAATATTGCTCCATACCTGGTTCTACTGGTTATTTACACTTTTTTATGTAGGCCTACACTTTTTCAATATACTTACACTTTTCGTTAATTTGTATAGCTAAACTTTGTGTGTAATACTTCACACCGGTCATTGAACTATAGACTATTGAAGTGATAATAGTAATCACTTTTCAAAATCTGAATGAAAAGTGAAATTTATGTGAAATTGCAAAAATAATAAAATGAATATTAACGTGTTGTTCAACCAGCATAAATATTTTATTACTTTTCATTGTACATAGGTTAACAATCTATGCAGTATTTCATTTAAAGTACAAAATTTATAGAATTAATTTTTTATTTTATTATTTACTTTTAATCTAATATGCAACATTATCAGTAAAAACTTTAATTAGTTCATGAATTTCAAATTTTAATTAAAAGTGAATAGTTTTTTGCGAAAAGCATTAAATGAAAAAAAAAAAAAAAAAAATAATAATTATTACTTAAAGATTAACCGGATCTACTCTATATAAATCTACCAGAGAGATAGAGAGTGTGATGTGAGTTCAAAATTATAAATTTAATGAAGTGATTGAATTTCCATTTTTTTTAATTAATGAATGATAACATCTCATATAATTAAAAAAACAGAATAAATGAAAACTACGTACCTAAACAAATTTTTTTACTTTGATTTTATTTAAAAAAAGTTGGTTTTCCTTTTGAACTCTTCTTTAATAATTTTATTTAATTTTTTTTTGTTTCTAAGTATTGAACAGTTTGTGTACACTGTGTGCTGGAAAAACTTAAAGTTGAACGAATAAAAAATTACTTTAATTATGTTTAGTTCGTTAAATTTGTAAGAAAATCAAGTTTAGTCTATGTATAATATTTTGTTAAGGTGCATTCTGCAAAATACAACAAATAAGGATTAAAATCAAAATGAATTGTACTGGAAATTTTTAATGGTACTGTAATTAAAATATCTAAAATTCTGTTTAATTGTTGTACAAATACAAAACCATTATAATTATTAAGATGAACTCAAAAAAGGTATTGCTTTGGAAGGAATTTCAAATTTAAAATGATAATTTACTCACCATCCATAAATCATTTCAAGCGTACAATATGATTTTCATTAAAGTTTGAGTATACCTTTGCCACCCACAATGCTTTCAGCGTATGTTAATTAATTAATAATCACAATGTGTGTTCACTAACTATTTAAAAAATTTATTTTTATTATTTTTTATTTTTTTGAAAGTTGTACGTACGTTATATTTCAAAAGCATTAAAATTAATTACCCTTTACAAATGCAATCATCCACTATATATGTACGTATAATATTTTGCCCTAGGTAATGATGTATACAGCTTTTACATTTATATATGGCAGTCGCCTCTGTCTGTACCTTTATCTTTGTGCTACAAATAAAATAAATTAAAAATTATAAATATAAATCGTGATTTTAGTCAAATTAAAAAAAAACTACTTTGTTCAGTAGTTTAGGTTAACATACAAAACAAAAATTAGCTCATTCACATATCTTCAATTATAATTAAAAAATATAAATCAATAATAATTACATGTGTGAGCACGTACATAGTCGAATTATACGTAAGTTTATGTAATATTGAAATAGACGATAATTACTTTAATGTTTGTATTTTAATTAATTGCCATAATTATTTTAATGCAAATAATTTATATCTATATACATTATAGTTAAGAGTTTGTGTGTACGTTTTGCGGATAAAAGAGATTTATTGCAGGAATCCAAGGTATATTTGTGTTATTATTTGCATTTTGAATTATTTATGGGCGGTCACTCCTAATCACCATGGTCAACAGAATTAGTTCATTCATTATGCGGAATATGTCAACCTTATATTATATAATGCTGATTTCTGTATTATTTTTTGTTAAATAATACAAAATGGTTTTTGGAACCGAATTCTTAATTTGCATTTATTGAAAACAGTAGCAAACTCACAATATCTGAATTATTTACAACACATATATATAAAACATCAAAATATTCCCCCATAAAATATAGGCAGGTAAAAATAATTTGTATCAAAAGCGAGGAAGACAAATAATTAGAACGGGTTGATATCGTTACCCATCCCAATTAGCATTTTGGGACCAAATCTTTCTATATGCCACAATGCCGCTGTTATTTATATCAGTTTCTAAACAGCATCATTTTACACACTCACTAGGTAATAATCCCTAAATAGGAATATTTCTATGTAGAAACGAAAGATTCACTAAAGCATATGATGTAAAAGATTCCCCAGCAGTAAATAATTTCCCAGCTTCAACGATTTTTGTCAATCATGCAAGCAGGTCTAAATTCAATTTAAGTTTTATTTTTTAATTATCTACAAATTTACTATATATTTTGAAGACTCTGAATTAAAAATCACATCCGAATCATTACCAGAACTAAAAATTAATAAATTTGAAGACGAAGGCGACGAACAGGCCTAATTGGAAAAAAAGCTGGCGTTAATTGAAGAATTAAAAATATGGGCCTTAAAACATTGCATTGGGTATCATTGCGCAACTAATGATCTTCTGAGCATATTTCACAATATTGGCCACGCCAATCGACGTAGATACTATAAAAATGGGAGACGGAAGCTATTGGCTTAGAGGCCAAACCCATAAGCATTTCTTTAATTATTAATATTGATGAGCTGCCAATTGCCGTAGTTCAGAAAAAGAATTTTGGGCAATACTGTGCGCTATTTATGAAATGCCTGAGATCCCTCTTATGGTAATTGGACGGTGGTTTTGGCGTCTACTGGAGGAGGGCTGCAAAGTTGAGTTGAGTATTTTACCAGCTCCGTAACATTTGGGTGTGGTGCGCATCACGCGATCTGTTTTGGTCATGTTTTAGGCAGCTCGCGTGATGGGTAAAATGGTGTAAGGGGTAACCTGGTTACAATTCGCAAGTGCACGTACTGCCTCCTCGTGGCAACCACTAGTAACTGAGGCTGTTTGCTACATTTGACCATTTTCGCACAAATAACCCTAAATTAAGGTAAAACAGCATATGCCGATGGATGAATGGCTGAAAGCTTAATCAGTCCTAAGTATGCGGACTCTGGTTACCAGGCGCCCTTCAAATTTATTGAGCTCTCGTGTGGTAAACTGGGTGTCCCACATGCGATTTTCATTTTCCCGCAACTCGTAGGAATAAAATGTCAAACCAAGGAAATAAAAATAAGGATGGTGACGCTCCTAAAGAGCCACCCACCAGCGATAGTTCCGCAGTTGTTTTCGAGGATCTCGGCCCTCTTACCGCTGTTGGCGCTGTGGGGCTTTCGATGAGTGGTCAATCAGATGGGGAGCTATGTCCGGTGCTTGAGAAATTAGTTCTCAACTCCGACATGGACGCCTCTGGAAAAGAGGTTTGGGCCCCTGTAAGTGACGGTATTTCCTCTGTGAAAGGAGGGGGGAGCATGGACGTCGGGGAGGTCCCAAAAGGTAAGAGTCAACACTATGGACAAACCTGTCGCGGCTTTTCGCGTGAAAATGTGTGAAGCCGCGAAAAAGCGGTATAAAGGCTTCTAGCTGAGGGCAAAATGGCCGAAAGCGAGACAATGCTTCTTGTTATGTGAACACAAATGGAGACTTGTGCTTCCACTGAGGCTACACCGTCGAAAAGAATCTGCTCGGATGAGCGTACTCCACTGGCACAAAAAAAACAGGGAGGAAGGATCTGTCCCGGTGGTATCGGGTTCTGCGATCCGGTCTGGAGTTACTTTCAGGCAGGCCACGGAGTCGGAGATCGTTGGGATCTTGCCCTCTGGTTTTCCTGAGGTTTTCTTAATGGGAGACATCTTCGGCATGGCTGGCTGGTAGTAACCTGCGCTGACCGGGCCACTGTTCAGTGGCTTAGGGAGGTCATGGAGACTATCAAGCCATGGGAGGGTGCAAAGCTGATCGTGACCAAACCGGAAAGCCTGCCTCGAGCCATGATTATGTTTGGCACCTTCCCAAATAGTGCGGAATTGCCCACGGATAAGTTTTTTGGATTTATCAAAAGCCGAAACGAGGGTATGCAGGCGATTAACTGGAGAGTGATCAGGAGAAAGACAAAAGGCTCTTCAGCTTTTTGCACCTTCTCTATGGACCACTCGTCGGTTGAGAAGCCCACGCGGGTTGGCTTTAAAGTCAATTATAAGTTTGGAATTGTCCAACTGCATCCCAAGGGTGGTCAGGGTTGTGCCAAACCGGTTTCTGTGGATGAAACCTAAGTCGTCAAGCCTGTAGAGTCTACAGTGGCAGCACATGTAGCCAAGACCACTGGGGTGGCGGCCCTCCCAGGAGACAGGTGAGGAGAGGCAGGAAAGAGAGAAGAGATCGTCGGGGGTTCCACGTAGGAATACCCCGCAAGGAGTCCCCTGCGCAAGCCACTGGTGAGGTCTGGAGGTCTCACGCAGCGGGGGGCAGCAGAACGGAAATGTAGGATATTGGTCAGGAATCGGCCGGTCAAAAAAAGCTTAGGAATGGTGGCGGTGCGGAAAAGGAGGCTGAGCAGGGATTTATAAAGAGGCCTTTGGAAAAATGAAGGCTTACATCACCTGCCTGCAGATAAATCTGCATCATGCTGCTTCGGACGTCCTTTCTCGTAGGTTTATCTGCGTAACATTGGCATGGTTCTAATCCAGGAGCCATGGGTGACAGGTAACAAAATTAGAGGTATACCAAATCAAGCGGGTAATTTGATTTATCATAACGGAACTGAAAGTCCAAAAGCGGATATTTTTGCCAGTTCGCAAATTAATTTTATTCCTATTTCAGAGTTCATCTCCAGGGACTTGGTTGCCATAATGGAGCTAGTATAAGATGGCCTAGACAGAATATAATCTCGAATTAGGAAGATCTAAAAGGCCTACCCGGAGGAATTTCTGTGAGGGAATCAATGAACTGCCCTCTGTATCCCGTCTCCAGAAATCCCTTTCCAGGGACTGCTCCAGAAGCAAAATGGGAGGTTCCCTGAAAACCGGCAGGAAACCTTAGAGGTACTTTCCGGATTCAGTAGTAGTAGGAGCGCAAGAGGACCCGCATGATCCTTCACGTGAGGTGACCTAAACGCCTTACAATAGGATCTGGAGTATCTCTGGGAAAATTTTCATACCCAGCAAGGTGCATTGGGCTATTGGGTCTTCAAACCTTTCAAGTCCGCTAAAGGAGATGGTATCTTTCCAGCTTTACTTCTAAAAGTATTAAGGTAATATCCCCCAGCCTGATCTAGTTGTTTCGGACAAGTTATGCTTTTGACTATATTCTGAAACTATGGAGGAAGGTTTATGTGGCTTTATACCAAAGAGAGAGAGGGCGGTTCGCCCAGACACCCAGGCCAAGGCATATCGGCCAATTAGCCTCACATCGTGTCTATTGAAGACGATGGAAAAAATCCTGGACTATCAAATAAGAAGCGAGATCCTTGAAAAAAATCCGTCGCATCGGATTTCTTTGCTCTATCAAACTGATAAATCCATTGTGATGGCCCATAGCGGTCTAGTCACGAGGATGGAAAAAACGGTGACATAATAAAGAAATTACCCTTTGTGCCTTTGTGGACATTGAGAAGGCGTTTAATAATACCTCTTATGGATTGATAGAGAGTTCAACAATAGAAAAAAGTGTTCCGCTTCAGGGCCGTAAAGGGCTGTCAATTACAATAATCAATAATAATAACAATAATAATTGTAATTGGAGTTAATTTAGGACAATGTAAACGCATTTTAGAGTTTTTCCTTTTTTTTTTCGTGGATGAATACTTAGCAATTACAAAAACCGGCTTGCTTGTAAATAGATACAAAATCAGTATTAAGATTATATGTTTTGTTTGCGGCACCCCTGCTAGAGCAGTTATAAAGGGTTTCTTATGTATTAGGAGTATTATTTTACACTACTAATATATAGTTAAATGATTAGGTGTAGTTGAGTTCGATGCATACCATGGTTGCATAAGATGTACATCAATTGGTGAATATGAAAATAATCGTATTAGTTTCCTAGAATTGACTGTGAATTTAGGACAGATGCCATATGGTTTCCGCAACAGGTTCGATGCTGATCATCACAAGGAATACACACCACTTGAAAAATTACCGATATACTATATTTAGTTACCGATTTCACAGTGGCCGATTCATTGCATTTACTAGATTTGAAAGTGATGAAAAAATTATTGCAGATTTGGACAACTGGCTATTGCAATTTCGACACAAAGTTTTCAACCGCTGACATACAAAACATATCAAGTTCGTTGAAAGGGTACAACGGCAGTATGGCTATAGAAATTCACCGAACTGTCAGAGGCTTGGATTGTATAAAGTTTTGGAAAGGGTTAGAATTTAGGACCATTCTATTGTATTGTGGTTAAGGACAGATAGTTTATGACTAAGCAATAAGAAATTGTTGGCCTGATAAATGTCATTTACTTCGAAGAAAAATTATTTACTTACGGCACAAGTTCAAAAAGCAAGAAGGATTTTTTCCATCGACCTATAAATTCATCTCGTATTAATATTTTTTTGATCCAGTGGCGAGCTGAATAATCCTTAAACAATACTAAGTGCAAAATGATATCATTACCATACCAAAAGGGTTTAGTGTTCTTGCTACATTCATATATTAGGATTAGGCCCTACATAAAATATTAGCCAAATTGGGAAAATATTTTTTGCCTTAGTAACAACCAATTTATTTCAATATCATAAAAATAAAGCTTTTCTAATTCTGTGATTTCCTTTAGAGGAACATGAAACTTTTCTACTTATAAATATCACTCGGAATCTCCACATTTGCGCTTTGCATGTTTTGCAGCAGTTCATCTAATTTTTATTTTTTTGTCGAGTTTGTTGAAATGGTTCTCGAATCATTCCATTTGATTGACCATCTTGGATAGTTAAATTTTCCGAGCTATAACTGTAATATTCACTGACAAAATGCTATTTCCCATAAAATTTTACTTTACAATGCTTCTATTATCGAAACTAAAAAAGTCATGTTTTAGTTCATTATATGTTTTGTAGCAACTTAAACTTCATATAATAACATAATGTTATTTGCGTCATAATATTTGTTAAAAAAAAAATATTCCCTATTTTTGTCAAAAAGATATTTTGACGCAGAGTCGTTATTGTGTCAAGAAATGTTACGTAACTGAGAATTAACACAGAATTAACTGGGTGAAGAAAATGTGTCAGAGAAGACACGAGTTTGGCCATTATGTACAGAAAATGTGTCTGTCTGACACAAGACTTGATTGACACTGTATGAAACACAATTCGCACTTTACGATGCGCCACTTCCGTAACTGTGAATACACTTTGTTGACACCGTTAAGTAACACATGTTCCCAAAAAGGAATCCATTTTGCCAACACCACGTCGTTTGGCTAAAAACCAATGTTTTAAAGATAACAAGTTTTTGAGTTCGTTGTAGATGTATTAGTAACCATAATTCGAATTGGAGGACCGAGGCTTCCTTAATGATTTCTAGAAATTGCAACATTCACAACCTTTCGCAAGAACTAGGTTATTTTATTAATTATAACTTATTGGCCCTATTGATTCATTGAAAACCACTAAGACCATCTCAATTCATGTTCCGGGTAACAGGCTCTCTTTTTATCGATTCTTGGATCTCGATCACCATTTCAAAATTTTATAGGGAGAATAACCCATCCAATAAAATTTGTACTGCTAAATTATTTCGATTTTTTTAAATTATAAATAAAGAAAACTACTTTAAATTGGTCGTATGACTGAATGAAGTTCAACAAAGACGAAAAAAAGAAAGAAACAAAATGTTGGTTTGTTTCGGCCCAGACGGGGACAGGTGCAAAGAAGATGAGGTACTGCCTCTTCCTCCTCTCCGTTGTCACAACTGCAACGGTTGTCATGTATGAGATAGTACTTGTGTCTATGGAACAGTATCTGTGGTTTAATGATTGTTAAGATTTCATCGTGCGTATACTGTGTTTCGCAAATCATATGCGACACAAATGTTGTTTGCACGATTTGACGGTTGACACCCATAAACCTCTGAATGTATGGGTAACCAAAGGAATAAAACTTTAATTGATTTTATTATCTTAACACAAAACTTAAATTTGACTTTCACCAGATTTCGTTTAGTTTTTGGTTGTATAACATTTGTAGTTGTCGTTTAGCTCCCACCAGGCTTGTAACATTATCACAAAGTCTGTGTTTGAATAGGGTTTCAAATGTAAAAGATGCAGACAAATATTAAGATATTGGACTTGACCGATTTCACTTCATGACCACGAATTTTTTAACCAAGAAAAGTTCGGTTAACTAAATACCTTAGCTGTCCCATTAGCTGTTATTGTTGAGTTTTGAAGGAAGCAAGTTGGCTTATTTAAAAACTCGGCCTTGTTTTCGGTTGAGGCAAAATGCTACAGGTTAAGCTTGGTTGTCCTGTATTTACCGCAGACCTGTTTTACAAATTTTGGCAGTTTGGATAGCCAATGTAACGAAATTTTAGAATCTGGAATAATAAAAGTTAGATTCTCTTGACAAACCTTTAATAGTTGCAGCATTTTGTTCGAGCTTTGAAATACTACCTGCTTTATTTTGACTGTAATGGCTCGTATTTTTGCAATTAACAGGTTGTAACGAAACCCCAGTACTGTTGGATTTGACGGTGCCACAATATTTGATCCATCGTGGCACCGAGCATTTTAAATCCGAAAGCATATCGGAATTCCGATAAGGGAATCTCTGATCAAAGAGCTTGTAATGCAATGTACCTGGCTAAGCTCAGAGTTTTGGTGGGATATATAAAAGGTATGCTTAGTGCTAGAATCACCGCATTGAGGGGAGATTGAAAAAATTAAAAGAACACACACACAATCGATTCACTTTACAGACATCCAAATAGTGCAGGCGCTAAACCTCAAGCCATCCGCGGTGTTATATCAGGATACTCCTAACTATTCATCATGATAATCATCTCGGGGTCAAAAACCAAATAAAAATTAGCACAACAAAAAAATTTAATTTTAGAACAATAGCACACCGAAAGAGGAAGGAACGAAAAGAGGGAAAAAGGAACGTTGGTGGATTAATTGTGATTGTCCAATGTTGTAGTAACTCATGCCATGAAACCAGAGAGATTGAAACAATATCTTTTATCACACTGTGGCAGAAATGATGTTTTGGTAAATTGGTCGCCTGACGATAGATTGATTTTAAAACAGGAATAATCTTTTACTGGATTGTTCTTTATTCTATAAGCAAAGATACCATTTGACTCTCTGTTATTTCCCAGAAACATGTCGATACTTTCAATGGGTATATTTTAAAGTAATTGAAAATGATAAGCAGACCACTTTCGAATGTTAAAACCTAGTTTCAATAAATCGATTAGATTCCATTGTATTGAAAGTACGGAAACTAAATTGCTTGCTCTTCACATCAAATTGCCCAAATAGATGTCTTGGTACAGGATTGCACTTGCCATTGGAGATGTGCCACAAAATGTATCGACTAAATAATGTATAAGGCAAAAGTTGCTAAAAGCGGCGGTTATGCGCGGGCAACATTTAATTAATTATCTTGAATAGTCGGTCCAACTATCAGGGCTTAACTCCTTCAACTTAGGTAAATAAAATATTCAGTTATGTCATAAAAAAATCATAGAAAGCTGTTCATAATGGACGACGTTCTAATGCGTAGAATTTTTTGACTGTCTGCCAATAACTTATTTCAATGGTTGGTGCGATATGTTTGGTTATTCTATTAAGAACAATTTTCGTTTTCTTGCAATAATTGAGGGACGCACTAAACGCCACAATTGGCTCTAAGACTAGCATTGGTCTACCATTAGTCTATACTTAACAACTTCCACAAGTTGAATAATTGCGGGATGGATATAGTCTTCTACATCAATAAAACCTTTTAGCGGAATGGGTATGGTGATTGAATTAGTTGCTCCTGATAAAGACATGATCTGCAACTGTATCGACTAATGCATCCATTCTTTTATTTGCTTAAATATTGGAGTAACCTTTAAATAATTTTGCGCTTCTATACTTCGAAAAGCGTACTATTTCAACACTTAGTTGTCTGCATACCTTTTTATCGACATGTGGTATAACGTATAGCTACATTATGTTATTATTTATTGCATTATTGAATTTCGGAGTTGCTATTAAATCACGTGTAGTACATGCCCACTATGAGTCTCTTTGTATCATACATTTGGACAAGCCTTTTCAATGTTTTATAAAAATTTGCGTGATATACCCGAAAATGATAGGTGAAAGTATAAGCGGAACCCCTTATAACTGATCGAGCAAATATTTAAACTTTTGGGCTGGAGATACGCTAATGCAATATAATAGTGCACAGATACGAATACACTTATCAAAAAATGTTTACCATTGCTTCACATTTACACCAAACACAGGATGATTTAACAAGAGTAACTTAAAGTCCCATTAAAAATATTGGCTGGTACTGATACCTTTAAACTTAGCCGAAAGGCAAAAGTCGATGATACAGAACCTTTCTTATGTAAACCGAAAATAAAACAATCGGTAATGCAGATTGTGTCATCCCAGCCGGAAATAAAAACTTAATTCGTAATTGATCGATAGCATTCAGACGAAAATAACTAAAAATCTATTGATAGATTTGAGAACTATTTTCAATATTCTTAGGTGGCTAATTTGCCTTCAGTTCCTCGTGGATAAGCGTTTAGAGATGTGACTTGCCAATAGCTATTGCAGGAAGAAAATCCATTTGAATTTCCCTGTGGGAAATCTGTGAAAATCGATTTTCCAAAAATTCATTAGAAAAATCATTAAACAGTACATCTCCGGACATAACACTTTAGGGGCTGATTTTCAGCCTCTATTGTGTTAGGCCTGATGGGGAGTCATGGGGAAAATTCGACATTCCAAAAAACATTAGCAAATTTATAAAATCAGCTTCTAGAGTGTTATGTCTGGAGATTAATTGCATTGATGTAACTTGTCAATAGCTGTCACTGGAAAAAAAATTCATTTGGATTTTTTCCCGTGGGAAATTCTGGAAAATCGATTTTCCTAAAATTATTAAACAATACATCTCCAGTCATAACACTTTGGAGGTTGATTTTCTACAAAATTTTAGAAAATGGAATTTTTCCAAATTTTTCACTGGAAACTTGAATTGATTTTTTTTTTTAATTACAATGACGTAACAAGTCACATTAATATAATCCATCGTTAGGCATAACGCTCTAGAGCCTGATTAGGCAAGCCAAATCAAAGCAATCCATTTCGAGAAATAACACTCAAGAGGCTGTTTTTACATAAATTTTCTAACGATTGCTGGAAAATCGAATTTTCTCTGATTTTCCACGAGAAACTTGAACTGAATATTTTTCCTGCGCTAACTATTGACAAGTCATATCAATGCAATCTATGTAAAGACATAATACTAAAGAGATTTTCCGATATTTTCCACGAATAGGTGGCAAATTCTTCACAAAGCTTTTCACATAAGGTGATTTATCAAAGTTTTAATTGCAATCCATGTATTCTGTTTTCTTTGGGCTGAAAACTTTCGGCTAACTTCAAAAGAGTCTTGTATTGTCTGTAACATTAGTTTCCCCTTTTTGCCTACTAGCTCCACTCTAGCAATAATGTTTGCTTTTCTTATCAAACTTTGGATTTAAAAATACATTTCGACGATTAAACCTATTGCCAAAGCCAATATTACCTGTTATTCTCGCAACATTTAGGTAAACCAAAATTTCATTTCTCTACACATCTGCACCTTTTTGTTTACATGTTGATGAAAGTGATGTACTTCGTAAGGTTTTCCTTGATGATTGCATTTCATTTCGATAACGCCCCTATTTGGTTTTACCTTGACTATAGCACAACCCTTGCGCAACTCCCAGTATTTCCTGGGTAGTTGCGGTTCTAGAAGCTTAGTCCGGTTACTCAGGTATTTCTGAACCAACAACAATTTGAGGCGGGGTAATATAATAAAAAAATTATTACACTATTCGTACAGCATAATTAAAATTTGTGAATGCAGGGGAAAATTTTTCAAAATAATGTCAAAAGTGTTTAATAAAAATATTTATTACGGGTTCGGACACAGTACATAAATTATATATCAGTCAATAAATGAATCCGTAATTCCACATTCGCTTCAGGCCCATATATTTCGGGATATTTGCTGCTGATTCATTAAGTTAAATGAATTTATCAATTTAGGTACATACAGAACAACACAAACCAGCTTCTAAACTAAATATCCGTTGCATACTGGAAGATTTTGAACTGAGTCATATTTATCAGAAATCTCTAACAAACAAATACTAATAATAAATCGAAAATTAATCTTTTGATTCCAAATGCTACTTAACCAACTGAATTTAAATTATTTTAAATTTAAAACTCTTTAACCGCTTAAAACTAGTGTTGCATAAACTGTTTTTGTTAGTACTCTGTAAAAGATAAAGGTTAGCACAAAAATAAATTTTTTTTTAACTTTGTGACGGTTTGTTGCTTAAAATTCTACTAGAACGGTCAGGCTTCTCAAGTATTTCTGCAAAATGAGACATCACACTTGAAACAAACGTCATACATTAAATTCCACTTAATAACCAACTATTTATTCCCTTTATCACAAATTTCACTTAAGTTTCAACAAACCTTTTGATTTGAATCACTCTTTGAGCTAAAATAAACATTATTTGACATATAACTTATAATGAGAGACAAGATTCATTTTCCATCAATAATTTTAACCAATATTCTATTCGGAAAAATTTGCGGAATACAATCAAAATTGTATTAAGGTATCCTCCTTCTTTCTCCCTTTCATTCCTTTCACTTCCCTATTTTGCTCTTAAACGGGTAAACTAGTCAGCCCAACAAACCTCCAATCAACAATTATTAAATTTAGTTTTATTCTTAATGCGATTTTCACATTTTCACTACACAAATCTTTTCAAAATCAGTTATCATTATTATTTACCCTCATATCAGAATAATACTTCGATTTCCGTCCCATAACCAGAATTCAAAGAAGACCTCAGAAGAAGAGTTGTTATTTGAAATTTTAATAAATCGTCAAAGCGGGGGGTTTGGGGCGACAGCACCATCCTCTAAATTGTTATTAATTTTTTTTTTGGATATTTTTGTTTATCAAATCGACTTATTTGACCTTTTATTAGAGATTTCGTCGGAATCGAGAATCGATGATCTATTTGACATTTTATTAGAGATTTCTGAGAATTTTATATTTAAATTTTACTGTTTGGGAATTTGTGTTTATTATTTTCTGGAAATTTGTTTTACGGGTTAATAATTTTGGGATTTACTTTTTTTTAACCATCCACGATTTGGAATTATATTTGAGGGATTTTGTTTTTAGTTAAGAATCTGCTTATCAAAATTATTTAGCCAATATCACAGGCAACGATAAAATCTTACTACATTCCGTTTAATTCATAAAAATATTGTTTAATCAAATTATGTAATCCTCAATCTGAATATCTTGATGTTCTCAGTAAAGTGAAATTAAAATCGTGGTACATCACAAAATTATTATTAGCATTAAAGTACTACAATACGTATCCACCCACAAGCATGCATTAAATTGATTGTACAATACAAAATTAATGGTATATGCCATATCAATATTCTCACGATAATTTAACATTTCTATAACGTAAAAAACATCTTAAGGCAAAAACAAAATAAAAAACCAATATACGATTACAGTACCATTATATGTATCCAATCCAATTTAGAAAAAAATAAAAATAAGTCTCTTCATCAAATTTAAACTTAATTTAGCTTAAAAGTTCATAAAATAACTTTACAAATATTTATACATGAACATGATCAGTATGTACCTTGAACTGAAATTGAAATGAAATAACGTTTCGAATAACGACATTTTAACGAAAATTACTATATCGTGATTTTAATTTAATTTTTCATTGTGTACAAAATCATTTTAGAATTTTCACCTTTTAAATAACAAACAAAAAAAAAAACGATATAGAAGGAATTCAATTGATGTTCATTATAATGTATCGTTACAACAAAAAGCACATAGTATTTGATAATCAATGTAAATTAATGACATTTCAATACGCGATTGTGTTACATTATGCAAAGTATATAAAGAGATGTAACGCTTTTATAATTCCCTTTCACTTATTTTTTGTTTGTGCTTTATTTGTCATAGAATTTTATGATAAGTCTCAAATTACGTTTTAATGGACAAGTAATTGATTCAAGGTTAGTTTAATTTGTTTCGGTTGAATGACAGTAATAAGAAAAATTCGCTTTGTATAATTGGTGTTTTTTAATTTTTTTAATTGATTTTGCATAAATCCGCGGTTACACTTTGGCATACAAATGACTTGTAGGTGATTGTGCCGTTCAAATGTTTTACAGATATAGGAAATAGTGGTGGCAAACAACTTTAGCATTGGCCGTTACTAATTAGCTATTTACAAATTGAAATGTATTATTGAATATAGTTTTGTGTAATTAATTTGATACGCTTTGATATGAAATTATTTGGTGCTAATTTTATTTAAAATTTGTTTACATATTAGTCATGCTCGTAATGCGAGATTGTTCATAATACAAAGTAATGTATTCAAGGAGAAATTTGACTCCGTAATAGTTTTATGTGTCTAAGAAGCATAATAATTACAAAATTTCCTTATACAGCTTTGGTTTGGGAATATATTTGTATTGCTAATATTAGTTTGCAAAAAATTTTTTAAAGAAACGAAAGAAATTTTCTGTCAAATAACACAGGTACTACTCGCAAAAACCCCACCATCGCCATAACTAACAACCGTGTAAATTACATTTATTATCTTTACCTACCCTTCCTTATCGTTTTCAGTCAGTTATATAACCTTAATAATTCATTTATAATGGCCTCCACTTAAGGAACATTAACACTATAAAATTCGCCTTTATTTATGTAAAACCTAATTAAAAAAAATTAATTAAAATATTTTTGTATAATAAAATTATTTCGTGTAATTTTTTTCTTGTGTAGCTATTTATATAAATAAATGTAACATATATTACTTGTAAAAACAAAATGTTTCTTTTACACACTTTTAAGATGTAAAAAAGGTACTTACACACACACACAAGAACGGTAAAAATCTTCATTTTAAGATATGAATCTATTAAAATTTTTCTGTTCTCTTTGTAAATACAAAATTTAAATAAATAATAAATAATGTTTAATGTAAATTAAATAATAATTTTAATTTTTTTTTTTTTTTTTTTTTTTTTTTTTTTAGCAGAGATAGGTAGAGAAGAAAATATATAATTACATGTTGGGTAGATAATTGATATGTCATTTAAAAAATTTTATTTATTTTTTCCTATTTCTTGTAAGTAACAATGTTTTTCGTATAATTTTATGATTATTTTATTCAAAAATAATTTAAATATTACCAGGGGTAACGTATTTAAAAGCTTAATTTAGTCTAGGTAAATATATTACAAAATATTTTATCATTGTATATATCAGCAAATATTAACATTGTTGATGTTACGTCTAGGCAAAAATTGAGGCTGAAAGAAGGTTAATTATAACTATAAGCACAGAAGGTTAGGATACTCTGTTTTTTTTTTAATTCACCCATTAAACCAATTTCCGGTTGACCAACTCATTGAAACACACTAAAACATATATTTGCATCAAAAACATTTTATGGAGCTTAAAGGAAGGTGTTTGGAAAATGTATGTCAGTGTTATAAATATTATTTGAAGCTAAAGGCAATAATAAAGTGTTTTTGATAAAACGAAAAATTGTTTGCGATCATAATTTTTGTGAAACGCCTAATTATTTTAAATTAGTCGATAATCGTTGCCGATAATGATTAATGGTGTTTACATCAAACATTAATATTTCTTACGAATAGTATTCTTCCTCAAATTTCAATTGATCATAATTAAAAAAGTAATTAAAGCTAAAGATTCGAAAAATTGTCCAAATTACTTTATTTCTTTTTTAAGCAAAAATTTTATTTTTTTTTTTTATTTCTACGAATTTTATACCAAATTTTTTTTTGTTGCGATCTCGATCCCGATTAATCTTCTCGGGTTATCCCCAATTCAAAATTTTTCATTTAAAAACAAATTTTTCGTTGGCTTTGCTTAGATTCGAACTCCAGACCTTGCTCACTCCACCCTATCACCTTACTACCTCGTCTATCTTATTTACTATACATTTGTTTGTTTTATGCAATCAAAACAAATGTGTCTATAATATGTCGATATGGTGACATCTCTGTTAGGGCATATGTACTACATTTACTACACAGTGCTTTTGCTAAGTGCTGAAATATTTGGTTTTGCTTAAAAGAGGGCATGTCTTTTACTTTTGTAAAAATGCCTGAGACTCGATTTTTAAATAATTAATTAATTACGTAACATTAGTATTCCATTAAAATTTTATTTTTAAACATTATTGTTTGTTGTTAAACATTATTATTGCATTAAAATAATATAACACTATATAACACAACATATTGCATTATAAACTTTGCCACGTTAAATGGAATCCAACAATTAGAAAATATAAATAATTATTGATGAATACGGATATCAAACTGATAAATTGGCCTTAGCACTCCTTGCCAGAGATTTGAATCCACTTTCCGATAGTTAATGTAGTAGCTAACCTACTACTCTGGCCATCGAGTCCAAGAAATACGCCCTATCCAGGGGAATAAATTCGTCTGAAAACTTTAGGTTCCAATTAAGATTTCGTCTGATATCGTTCATTGACCGTTAACACAAACTTCTAGATATTTGAACTAGGAATCCGATAATACATGTAGTAGCTGCTTAAAACTGTTGTCCATTATCCCGATTAACGATTTCTTAAACCAGGAATTGATTTAAACTAGACATTTTTTCTGGCGATTAAGACTAAAAATTGTTAAATGTCATTTACGCCACTTGCCAGTGATTTGAATTCATTTTCTTATGGTCCATATATTATTTTGACTACATTCCAATAATATTGCCTCTGAATGGTCTTATTTGCCCAGGAAATCACTTTTATTGGAAAGGTTTTGTAATTAAATTACGTTTCGAATGCAGTTAATTTGAATTCCTATTGGAACCAAATAATAAATATTGTTACGTTTTTTATGATTGTGAAGTTTATGCTAAAAAAAATAACAAAAAATTTCACTGTTAAATTAGATATTTTTCAATTGGAATTGAAATTAGATGAAAATTAAATTTTTTGTAATTTTGGATTTTTCGTACCACCGAACAGGTTCTTTTCATCATTTTCAGATAGCTGGACCATCTGTTTGTCTCGTTAAATAAAAGCATCCAATTGTGTTGAACATTACTATATTTCAGATAATTTAAATGTTGATTGATTTATGATGGTTTAAATAATAATTTAGCGCCGATCCTGGCAATGTCCCAAAGGCCCCCCACATTTCTTAGAATAGCTAAGCCATTTAGCGATCAATGTCACCAAGCCGATACAATTATGATGAACTATAATATAATTCACACTTTTTAGAATTTTTAATAATTTTGGATTATTTTAAAAGTTTTATATCGCTGACCACACAGATGTCCACAAGGTCTTGCTTATATATTTTCAGATAACTTGGCCATGTGCCAGTCTACGTGGCCAACCTTATCCAATTGTGATGAACTATACTTCACAAAATTTAAAATGTTTAATAATTTTATTGGTTAAATAAATTGTTGTATCTCCGATCACAGAGATGTCCACATAGTTTTACCTATATATTTAGATAACTTGACCATATGCCAGGCTACGTGGTCAACCTTATTCAATTGTGATGAACTATACTATACTTCACAGAATCCAGAATATTTAATAATTTTATTGGTTTTGAAAATGTATCTCCGATCAGAGAGATGTCCACAAGATCTTACCTATATTTTTGGATAACTTGACCATATGCCAGGCTACGTGGTCAACCTTATCCAATTGTGATGAACTATACTATGCTTCACAGAATCCAGAATATTTAATAAATTTATTGGTTTTGAAAATGTATCTCCGATCAGAGAGATGTCCACAATATCTTACCTATATTTTTGGATAACTTGACCATATGCCAGGCTACGTGGTCAACCTTATCCAATTGTGATGAATTATACTATACTTCACAGAATTTAGAATTTTTATTAGTTTTATTGTTTTAAAAATTGTGGTATCTCAGATCATAGAGATGTCCACAAGGTCTTGCTTATATTTTCGGATAACTTGATTATATGCCAGTCTACGTGGTCAATCTTATCCAATTCTGATGAACTATACTATACTTCACAGAATTAAGAATTTTTAATAATTTTATTGGTTAAAGAAATTGTTGTATCTCCGATCACAGAGATGTCCAAAAGGTCTTGCCTATATTTTTGGATAACTTGACCATATGTCAGTCTACGTGGCCAATCATATCCAATTGTGATGCACTATACTATACTTCACAGAATTTAGAATTTTTAATAATATTATTGATTGTTGTATCTCCGATCACAGAGATGTCCAAAAGGTCTTGCCTATATTTTCGGATAACTTGGCCATATGCCAGTCTACGTGGTCAACCTTATTCAATTGTGATGAACTATACTATACTTCACAGATTTAGAATTTGTAATAATTTTATTGGTTAAAGAAATTGTTGTATCTCCGATCACAGAGATGTCCACAAGGTCTTGCCTGTATTTTTGGATAACTTGAGCCAGTCTACTTAATCAACCTTTTCCAATTGTGATGAACTATACTATACTTCACAGAATTTAGAATTTTTAATAATTTTATTGTTTTAAAAATGGTTGTATCTCAGATCACAGAGATGTCCACAAGGTCTAGCCTATATTTTAGTATAACTTGACCATATGCCAGTCTACGTGGTTAACCTCATTTAATTGTGATGAACGATACTATACGTCACAGAATTTAGAATTTTTAGTAATTTAATTTTTTTAAAAATTTATCTCCGATCACATTTTACTAAGTAGTTGAGGTAATTTTTAATTGCAGGTACTCGATCCTTTTGATGCATATGTTCCAAAACTTCTTAATTCTACGCGTTGACCATAGAAACAGTGTGGCGAATTAAATTCAAAACCGGGGAAGGCGTTCTCTTTATAGCATGTGTAGATTCAGATAGAAGGACGAACAATTTTTTGTTTTGCTTTTTCGAACTCAAAAACTTTCAAAATTTTGAGAAATTCGTTTTGGAACAACCAACATTTTCATTTTTTTTTACTGGATTTTGACAGGACACTTCGGTCTTTTTAGATTAAAGTAACTAGGATTGATATAATATTTTCTTAAATGAGATAACTTTATGCTAATTAAAATGTTATTTTTAAATTGTCAGTCATTTTCGTTTGCATGAAAAGTAGTTAAATAGTTGTCTTCTTTGAATTCTGGGTAAAAATAATAATAAGTAAATAGATATGTATATATAGCAAATTAATTCCTTATTACTTATCTGTCAAAATGCATTAATAAATTATTGAATTGCAAATAGTTTTTTGAATCATGCTCTTGTATAACGAACCCCATAATTAATCTTACCTTTTTGTGTGAGATGTACAACTTGAATAAATTATTATCCACCAAATTCATTAAAATAAATAAAAGCAGCATTGAGTGAAGCGGTGTTCACGACGTTGTCTACCAACCGCCCTTATTTCGTCCTTTAGTTAAAAAACTCTAACTTTGAGAGAAAGTACCAATGTATCGCACAACTAGGTCTGTAATCTAGATTTTCTATGAATCTATGGGCGTTTTTAGTTTTATAATTTATTCTTTAAATCTAATTACTCACAATTAATCTGTGAATTACACAAAAAATATGAATTTAAAAGTGGCTTGCTGACAAAATTTTCGAATTACCAAATTTCGAAAATACAAAAAAATCCCGAAAAATTTGTTTTTTTAAATATAACAAATGTTTAAAATATTATTTTAATCCGTTTTATACCTTCGAAGATGGAGCAGCTACCCTCAAACCCCCCTGAAAAATAGAGAACTGCCAAAGCCGCTTAGCAATGGACACTTTGTGCAAGGATGAGGGGAAAATGTCACAAAAATTTGAAAAATATTTGCATTTGTAAAAATATTTACGTTTGTATTTCACAAACTAAAATAAAAAGCTTGGAAAACCGCTTCCGCCGAAATTATGTAGATTCCTTTTGTTTCCATATTGCAGTTAACAATAATTCAAAGGGTTTTTTCGGCTTTTTATAAACAAAAATATATTAGTGAAAATGGCATTCATAATATTTTCGATTTGTTATTCAGAAACAAAATCTAGAGGCCAAATTATTCATAATTTATCTACCCAAAAAAAATTAAAAATATCAATCGCACCTTACTTTACCCTAAGAGTTATACAAAGTATATTACCCTGAACAAAAAATGAAAAAGTTCATAGAGCTCATTGGTTTCGTACTGAAAAAGTGTGTCTACTCATCAGGCAGCTACGACTAAACTATGAGCTACGAATGAACTACGTAACACAAATAATGTGATGTACGAACGTACTGATTTAGCGAATTATATTGACTAAATCAAAAAAACTCAAGGAAAATCCTCGTACGAGTGCCTTTAATTTCATACAATATTAAGAAGTTTAAGAGAAGTATGCCTGTTTATCAAATGATTTTATTCGGCTTTTTGTAGACACCAATATATTAGTGAAAATTGCACTCACAAGATTTTCAATTGGTTAATCGGAAATAAAATTTAAAAGATCAGTTGGTCATAATATATCTACCCAGAAAAACTAGAAATATCAATACCCCAACATTAAATGTATTCAAGATTCATTTAATGACTAAATAAATTCTTCCACATTTGAAAAATACATCAACCCAAAACAGAAAGTTTAAAAATCGGCCATATGGCAATAATAAAAAATCATAAGATCATAAATATGTGTAAACCTAAACCACAATTTTATGTATTGTACATATGTTGATAATTTAAATATATGAGTGTTGAGAGGTTTAGTTTTTACATTGTGGTCGTGTACCAACTAAATATATGTGCAACTAATGGACATATACTAATTTTCGATTCTAGGAAAAAGGTCAAATTAATTTTAAGTTCTATATAGCTATAACTCAACTAAATACAAACTAAAGTAATATTCTTCTATATTGTGCTAGTTTCTATACGATTCTGGTCTACCTATATTTTACCCACTATGTGTTCTCTGCATATACTGAATACAACATTTATACTATTCACTTTTCTAAATAAATTTTCATAAATGGCAGAGAAAAATGTACACAAACTTTATTCCGGATATAGGAAAAATTTAATTTTGTTCACAAAAGCAAAAAAAAAAAAAAATATTCTATGCTGAAAGAAATGTTTTTCTAGGTTCTCTATCCTAGAACTTTATTACAAAAATTTAGAATTTTATGTTTTTTATTACACAACTTTTATGAATAAATAGAAATGAATTTGATGATTTTTTTTTTTTTTTTTCTGAACTATGTTGGCTGTTATTAATTTGAAAAACAAAATTCATTTATAATTTTCAACTTTTCAATAACATAAATTTATATACGTTCGAGCACAATGCTAGTTCACTAATTTACAATTAATATTAGGAACAGAATATGAAAACTAATTAATGGAAATTCTAAATTAGTTTGAATAGATGGTTCATCTTGTATTTTGCGTATGCACAATGGTATTACCATAACGGTTCATAATTTACATTACATGTAAATTATGAACCGTTAAATATTTAAGAAATGCATACTTAACTTAATTCGTAAATAAATATGTCATATATTTTTATTGCAAAAGAGATGTAATAACAATAATCGTTAAAATAGTCGTAAAGAATTTTATATTTTATTTTTTGATAAAAAATTCGCTGAACCTTGAAATTTAATTTTTTTTTTTGTTCATACAAAAGAAAGTTTAGACGGGGCAGCTTTGAGGAAAAAACTGTTTTGTTTATAATAATTTATTGAGAAAAGTCTTAACTGACGATTTGGTACTCAATATACGAGTAATTTTATTTGAAAAGCAAAGAACTAATTAAATCGGGTATACTGGTATCCTATATTGTGTGCCTACATTTATCTGGCCCGCATAGGCGTAATCTAAATAAACAAGAAAATGCCACTTTAAAGTTTTGTGGCGTAATTTTCATTTGTTGGTGAAACTGGTAAGAAACCGTTAATCGATGATAGATTAATTATGCGACCGAGATCAATTACGAAATCATTTAAACAAACTGGAAGCCATATCAACAGCCATGTAAAAGACACAGGAAACGTTCGCAAATATTAAAATATTAAATATTAATTATTCGACATGTTGCTAAGAGGTCTGTTTAAAAGGAATAACTGTAATTTAAGTATTTTTAATGATTTTGATGGAATTAATTTAAATTTAAGTACAATAAGCCAAACGAAAAAATTCCAAAGTAGGATTGGTTTGTGGTCTTCAGTGTTGTGCACGTAAATTACATTGCGTAATTTACACTATTATTTACGTGTAAATAATTGTATTTTTTACCTGAAATTTTTTACGTTACAAAGTCAAAAATTGTAAATAATTAGCGACATCTGTGCGAAATGTGACATTTAAATGAAAAGAGCAGAATTAAAAAATTTTATGTCGATATTACAACCATTTCACAGCTCTATCTATTTAAATTAATTTGAATATATATTGTACAATGTGTTTTATATGTTTAAAATATGCTGACCAAACGCATTTTATTTAACAAAAAACGGAATAATTTATTCTGTTTTTTATATATTAAAATTGTATCTATTCGAAAATGATATTAAAAAAATAATTTCTCTATTTACATACGAGTACTTGGTTCAAATAATTATAATTTATTCTGCGTCATCTCACACGTAGGTACCATACTATTTGATTTATAAAATTTGACTGTATATGTTTAACTTTTAACTTTCAACCGCCGCGATTATGTTAGATGGTCAAAAAAAATGTATTCCTAATGCCTATAAATAGATGGCCACCATTTTGCAATTGGTATTCTAACAGCTACGTTCTCGAAAACGATAAGTAATTTAATTGGATCACGCATCATTCTTTATCAAGGTTCCACTTTGTTAAAATAATATCATGGCAGGGGCAGCGAAATGCAATCATAATTGTGGTAACCGGTTGGTTTTTGGTACGGTTCTTTGAAAGCAATCGCACAAATTAATTCGGTCACAAATAGCGTGTACCGAATTTCAATATTATAACGTATCCTGCTCCGCATACGGCTGGCTATATATTCCCGTAGTGTTTAGTATGAGAAAATAAACGTTTCTTCTACAACTTCCCGTGTTTTTTAACCGATTGAAGTGAAATTTAGTATGCAAGTTTATATTGGCCCACAAATAGCGTGTACTAAATTTCAATATTATAACGTATCCCGTTGTAGAAGAAACGTTTATTTTCTTATACTAAACACTACTGGAATATATATAGCCAGCCGTATAATCGGAACGGGATACGTTATAATATTGAAATTTGGTACCCGCTATTTGTGGATTCTTTTTGGGAGCATGATCCTTCCGATTTAAATTCTCTTTCAGCGCAATAGTTTTATTCATGTAAATAGGTAATTCCAATTCCAATCACAATCACTTCTATCCATATTATCACTGCTACATCGTTTCTTATTTACTGTCACTGTCAGAGTGTCAGTAATAATGATTATGTATTTTATGCAGTTTAATGATTCTAGGAAATCATGTATCCGGTAAAATCAAGCAAAAATGCACGAAACAATTGCAATCGTACAATTGCACAAGATCGTTATGTCATGCGGCTAACATAATATAATGCCCGTATCTCTGTGAAATAATTTACATTATCCGAAATACTTTTGAGCAGAAGCGGGCGAATTTCTGTCAATATACACAAAAATTGCGGCGGGTTTAATATACAGCAATTGAACTCTTAAAATTATTTTTTGATTTATTTGCTAAAACTAACCACAGATGGCATTGCGATAAATTCTAGCGTGAATACACTCCGCGACACTTGATTACCTTCACTTGGTAATTTTTCATAAAGCCTAAGATAATGCGCCTAATTATTTGAAATTTTTCATCACCTTGGTTTCTATCTTATCTCCCTTTTTAAGGACTAATACTCATACTTGCATGTAATGCGAAGTGGAAAATCCCCATTTCGATTATTTTACTTATTTAAACGGCGACACTTGATTACCCTCATCACTTTGTTTTTGACGTCGAAGGCATACGGTGCGTGTAAATAAATTTAGTTGTGTTCTGTTTAATAGTTTACCATTAATTTAATAAGTTTATTACCGGCTGCAGTTCATAGTGGTGAAAATGTGTCGTGGAAAAACCCTAACAAAAGTAGAAATTGGAAAAAATTCTGGCACCTAAACAAAAAAATTATTCCAATCGTGCGATTTCCAAAAAATTGGTCACAATTCTTGGACCAACAATAACTATCTCAAAGATCCAGAAAATTACGGAAAAAATCGAAGAGGTTGCACAACAAGGATGACAACAGAACGGGAACATAAAGCTATTTTGCGCGAAGCTTCGAATTCGATGCAATCTGCAAAAAAAATAAAGCAGAAAATTGGAGTCTCAGCCAGTATCCGTACTGTTCAGAGAATAATAAAAAAGTGTTCACATCTCCGGCGACAAAAACTTAAGAAAAAACTACGTTTGCTTCAGCAACATAGAAGTGCTCGATTGGAATATTGCCGTGGACATCTGCATTGGAAGGAAGAATGGTTCCAGGTTATTTTTTCGGAAGAGAAAAAGTTTAACTTAGATGGACCAGATGGTTTTAGACTTTACTTCCATGATTTGAGGAAATCGGAGCTATTTGTGTCCCGCCACCACACCAGTGTTGGTTCCATCATGGTGTGGGCAGCAATTTCTTTTCATGGTGCTATTGATTTGGTTGTCCTGGAGGGCCGACAAAACTCGCAAAGCTACATCGAGCTCCTAGAAGTACAAAAAATCAATTTTGACGAAATGTTTGAAGGCCAACGCTGGATTTTCCAGCAATATAACGCAGCAATCCACACAGCTGCACGAGTAAAACAGTGGTTTGAAGGCAATAACGTGGAAGTTTTGAATTGGCCGGCTTTGTCTCCGGATTTAAATATTATTGAAAATCTTTGTCTCTATCGAGACAAATTTATTCGAATGGAAGGCAATACGAATGCCGGAACGATCATATGACAGCTGTTTATGATGCTTTCGAGAAAGTACCGATAAAATTAATACAAAATCTTTATAGGTCTTTGCCTAATACAATTTATGATGTTGTAAGGAACAATGGAGGACACACTAAATAATAAATAAAGAAAAAATATCAAAACAATAAAACGTAATGGGTTTTATTACTTAATTTCACAGATGAGGGTAATCAAGTGTCGCAGTTTAAATAAGTAAAATAATCGAAATGAGGATTTTCCACTTCGAATTGCAAACAAGTATGCGTATTAGTCCTTGGAAAGTTAGATAAGATAGAAACCAAGGTGATGACAAAATTTCAAATAATTAGGCGCATTATCTTAGGTTTTAAGGAAAATTTTCAAGTGAGGGTTATCAAGTGTCGCGCAGTGTAAATACCTACGAGTACCTACTACAAAAATTATTATCTGGTAAAGCATAATTAACTAATCAAATCATTAATCAATTGTTTTATGTGCATAGCTATTTCTATTAAAGGAATCTTATTTTTGATTTGAAAAATGATAAAAATGGAATTGTACACGAATATGCCCAACAGTGGTGAAATTAGTTTAATCAATATGACTGATTATTCATGTTGGTTTGTTGAACATATGCAATATTCATTATGATAATTTAATTAATTAATAATTATAAATTTTGCAATGCTATTTTATTTTGATTATAATTTTCGTTAAAATCGATTGAAAACTTTTAGAGAGGTTTGAGTATGTGAGTGGTACTAGTATTTCTTAATTCTTTTAGATGGCATCACTTTTAATATTTTTTACATTAATTACAATTTTTACTGTATTTTACAATTTTTTACGTAATGTATGTAAACAATTATTTTTTACGCGTAATTGCACAACACTGGTGGTCTTGACAACCACCGCAGTCAAATTTAAATGTCTTTGTTCAAACCATGAACTTAAACCTTTTATTCAGCAATCTGACAGTAATTTCTGCTCTCCGTACTAACTAATTTCTCTTTTTAAGATTTTGACATGATGCTAAAGCCTAACTTGGTTTTATCGCTTCTCGTTAACTATATTATCTGCTTACTTGGTTTTAATATTGTGTAGAGTGTTGGATCTAATCGGGAAAAATGTCAAATCAAAATTTCAGATCTAGATACTTATTTTGCTCTTTGAAAGTCTTTTAGTGTTAAAATCCTTTAACACGTTCGCAACTCAAGCGGTTTTTATGGTGTTCAGGAAAAACTCAAGTATTAAAATATTAATCTGAAAATCTCTGTAACGGTCAGAAAGGTGTTGCTTTGAATTTTAGATAGAGTAAACTATAGTTTAAAATTGAGTGTCAATTTAAATAAATAGATATTTTGAATAGTTGGGTGTTTCTTTTTTAAAAAAAGTGCCAAGAGATTGGTTTGTATGCAGAATTCACAAAATTAAAACTATCGTTATAATTCCATTCTGATATTCAATATAAACTCTGGGCCCAAGACCAAATTCTCTTAACAACGTTGTGGTATTATGGTCTAACCTGATAATAAATAATGAAATAATTATAATCCTACCGGCTTGCGGTTATTATGAGCACGAATATGAAAAGCAATTTACAACACAAATTAGAAATATAATTAAACACACTACAACTTTTAAATACATTTATTGTTAACCAATTATAATAATTTTAGTAGCGTATTCCTCAACTTTCAGATATCTTGGGTCTTTGTTTTATTCCTCTTCTTTTGACATCTCTTAGTATACTTTCATAAATGTAGTTATGTACACTTTGATTAAATTTACTGCGCTCATGCCTTGTAAAAGCGTTATGCTCTTCAACATACTACTTTGAATATGCCTCATCCCCCTGTTAGCTCAAAAGCTTATGCTTTATAAAAATCTGGTGCTCGATCCTGCTGCTGGTGCATTGTTTGAATCTGGCTGACGTATCAAATTTTCGTGATTATCAGAATTTGAAACATTTATATCATCATTGTTTACAGTTTGGCGAATATTTGGTGCATGCATAGAATTTTGACGAATAATATTATTATTTTCGTAACGTATACAAAATGATCGAGGATGATCAGTATTTGATACTACAATAGCTGGTTTTTATTTATTATTTGATTTATACACTACATTATCACCTGGATTTAGCTCAACTTCCTTCCTTCTGGTAAACTTATCAAATTGTATTTTGTTATTTATTTGATTTTACCTCAATCGTTCAGTATAGGATTAACCAGTGTAGGCTGTAATACTCGTAGATTATCATGAACTTGAATTTTAGTTCTTAATAGTCTATTCATCAACATTTGTGAGGGTAATAACCCTGTATTTCCAACTGGAGTTGTTCGATATTCAAGTAAGGCATTTGATACATCACCTTGACTTTCTGTCACTTTTTTGATCATACTTTTTGCAATATGCACCGCCTTCTCAGCTAGGCCGTTCGATCGTGGATACCGAGGACTTGAAAATATAAACTTGAAATACCATGATTTTGCAAAATCATTCATCTTATATGAATTAAAAGGATTGTTGTCTGTAACAATATATTTTTTTCATCGCCATAATTATACTGGTAGCCGTTTTATCAGGTACCTTATGGATTTCTAACCATTTGGAAGAATAATCCATCATAACAAAATAATTGGTTCCAAAACTCTCCATTAGATCACAACCTACTTTTTCAAAAGGCAAATTTGGGATTGTGTGGCTTATCATTGGTTGAGAATAATTAGACGATTGGTACTTTTCACAAATGCGGCACTTCGATATGATTTTTTCAATGTCGGCGTTAATACAGAATTTGTTTGGCCCTTGCTTTTGTTTTGAACATTCCAAATTGTTGTTCGTGCAAAGTATTTAAGATTTCATCTCGTAATTCAATTGGAATAAACACTCGATTTTCATAAAACAGCAACTCGTCTTCAACATATAATTTGTCTTTCATAGGCCAATAAAATTTTAATGCATCTGGAACTTTGGCTTTTGTTTTTGGCCAACCTTCCTTGTAGTACTTCATTAATGAATCCGTTATGTTGTCTCGAATTAGTTCTGCTTTGATAATTTTTTGTTTTTCCTCGCTAATATTAATAGTACGTACGACGTCTTTTAGTGATGTTTCAATATCCGTTGAATCAAAATTAGAATTTCTAGATAACAAATCAGCAACATGTAAATATTTACCCGGTACATACTGAACATCTAAATCATAAATCATCAAACTTTTTGATGCAAAACAAACTTACTTACCTTGTTGCATCAAACCACTACCTAGACCATCTTTTGATGCACCAGTTTGTAAGGTAATATGTAACTTTGGATTAAAAATTTGTAGCAGCGTATTTTCTGATATTTTGTTTTTAATTTTGTTGAGTGCTTCAGTTTGTTTATCCGTCCATAAGAATAAATTATCCTTTTTTAATAAGAGACGTAATGATAGATTTAATTGTGAATAATTTGGAATAAAATTACGAAGATAATTGATTGTACCCAGAATATTTTCTAATTCGTTGCGGTTTTTAGGTTCCTTGATATTTTGAACCGCCCGGTTTCGTTCAGGATCTGCTTAAATTTTATATTAATTTCACGTGCTTTGTTCAATACATTTGTTAAGTTGGTATAATGTTCTTCTATAGTACTGCCACATACCAGGATATCATCAATGTATATAAAACATCCCGGCAAATTACCGAAATGTTTTGAATTTATTTTTTGAAAAACCTCTGGTGCTATTTTTAGAAGAACATTAAATTGGCAACAACCAAATGGTGTGGAGAACGTAGTATATTTTTTTGATTTATCGGTAAACCTTATTTGCCAAAATCCTCCACGTAAATCTAAGACTGGACAGGTCATCCAAAGATTGTATTAAATAATGTTCAAATTCTAAATAGTTGTTTAATTCTCGTGGATCTAGACAAATTCGAATGGATTTGTCCGGTTTCTCAATTAGTACCACATTATGTGTCCATTCATATGGACCGTTAACTTTTGTTATTATATTGGCATTCTCCATTTGCTGGAGCTTTTTTAACACTTTACCACGAATTCCTAATGGTATGCGACGAAGAGCTTTGCTTTCAAATACATCTTTATTTACTTGAATGAAAGATTTTACTTCTTGCAGTTGCAGCGAATTAACATTGTGAATTCGCTTAATCAAACCCATTTCAACGTATGACTGAAGACCAAGAATTGGTTTTGCCTCCAAATTAGACAGAATTTCAAACTTTGTAAAATATTTTTTATCCTTATACTGAATGTTGACAGTAATTACACCAATTAAATTGAGCTTAAAACCACCAAAAGCTTCCAATGACAAAGAAACATTTCGAATAATTGGTTTAGGTGAAATTGTTTCATATAAGCTTTCAGGTAAAATGTTGACATCCGCACCACTATCCAATTTGAATTTGATTATCATATTTCCAATTTTTAAATGTTCATACCATGATTTATCATGTAAATCTTTTATTTCACCAACTTTGCAGTTCACCGCACTAACCGAATCCACAAAGAATGTAACTAATGAATTATTGTTTTATTGTCGTTATTTGCAAGGTCATCTATTTTGGCTTGAATTTGCATCACCGAACGACATGCATCAGCTAAGTGGGTAAATTTGTTGCATTTCTTATATCGCTTTCCAAACGATGGGCATTGTCCATATAAGTGCTTATAAGAACAATTGTTGCAGTTGAACGTTGTTCTATTTGCACTAGCAGTACCAGATTTACTATTTTTAGAATGATAGTATGAATTTGGTGTATTCGAATATCTTTGGAATTGATTTGGTTGCATTTTACTACCATTATTTGCAAATTTTGAATGACATGAATTTTATTGATACACATTGTATTTGGACGGGCCCGGTTTGGAGGTTATTTTATCAATGCCACGTGGTAATGCTAACTTAGCACCTTGTTGGATTTCCTTTGCTTGGACATTAGTTAATTCGGCTATACGGCTTATCTCTTTTGCTTTATCAAGCGTTAGATCATCTATTCGCAATAACTTGGCTTGTAAGTCACTATTTGCTACACCAAGCACTATACGGTCCCGCAACATGTCATCTGTGGTACCAAAGTAACAACATTGCAATATTCTTCGAATTTAGTCACAACTTTTTTCAATATTTTTTTTATCTGTCTCGGTTACTGTAAATGTTAAGAATACATCAATAGCCTCATCACTTGCGATATGCAATAATTGTGCGACTTGAACTTCTTCACTTTCTTCCGTTAATTTGGTGGCTTTTGCATATATATAGAAAAATGCATATACATTTTTTTCCAATTCTCCTGTAGATTACCATCGAAACAAAGTGGCTTGGGTGTATTGAATCGACCCGTTGGCTGCGCCATGTGGTATTATGGTCTAACTTGATAATAAATAATGAATTAATTATAATCCTACCGGCTTGCGGTTTTTATGAGCACGAATATGAAAAGCAATTTACAACACAAATTAGAAATATAATTAAAGACACTACAACTTTTAAATACATTTATTGTTAACCAATTATAATAATTTTAGTAGCGTATTCCTCAACTTTCAGATATCTTGTGTATTTGTTTTATTCCTCTTCTTTTGACATCTCTTAGTATACTTTCATAAATGTAATTATGTACACTTTGATTAAATTAACTGCGTTCATGCCATGTATATTATGTTCATAAATATAAAAGAGTTATGCTCTTCAATAAAGTATACTACTTTGAATATACCTCAAACGTTTCATTAATGATGACCATAATTTTCATATGAGAAGTTTAATATTGCCGGCAGTTAATCTTCAGTTTAAGGATTTACTTAAAGAAAAAACTGGGACCATTTTATATAGCATACATCTTATGCGATTATTTAAAAAATTTAACTCAGCAAAATATGGCTTCGTAAGTATTATGATTATTTGAAATTATAGATAGTATTCACTTTATAATACTCTGCTGAAATGTTTTAGACCTTTGAATAGCGAATCTTAGTGCTTTAAAAATCTATTTGTTTTCATTTTGTTTAGGTTTTTTGAGGTTAATTTACTTGAATTAAAAAAAGATGAGCCGAGATTAGTTTCACGGTTCTTCTAAACTTAAAAGCGTCTAAAGCTCTATAATTTTGTTTTAAAAACTACTACTGCCTACCTGAACTTCTAACAAATATGACATAAAAAATAAGCCAAATCTTAAAAACTGCAGGTAACAGATTTGACAACAACAACGCATTAAAAAAAAAATGATCTGTAATATTTATTATAACTTCTTTCCTGTCCAACTAAACGTTGAAAAAATCAGGCATATATAAATAAGGCTTTACCACCTTGAAATTCTAAAGTACATATTTAGTAAATTTTAAAACTATCACTTTTTGACAACAACAACTTATTATTTTGTTTAAATAAAAAAATTGTTGTCAAACTGGTATACACGAAAATTCTAGAATCTCAAACTAAATTACCGTGTTGGGTGGCCTACGATTTATTTTTAGTTTAATTTTTAGTTCTGGATTAATTTTTATATAACAAAACAGTAAGGCTTAACCTTGAAAATCATAATTATTTGAATATTTATTGGATTTGGCAACAACAAATTAGGGTTTGGCCACAACAATGAAATTTTCGGTTTTAACTTAAAGTTTGATATTAAATGGTTATAAAAAGTTTCAGCTTTTCCAAACTTTAAAGCACCTAAAGCCACAGAATAATTCATTTATCTAAAATAATATTTCCTACCTACTTCTAAACGTTAACAATTAAAGGTAAATACAAAAGTGAAGCTTATCCTCGAAAATCCAGTTTTAGTCGAAGTGACAACAACAACATTTAGGGTTTTAGAATAGTTTAATTAATACCCTAGTAGATATTAAACAAATTAATGAATAGTTATGTGTACTGAAAAAGTGTACTCCTGCTTTACAAAGTGAATATAACCAGAGGAACCTGGTATTGGATAAATATTTTTATAAAGTGGACATATAAAGCTTTCCAAAAAGAATTTTGCTATTGAGATAAAAAGAGGGGCATGTTCGATAAATTCTTGAAAATTGAGAAAATCACTTTAAATGTTCGAAACTGATACTACGTACACAAGCACCATTTTCTATAATTTTAGGCATGTTACCATGTGTGTGGGCTATATTTCCGTAAAGTGAACATATCACGATTTTTGAATGCTGTTAAAATATAAGCTTCACAATGGCTGTTTGCCATAATCTCAGAGATGTTACCAGGTATGTGTCTCTGTTTTCATAAATTGGACAGGTAAATCTGTCCGAAACCTTTCTTCGTGTTACGTTTCCAATGTTTGGCCATGTGCGCCAAATTATTGAAAATTTGAGAAAACGCTTGAAAATGTTCAGAACAGATGCTGCACTTCAACTATTCTCTAAAATCTCAAAGATGTGACCAGGTGTGGGCATATATTTCCACAATGTGAGCATGTCTAGCTTTTCCAAACGGTTTTTGTTATTGAGATAAAAGGGAAGACGTTTCATACTAGTGTGGGTAGCAATTTTCAAAAATTTCTCAAACAATGTCAACCATTTTGAATATAAATAACAACAATCGTTTCGGAAAGCTTGACCTGTCCACTCTATGGAAATAGAGGCCCATACCTGGTAACATCTCTTAGATTATAACAAATAGGCGTAGTGTAGCAACAATTTCAAAAGGTTTAGCATTTTTCACAATTTTCTAAATTTTGTCGAACTTGCTCAACTCTTTTTATCTTAATGAATAAAATTATTTCGGAAAGCTTGATCTGTCCACTTCATAAAAAATATGTGCTATAGGTTTTATTGGTTATTTACACTTTTTCTGTGAAATACTTTACACCGGTCTTAAAACATCAGATCTTCCAGCCGTATCAAAAGTGTGTCTTTAAAACTCACTACTTTACACTGTGATGATTTTGGGAAGACTCTGCCTGGAATACAACAAACAAATATTTTAGTAATTCATAATTGTATTCAGGGCAGAAATTATTATATTGGATCTGGAATTGGCTGCAAACAACATATCAAAAAATCAATTCTCGCAACTGTCATACCGAAACGGCAAACGTATGACGAAAAATAATTCAGTATAAAAGCAAGCAAATATATGAAACTAGCTAAATTGAAAGCTTCTCGTTAAATCCTAGACAAAGCGTAAGAAACCGGTAGTTGGGTTCATTCGAACTACAAAAGCCGATAACTTTCATTCTATAGTTTCAGAATGATGGCATGGAATGAGAATTTTAAGTTATAAGTAACACCTAAGTAAAATGATCCCAAATTTTTGGATTGGGAAATAAATCTCAAAAAACGAAATGTAATACGTTTTAGAATATTCTGAAAAATGAAGAGTAAAATGGAAATCTCCATTTTCCAAAATAGTTCAAAATTAAATCTTCCCTTTCCAGAATCAAATTCCTAATCCTATCCAATACTTTCGTTGTTTATATTCTACTATAAGCTAACCAAAAATTAGTTTGATATATTTCTGATAGAAGAAGCGACAGGAGCAGTGCAACTCCTTTGATATATGTCTGCAACAACTTTGTAATTCACTTCAATACATTCGTCGATTCTATTAAAACACAACGAATTAAGCTTACCAACTTTGCATATTAATCCGTCCAAAAAATAATTGGTTGTTTTTACTAGGTGGAGAAATATTGGTGAATTGTTGGCTCCCTTTCAAGATCCGATCGCATAAAGCACCTGGGCATTATCATAGAAAGTAAACTTTTCTTGAAATATTATCTCCAGTACAAGCTTCAAAATGCAACTGCTATATTTTGGCAATGTAGAAGTCATCAACAGTTAAACGGAAACTATGTCTACAACTCTAGTTCTTGTAACGAATACCATTTAGTACCTTCCCCAGTTGCAGTCATTCATTAAATGCTTTTCATTGAGGTGCGCTGGGATGTGAAACTCTGTGAGTTCACTTGTACCAGAAATGGTCATGGTTAGTAATAGATTGCTAACTGAATATAATTTCAATGATTTCCTTTGGGTGGTTTGTCCATCTTAATATTTGTTGGTCTCAGATGACCTTCTTTTTTGGGTGTTTGAGTGTCTGTTTTTTTTTTACAGATGGATTCTCTCTACTTTTGGTACTGATAATTGGAACCTATTGTCCTATGTATTATTATACATAGCGGCAGTCTGCTTAAGTACTGCAAAGTGAAGCTAAGAAATTTACTAATAAATAAAGAAATATTATTCTGTACATAGGCAATAAATAATTACTCAATTTGCTTAAGGATTTTTTGACAGTTTTTATAAAGTTACGATTAGGTGGGTTTCTGCACATTGCAACAGTGAAGGTTCGTTTGCCAAAACTACTTAGTCCTGCAACAATTGTATAGTTAAGATTTTTATTTTAAACGGTTTAAGGCAAAACTGACTTAATGCTTCTAGTTGTCGTACGGCAAAACACTATATAAATGAGCCAAAGATAATGCTAACTAAGCACGCCCTGTCCTTGAGAAAAGATCAGATGAGGATCTTGGTCGCAATTCCTGCAGGTCATGGTCATTTTAAGGTTCATCTTGAACGTCTGGGACTAGCTTTGGAACTTTATGTATATTAAATATTTCCCCAAGTTCAAAAGTGAAGCAACTCCCGAAAAATGAATTTTCCATCTGTCATAAAGGAGTACTTCGGCAGTGTACGATAAGAATTTAAAAAGCACTGTAAAACATTATCTGAATACTTATGAGCTAATTGATAAGATATAAATAACTGATGGGAATGCACCTATTTTTGGTGTGCATCAAGTTTTTATACAACCATTAAATGTATAAATTTTTACAAATGTATTTCATTCCTGTCTTTGTTAACAAGACAATAACATACTTCCGTTTCCTAAATACACATTTTTTACACATAAAATTAAATTTCAATAGATTGTAAGAACTTTATAGTTATATCCTAATAGTATTTTAGTTCGATCATCTTTATTCTTCATATTGTACAAACAATTTTCAGGTATTTTTAAAGAGAGCTCGACGAACCCATATTACATTTTCTTTTCTTTAGGTTATTTTTCTAAAAATAATTTAATCCGAGTATTGGTTGTGCCCGTTTTGTAAATTTAACTGAAAAAGAATTAAGTTGTTATAAATTATAGCTAAAACTTAGACTCTGACTTCGACTCCGACTCTGATTCCGACTCCGACTCCGACTCCGACTCCGACTCCGACATCGACTCCGACTCCGACTCCGACTCCGACTCCGACTCCGACTCCGACTCCGACTCCGACTCCGACTCCGACTCCGACTCCGACTCCGACTCCGACTCCGACTCCGACTCCGACTCTTACTAAGACTAAGCTTTTCTCACTGACTCAGACTTTGACTCAGAGTCACACTCAGAGTCCGACTCTGAGTCCAACTCCGATTCCTGCTCTGACTGCGACCTTCTGGTTGAAATACTGTGAACTAAATGAAGTTAGTTGTGATTTTATTGGAAATGATTAAAATTATTACAATTAAACTTTCTCCGATCGGCTTTGCTTTCCGAACCGAATATATATAGTAGATCCCTCAATTACTATCCCCCTTTAAAATATTTTAAAAGACTGCCCAAAAACTGTAAAAGTTTAAACAAAACTGATACAAAAACATAAAACTAAATAGATCACATTTCTTGTTCTGCTGTAGCACATCGTAAAAAAAAATTTAAAAAAAATTTATTTTTTACTCTCGACATGTTATATTTTTTATAGTTTTTCTGACCAAATGTGACATTTTAACAGTTGTCACAAACACAGAAAATGAGACTACATAAAAATTATAATTATTTGGTTTTTAAAAAGTAGATGCGTCAAAACAAAAATAATTTTTAAAGCAAGCTCGGATATATCATCAATTTGAGTGAAACAACTTGCGAGTTTAATTTAATTACACATTCCACACTTTTTTGGTATCAGCAAACTGATACCAGTCAGTTTAAACCCAATATTGATTTTATAATTTTTTTTGATTCATTTAGATTATTTATTTAAACTTTATTCATTGGATTTATACCATAGTCAGTTATTAATTAAGTAAAGTTGTCATCCAACTAAAAATAATTAGATGATTCAATAAATTAAAAAAAAAAACTTTTTAAATCCAATTAAAACTTTATGTGATTACTGTTCAATTTTTTTTGCAAATTGGATTTATTTTTTGATATTGCTGCTCAGCTTCGCTCGACTTGTATTACACCACAAAATATTTGTGTAAACACTGAATTTTAATATTGCGGTGAATAAAAAATAAATCAATTATGTTTGTTACATATTATTAAGCATTAAAAAAAAAATTATGTTGTATACAATATAAACATTGATTTTTTAAATAAAAATGTATGTCGTAAATATCCAGGATATTTTATGTGGTAAACTGAAAAATACTGTATCGTAGTAAAACTGATATCCTAACTAATAATAGCTGGTGTTGAGAGTAATAAAAAAAAAAATTGTGGCATTTTGTCACCCATAACACTCTGAACAACAATTTTATGGTGCTTTTTTGCTGTGTCTCTATAATCATAAAAACAATAATAGAAAATGAGATATTTTATAATGCTTTCTAAACTTTACTAAGCGCATTTGTTGACATCTCGTTTTTTTTCAAATTTTATTTTGTAAAAATTAAATAGAATTTGATTTATTATTATACTAGAATAAAACCAAAATATTAAAATCGTTATTTTATGCTTTTTAGTGTTTGTTATGATAATTAGAATCAACGTTTACATTAAAATTTAGAATACAGCACATTCATTCGCTTCAAAGTTGATTGTTTGTTAAACTGGATTTTAATAAGTTTATTGATTCAAATTTAACGATATTTAGTGACACTTGTCCCAATTATAATCTATGAAATTTCACTTATGTGAATCTCGATTACAATTTCTCGATTGTTTTATTGGGTTCGTTTTCGATTAATGAACTGAACGCTCTTTTATTACATTAATTTAAACATTTAATCAAAGTGACAATTTAAAGTGGTTTAATCAAACTATTATTATACAGATATGTTCAAAATTATTTGTGCAAAGTAAACATGTTCAATTTTGAAAATACAACTGCTTTGGAATTTGAATACATTGTTACAACAAACTATTTACTTAAAAAATCAAAAATTAAACATTTTGAACAACGATTTTCTTTACTCCTAAAATTAAATTTTGTTTGGTTCAAAATTATTTGTGCATTTATTTTGTATTAACAATTATTTGTGCAGCATGTAAACACTTTGGTTATTATACATGTTATTGTTTAGCTTTAAACTATTTCCAATCGTAGTTTCAGTACCTGTTAGCCAGTTTAGTTAAAAAATGCCGAAAATATGTGTAGAAAAACGGGGTTTAAAATTGACTGAAAAGTATAGTTGTCACGAAAACATAATTTTTTAGCAGGGTAAGAATCATTCCAATAAAGGAAAAGTAAAAAATGTGGAGGTCCGAGGAAGAAAATGGGGTAAACGTTAATATTTCTACGCAAAAAAAAAACTTTTATATTGCCATAAATTGAAATAGATCACCAAAGATAAGCAGAACTACAATAGGTAGAAGGCTGAAAAAACAGAAATTAAGGCGTACGTAGCTTCAAAAAAACCTACATGTCACCTAAAAATAAAACGCCTCGATTTCATTACAAACCTTATTGATTCAATGCCGAGTTGTTTGAGAGGGGAAAATCATTTACTGAATATTATTATACATCACAAATAATTTTGAACACATAATAATTCCACAAATATTTTTGTACCAAACCAAATTTAACTTTTCGTTATTTCTTAATAAAAATTTTAAATTTTTGATTTTCTAAGTATGGTGAAACTAATACCGTTCATTTCTAACTTCACTGGAACATGACTTGGTTGACTAGCAAATGCCCAATTAACTTAAATCATTCACTCTGCTAGTTGGAAAAACTGACAAGCAAAATATACACTCATTTTCACGATTATCATCGGGATACCAAATACCATTGCGACTTCACTGTTTTGGCATCTATGCAGATGCAAAACGCATGCAGTACAAACAACAGACGTCGAAAGCAATTGAGTTTAAAACATCCATCCATATTTTACCAGATTTCAATTTATATATTTAAATGAAAAACTTTTTATTTTTTATTTTATATTGTAGTTTTTATTTCTTCCTTATTGTGACAATTTTTTAACTCTTTTTATTTTTCTTCTCAGAGGAGTGACATCGCTCTTCTTTTATTGTATATACTATCTGGTGTGTATTTATGATAAAAAAGAGATAGGAATTTGTTGACCATCTGGTTTATAGGGGTGGGTAGCGGTTCACCCAATTAATCACTATACATTTGGCGGCACACATTCTACATCGAACATGACGAACATACAATACAAACCCAAAACAAAATAAATTATTATTTCTTTTTTCGGTAGTCTCGCCTCGGATATGAACGCGACCACAAGTCGCTCTTCAATACGTCGCTCTTCAAGACATCGCATTTTGTATTGGCCGCCGGCCATATTTTATTATGCGTGGTGGTTACAAAATTAATAAGAGCAAATTTGTAACACATAGACAATTTATTTGTTCTACAAAATTAATATATAAATAAACAAATAAATTAAATAAAAAGTGTATAAATTATTAACCAAAATAAATACACAAATTCAATATAAAATTAAAAGTGATGTGTTTTAATTATTATTGTACTGTAGCACATTAAAGGTGAGTATGTGCAAAATTATATTTATTACGGACTTAAAATATTGCCGTACATTTAGTTGTGGCCAATATCTTCGTTTAGTAAAAAGGGGTGTGTAACATTCCTTGTATATTTCCAGTGCTATCTATTTATTTGTGGTTGTTTTCGTATTCTGTCTAATACATGTGAGTTTATATTTATGTCAGTGTAATTATGTTTTTCTGTCGTCAAGTGTTGTTCATATCCAGAGTCGTAGTACGTAGTAAATAGTTTCGTTTAACTTAATTAATATTGGGTATGATTTTGCTAACTCAATTTCATGTTTAGTGAATATTTATATTAAATGAGTGTAGTGGAAAGTTGATGTGAAATAAATGGAGCAAGAGGTAATGTGTTCCAAAAAAAAAAAAAAAAATAACGGTACTGGTCAGGCACCGTTAGACAGGTATTTTCATAACACATGTTTTGGTCAATTAATATGTAATATGAATTGGAAATCGTTTGTTTGCCACAAGTGTCTTGTGTTTTGTGTTTACACAAAGTATATCTACCTTGCATTTGATCCAGATGTAGTTCTTATACTACATATAATCAAGAGCGTTTGAATATTTCATTGCATTGTGTATACGAAATAATATACTTATTATATATGATGAGTTGAATGTGTTGTATAAATATTTATTATTATATTGATGAAGAATCGGGTTAGTATTTAATATGTTTTGCTTTTTCTTCAAAGGAAGAATTTTCGTTTGTTTTGTGTTGTACCCTTGATTGTACCTAAACATCGGATCTTGTAGGGATAGTTTGTTCCGTTTTTTGCTGTACAAGAGCATCGAACACGATCATGTTGTTATTATTTCTCCTCTATCCAAATATTTGTAATTGCTTGTAATACGAGTACGCACATTAAATACTCACAAGTAAAAGTATGTTTGGACATGGATTGGAAACAATTTTGATGAAATGCGTTGACAGAAAATAAGTTTTAAAATTTAAAATTTGTTAATAACCTAAATTTTCGTTCCTTCGGTTTTGTTATTCATAAAATGGTGTACAGTGACACAATTCCTTTTAATATTTAATCAAAAATTAAAAATTGCCAAATGCCTCACTTTGTTTCTCTGTATCATGTACGAATGCTGCATGCTAGATGTCATAAAACATCATTACATTCAAATTTGTATATACTATTTTGAAAATTAAATTATATTAAATTCCAGACCCAGATCCTAACAAAAAAAGTAGGCTCCGATCAAAAATATGGGGAATGTCGCACCGCAAATGTGAGTATTTGATTTTGAAAATGAGTTTGATTTTTGGGGGTTTCCTTTGCAGTCTTTCTAGTGCATCTTTAGCGTCATTTGAAAGTGAAACACATTCTGCTTTCCCCTTTGTAAATTTTAAACTTTGTTTGCTTTGGATTTTAAATTCTAATTCATTTAATTTATAAAAGAATTCAAAACTTTCCTAAATATAGAGGGAAGTAAAATATTAAATGATGATTATAGCAAAAATGCTTCTCTGGACGATCATAGCAGAAATTTTATGATCAAAAGTATCGTATGTGAATTCATGTTCAGGGGAAAATTTGACCGCTGCCTAGTTGGAACAAATCAGTCTTCAGATAGAAAATTACTTTTCGTTGTAAATTAATTTTTTGTAATGGTATATACTTTTTTATACGGGAGGCAAAGACCTGCCGGAAAACTCTACAACAAATATGGAAATAGCTGCTGCAAACTGAAAAAAATTGGGTTTTGAAAAATAAATTTAAATTTCCATTGATAAAACTTACACCAGAAAACAGAATAATTGATCAATCAGTGACAAAATATGATTTGATTTTCATAATACCAAAAAATTATCTCTGTTATTTTTCAAATCATTTAGAGAAAATTCAAATAGGAATAGAGCCAGGGTTCGAAGAAAGCAAGAATTGGCTTTCTTACATATTTACATTGAGAACAAATTTTTTCAAAGAAATACCCTTTGTAATATCAAATTTCTGAGTAAAATGATTGGAGTTGAAAAGTTTCGATACTAAAACAAAAAATTATTGACATTTCTTACAAATACTTACATAAAAAAATCCGTGCTCATAAAAAATTTTAACGAAAAACATAATTTATGGAAAGGCACACAGATTACCGAGAAATTATAAATAAATTATCAAGATTAAAGCTCATTGAAAACCAATACGTTGGTTTTCAACCAATACCAATAGTTTGGTTTGAATAGCTCTTAATAAGTTACATTAAGCATGAATATTCTAAATCCTACCCAAAATTCCGTCATCCCTTCTAATATCAAATTTCGATGTTAAATGGTGGGCTTAAAAAACTTCGATAAATGTAAGCTCTTAAAACTAAAGCTGTTCACAATTTTTTCAAATACCTAATACAAAGGTAAAAAGCTAAAAGGCTTAAAAAGCTCAAAAATGTTAAGTTCAAGCCCAAAAAGTTTTAATTATTTGTCAAGTTTAAAGCTTATTGACAACAAATATTTTAAATTTATTACAAAATCCCACCTCCCCCAAAAAACTATCAAATTTTAAGAATAAAAAGTAAATGATTTGGGGTAAAAAGCTTCGATTCGTTAAAGATCCTAAAAATAAAAGTTCAAAATTTTTTGCAAATACATAATTTATGTTCATAAAACATTTTAACAAATACCCCAAATTATAAAAAGGTACACAAATGTTAAGTTCAAACGGCAAAAAGTATAAATTAATTATCAAGCTTAAAGCTCATTAAAAACAAATATTCGACATTTTTCTGAAAATACCACTTTCCTTCCAAAATGGTTTGGTTTGAAAACCTCTTAAAACTAAAAACTTACGGATGATTCGTTATATGAGAACTTTCAGGAATATTCAAGATACTTTGAAAATTGGACATTTTTGAGATTATTTCGAAATTGTTGATATTTTTCAAATTATATTCGCAATTTGTGTCAGAGTATTGAGTTGAAAGATATTTTGTGTCTTCTACTTTCAAAATCAGATACTTTTAGTTATTGCGAGACTAGACAATAGGAAAAAATAAGTTTTTCACTAAAAGCTTAACTTGTTCCTGGCAAGAATGGAAAAGGACAAACCGCCACGATAATTTTGGACCTTTAACGCTCGATTGGGAAAAGAGACACCAGCCCCCATTTTTATTGAAACAAACAGCTAGAAAATTCGGACACGAGACAACAACGGATTACAAGTTTTAAAAGAAATTGGATTATTATTACAATGGATTTCATAAGGAGATTTGGACGACGATTTGTGTTGGTTTTCTTATAAAACAGTGAACAAGTGGCATTTTTACATTTGGACGATGGTCTTTCGAGCCGGATCACGTTACCAAATTTAAAACTGTGAGTAAAACTTTAATTTTTATAAGAGCCCAGGCTAAGCGAGGTGATTCGAAGTTCATTAGTGAAGTGTTTTAATCGGTGAATTCCATACGACCTCATTAACACCAGAGAAACTTTTTTTTGTACTTTGTATACTGGTCTGCAAAGCGTACAAAATGGCGGAAACCAGAGCTATTAAACGCTTATTGAAATGTTTAGAAAATATTAAAATTCAAGTTATAAAATTTAATAATAATACCCGTATAAGTGAAACTAAAATCTACCAAGCTCTCCTAGCCGACGAGTGGAAAGAATTTAAAGCGCTAGAAAAGTTGCAGAAGGGAAAATTTGACGATGCGCATTTGGATATTATCGATACAATCGAGGGACTCCATTTTGAATTAAAACAAAAGTTGTTTAAATTTGAAAAATTGTACGAGGAAAACAATACTCACCATGCGAATTATACATTGGACGAACTAATGCTTAATCAAAGTAACTTTCTGCAATAAATGTCCACCATGAATCAACGATATAACGAGGTGCGTTTGCAACGCGTTAATATTCCCGTGTTTAGTGGAAATTATTCCGAGTTTCCGTCGTTCCGTGATCTTTTTGAAGCTTCAAATCATAAAAACAACAGCATTTCTAAGGTGCACAATTTACAATATCTGAAAGGATTGTTCAAAGGAGAAGCCTATGCGTTAATCACATGAAGCTAACTATGATGAAGCTTGGGATAAAATTATTGCACGGTACGATAAACGGAAATACGTGGTCCACACTTTATTGAACAAATTTATAGAACAGCCGAACTTACAACAAAGCTACCTTAAGACACTTCGTCATTTAGTTGATGTATCGGACGAAGTAATACGCGGTCCCAAAGTGCTTGGCGAACAAGCAGAAAGTCGGGACCCATTTGGAAAATTTCTAAGCTGTCGCATTCTATTAGATTCAGGGTCGCAATCTTCTTTTATGTCTGAGAATTGCGTGCAAAGGTTACGGTTACAACGCCAGAAAGCAAATGTGAGCATAAGTGGTATAACATATGGATCAGTGACATCAAAGGGGAAAGTGGTACTAACATTACAATCAATCCATAATTCCGGAATCCAAATGCAAGTGAGTAGTTTAATTCTCAACAATCTGCCATCCAAACTACCCTCGCAAAATATTCAGTCAGATGATAAACGGTGGCTCCAGAATATACAATTGGCTGATCCTAATTATGACAAGCCAGCTCCGATAGATGTCTTGATAGGAGCAGACAAATGCTTTACAATACTAGAGGGTGCACAAAAACATTTCAAATCAACCGTCCTACATAAAACCATATTCGGTTGGATTGTGTCCGGACAACATTCTACAAAACAAGGAGACAATTCAGCTACGTACATGGCGCTCAATTTAAATTTAAACGTGGATATGGACGTGGATAGTGCTTTACGTAGATTTTGGGAGTTTGAAGCGTTGCCGCAGATAAAAAACCTTTCGCCGGAAGAAGAAAAATGTGAAAAATTCTTTTTGGAAACTCACAAAAGACAACAAGATGGGAGATACGTAGTAAACTCCCTTTCAACCGTTTGTCACTTGAATTAGGAAACTCTTTGATCGTTGCAACTCAACGCTATTTTGCCCTTGAGCGTAAACTAACCAAAAACCCAACATTAAAAGAACTCTACATTCAGCAAATGAGAGAATATTTGGAGCTGGGGCACATGACGGAAATTCTACAAACTGGAGAAAAATCTAATTACAAAAATGTGCTCTACTTACCTCATCATCCAGTGATAAAAGAAGGCAGCCTAACCATACCAAAATGTGAATTGGTTTTCATGGTTCAAGCAAAACCAGCACGGGAACTTCTTTAAACGACATATTGATGATAAGACCGACTATTCAACCTACGCTTTGGGCTACATTATTGCGTTTCCGAAGCAACAAAATCGCAATAACTGCTGACATAGCAAAAATGTATAGGCAGATTGTCGTAGCAGCAGATGATTGTGATTATCAACGGATCCTGTGGCGAGAGAGCTCTGATCACACTCTTCATTTAGACTGGGTTGTTCTGCATATCTAGCCATACGAGTGTTACAACAACTAGCTTCTGATACTCCAGATGACACAATCATCCAACAAAGTATAATAGAAGATTTTTTTGTTGAGGACCTTTTAACTGGCTCGCGAGATAAACAAAGTGCGATTCAATTAAAAGAAAAGATGATTAGTGTATTACAAGCGGGCGGTTTTAATTTGAGAAAGTGAAAGTCAAACCTTTCTGGTTTATGTGAAGATGTAAATGATTACTCTACAACTGATTTATGCAGCGATGGTACCTCATCAGTGAAAATTCTGGGGCTGCACTGGCATCCGGCCGACGATTTTCTAACTTTCAAAGTCAGCTTAGAGCGCGATGGTTTTGTTACGAAGCGCAAAATTATCTCTGAATCATCACGAGTTTTTGATCCATTAGGTTTTATATCTCCATCAAAAATTTTGCAAAAAATACTATTTCAAAAACTTTTGTTTTTAAAAATTGATTAGGATGACAAATTAGGCGTATAGCGCAGCAGTTTACAGCACAGTAACGAACGAAAACGGAGAAACAACCATAAATTTGCTGACCTCCAAAACTAAAGTGGCTCCGGATCAAAAAGTATCTCTACCAAGACTGGAGCTGTGTGCTGCTCATTTATTATCGAAATTAATGTTTACCGTCATTTCGATAATCCCGCAGATCATGGTTCTAGAGGAATATACCTAAAACAACTAACGAATATGAACCAATGGTGATACGGTCCCGATTGGCTAAGAAAATCAGAATCTTTTTGCCTTATATTCAAATTAACGAAGAATTCAGCCAAAAAAAGATCGATGCAGAAGCAAACAAAAGGAAGTCAACAAGATATGCGTTTCCAGCTGTTAATGAAGTAACTTGGCTAGACGAAATATTCGACAGAATTTCAAAACTCAAAAAGATATTCCGAATCACCGGTTACGTGAATCGCTTTATCACAAATTTGAGCATAAAAGCTTCAACCTGAAATTGCGGCGAATTAAAGGCAAGCAAGATTGAACAGGCTAAAATAATTTGTATCAAATTGGTTCAACGGAGCCATTTCCATGATGATATTAAAAATCTACAACGAGATCAAAAGGTGAATAAAGAATCCAAGCTGCTATCTTTAGCACCTTTCTTATATGGCACCAAAATTATTAGAGTTGGCGGTCGCCTTTTCAACGCAAACTGTGAATATAATAGCAAACATCCAATCATTTTGCCGTCAAATCACGTAATCACTGAGAAACTGATATGGGAAATACATCAAAAAAATGTCCACGCGGGTTCTACTCTTACCAATAATCATTTAAGAGAAAATTATTGGATAATCAAAGGACGAACCAAAATAACGCTGATTTTAAAAAAATGCGTAAGATGTGCTAAATATGCACATAAAACCAGCGCTCATTTGATAGGAAATTTGCCAGCAGAACGGGTAACACCGATATAACCATTCACCAACTGCGGCATCGACTTTGCTGGGCCACTTTATTTTGCATCAAAAAAGGGACGAGGTGGAACAAACCCAGTAAAGGGGTATTTTTGTATATTTGTGTGCCTATCTGTAAAAGCCATACATATTGAGGCAGTAAGCGATATGACAACCGAAGCTTTCTTAGCTGCTTTAAAACGCTTTGCGGTAAGAAGAGGTGTTCCAAAAAAGATCTACAAACGGATCCAATTTCATCGGAGCAAAGAGAATTTTAAATGAAGCTTACGAATTAAGCTTTCCTGGAAAACTTTGTTTAAACTAGTCGTGGAAAATATCGGAAAATCAGACGAATCCACAAAATTGGAATAAAATCAGCAGCTAGAGTGTATATCTGAATCTTTTATGTGATTTGTCAATAGCTATCGAATAAAAAAAATTCTGTTCAAGTTCCCTGTGGGAAATCTCGCAAAATTCTATTTTCTAAAAATCATTAGAAAATTTGTATAAAATCAGCCTCTAGAGTGTTATGTCTGGAGATGATTTGCATTGATGTGACTTGTCAATAGCTATCGCAGCAGAAAGATTCAGTTCAAGTTTCCCGTGGGAAATCTCGGAAAATTTAAAAAAGTTTCCAGCCGAAAGTAAAAAATGGATGAATAAAATCAGCCTCTAGAGTGTTATGCCTGGAGATTAATTGCATTGATGTGATTTGTCAATAGCTATCGCAGGAAAAAAAATCAGTTCAAGTTTCCCGTCAGAAATTTCGGAAAATTCGATTTTCCAAAAATCGAAAATTTGTAATAAATTTTTTATTTTTGTAAAAATAAAATTAAATAAAACACTGAATATATTTTTATCTTATAGTGATAAATGAAATTTTTTATATTTTTGTGTATACGGACTAGATTCGAGCAGCCAAGCTCTCTGTCAACAGTCTTAAATATTCTAAATTTAATGTTGAATGTTTGCCCTATTTATAATTAACTCATACATTGCGTTGAAAGGCATTCGGTCATTGAGTGGTTGTGGATTGCGCCTGTGTTTGTAAATCTCCAACTCTTCAGCTCTGTTCAATCTTTCAGCTTTTGGCATTCTATGTAGAATTTCTAAATTACTATCAATGCTGGGACAATTGTGGTGTTGTTGTGTCAGATGTTGTGCGAAGTTAGATGTTATGTTGGGTTTTCCTATTTGTTTCATATGTTCAACCAATCTTGTGGTGAAATTTCTTCCAGTTTGGCCTATGCAAAACATGTCACAGTCTCCAAAATAGGAATAAAAATGGTGAATCGTCCAAACTAGTGTTAAAATATCTAAATTTAAACTTGAAACTTAACGAGACCCGAGTAAATTTGGCATTTAACAATAATTGCTACTAAAAGAAAATAACGCCATCATATATAAAAGTGATAATCAGATGCAAATCGGCCACTCCTGAATATGTGCAACGAAAGGCAGAAAGATTATGGTTAAAACAGTCCATTCGAAGCCTCTACGTTAAAATAAACAGTTTGACAACACAAGGATATAATACACAACTCAATCTGTCCAAAACATTTCACCAACTTGAATATGAAAATATTGTCCATAAAATTCACAGAAGAACGGATAACATCATCCTTCTGAAAAACGGGTTTTAAAAAGAAAATTAATGCGACTAATCGATCAACAAAGCACACCAGTGACCACAAACAACACCAACATCTCATCTCACGAATTCCATAAAAGAACAGCAAATTACACAGATATCACATTCAGTGACGCAGAGCTTGATCTTTTAAATAAAGGTTTGAAACACAATGTCACTCCAGTGCAAAACAAAAACAATGACAAAACCAAATTGCTAAACATCGAGAGCGCAATCACTAAGTCAAACACACATCATCGTGACATCATCCACCAAAATATCGCCCAACAACTCTCTAACAACACACAAACCAATAACAGCACAATACATACCAACGAAAGTAAAATCATCAAGAAGGTAAAATAGAAAATTTCAGAACATTCAGCAATAGTGATGAAAGCAGAAAAGGCAACACAACTGTAATAATGCTACTAGTCCGTATATAAAAAAAAATTTTAATTATCTCTATAAGATAAAAAAATATTCAGTGTTTTATTTAATTTTATTTTTTCAAAAATAAAAAATTTATTAAAAATTTTTGATCTTTGGAACATTGAATTTTCCGAGATTTCCCACGGGCAACTTGAACAGAATTTTTTCATTCGATAGCTATTGACAAATCACATAAAAACGATTCAATTTCAGATATACACTCTAGCGGCTGGGAAAATCAGCCTCTAGTGTGTTATATCTGGATATGAATTGCATTGATGTGATTTTTCAGTAGCTATCGGAGGAAAGAATTCAGTTCAAATTTCCCGTGGAAAATCTCGGTCCAAAATTTTAAATTTTCTAAAATTTCCCACGAGAAAATTGAACTGAATTTTTTTCCTGCGATAGCTATTGAGCAATTCGTTTTTGTGAATGAGATGCATAGTGTTTATGGAACAACCCTCTCTGGCGTACCTCAAGGGTCAATTTTTGTCCCTTTATTTTTTAACTTTTACATCAATGATCTATTGCATTTAGCGATACGTAGAAATTTGCAAATGTATGCAGACGATGCTATAGTAGGAATATCGCTTAACAGTGATTGAATACAAGAAATATGGTTTGACCATTATTAATAAAAAATTAAATATGTAAGATTGTAGCAGGAGCAAAGAAAGCTTTAAGAAGTACATAATAATTTTTTCAAAACAAATACTTTGTTGTTGTTATTTACATTTAAAAACTTTAACTAATAACTAATATTTAACAAAATTAAAATTTATATTAAATATTTTCATCTAAAAGGTTATTATTAATATTAAGAAAGAGAAAGTTTGTCTGTATTAATTAAATCAATAAGATTGTTTCGGCTTTTTATAGGCAAAATATATTAAAAATAATGGCATTCACAACAATTTCGACTTGTTAATCAGAAAAAATGAAAAAGGCCAATCATTTATAAATATATCTTTAAAAAAAAGTAGAAATATCAAAATCCCACCCGTACTTTAACCCGTGGTCAATACAAAGTGTATCGACTCCAAAAATGAAAACTTTCCTTGAGTTTTCTCTGTGGTAGTTTGGTTTCGTACTGATAAGTTCGTACAAATAAAAAAGTTCGGTCTACTCATCAGGTAGCTACGACCAAACTACAAAAATAAAATTCTAACTTCATACATTTTTAATATATTTTGTCTATAAAAAGCCGAAACAATCTTATTGATTTAATTAATACAGACAAACATTCTCTTTTTATTATGTGTGGGCATAAAACACACAGAAATGAGATTTCCTTGAGTTTTTTGATTTGGTGAATTTTATAATTCGCTAAATCAATGCGTTCTTGCCTCATACTTAATGTATGAAGTTAGAATTTTATTTTTGTAGTTTGGTCGTAGCTACCTGATGAGTAGACCGAACTTTTTGTTTGTACGAACTTATCAGTACGAAACCAAACTACCACAGAGAAAGCTCAAGGAAAGTTTTCATTTTTGGAGTCGATACACTTTGTATTGACCACGGGTTAAAGTACGGGTGGGATTTTGATATTTCTACTTTTTTTTAAAGATATATTTATAAATGATTGGCCTTTTTCATTTTTTCTGATTAACAAGTCGAAATTGTTGTGAATGCCATTATTTTTAATATATTTTGCCTATAAAAAGCCGAAACAATCTTATTGATTTAATTAATACAGACAAACTTTCTCTTTCTTAATATTAATAATAACCTTTTAGATGAAAATATTTAATATAAATTTTAATTTTGTTAAATATTAGTTATTAGTTAAAGTTTTCAAATGTAAATAACAACAACAAAGTATTTGTTTTGAAAAAATTATTATGTACTTCTTAAAGCTTTCTTTGCTCCTGCTACAATCTTACATATTTAATTTTTTTTTTGAATGTTAATTAATTCATGTAATTTCTAATATGCTACCGGTGATTAGACTATTTTAAATGGGTTTTTATTAACACGTAGAAGTATATTAGTATTTACGAACAATCATTCAACGGAACCGACAAATAGACAGAATTCATTAATTAATTAATTCATTAATTTTTAATTTATACGATTTTAATATGCTTAGAAAATTGTAAGAGAATTCAATCCAGTTTTGAACTGATGAGCTTATGATTATGGAAAATCATTCTTCTCTCAAGCCGCGGCGACTGGACTGATTATACCACAATTTACATTCTATATTATATACAGAATGTACTATGCGTTATATACTAGCGAATCGTACTAATACAGATAAATTCTCTTACAATTTTTTCTTCTTTACGACATTCACACGTCTTAATAAAAACACATTTAAAATGGTCTAATCACCGGTAGCATATTAAAAATTACATGAATTAAAAAACATTCAAAAAAATAAAATTAAAAAAGTAAAATTAGCTTACACAGAAATAGAGCTGTGTGAATGTCGTGAAGAAGAAAAAATTGTAAGAGAATTTATCTGTATTAGTATGATTCGCTAGTACATAACGCACAGTACATTCGGTATATGGTATGTAGAATGTAAATTGTTGTACAATCAGTCCAGTCGCCGTGGCCTGATGAGAAGATTAATTTTTTCATAATCATAATCTCATCAGTTCATAATTGGATTGAATTCTTTTACAATCTTCGAAACATATTAAAATCTGCTACAGTCATTTTTCTGGCTACTAAGTAGGAGAATATTTTTTTGGAATAAAGTAAAAAAAAATAAAATAAAATGTAAATGGTATTGTGACTAACACTTAATTGAATTTTACATAAACTTTATAGAATGACAGCAGATAATAATAAATTTTTTTACTATCGCAAGAAATTTTATTTCTCTACAACCGTGACTGTTCGCCACCATAATGGTATATATAAACTCAATAAAAAGTAAATTCCCCGTTGCAATTTATGCTTCAAGCTGTAGAGTAACACTGTGATTAATTGAAAGCTATTTAATTATTTTCAATTAATTTGATTTATTATTGATAATTTTTATTCTAACATATTTTATTTTTATTAACTTAATTCCATCACTTAACTATTAAGTCTCTCAAAAGACAATTAAAACTATTCATTCTATACAACCATTACACAAATCTTTTTTAATAAGATTATAAAAATATAAAAAATATCATAATTGTTGTATTTATTAACCATTCACAATGATTCATAAATGGTTATAGACATGAGAATTATCACCTACAAGTGCAAGAACGTTTTGTCGTGTATTAAACAAAAAAAAAAAAAATGCTGCTCGCTTGTGATTGACTTAAAAAATGAAATTAACACTTTTGTATTTAATTTATGGACTTTCATAATTTAATATTGATATTCATGGTCAATATAATATAAGTAATGAGCTTAAGAAAAGGTGTTTGTCGGCTACGTTTCGACGTTAAAATCTTGAGGAATTATTCTTTGCGCTTCGTTAACGAGTATACTGTTATACAGTTATGATTTATGGATTTCTAAGTTTGTAATAAAACAACAATTATGTATTTAGAAAATTAAATTATATTTGTGTTAATTTTTTATTTTTTTTTTGTATTGTGAACAATCAGCAAGTAATTTAAATTTAAATTATAAATCAAGGAAACAGTTTATGTGCTCTATAGACATGTAATTAATTTCAATGAAACGCGATCAATAGTTTGGACTCCTCCCTGTTTCTAATACGTTCAGTGCGTTGTTGTTATATAATTGCATTTTTTTTGTATACGGATTATCTTTAATTATAATACTCTTGTGATATGCGGAAGAAATTCTATTTTAATAGTCTATTAATTTAATCTTACTTGATTTAAAAATCATACGGATTTAATTGGTGCTTTGGTCTTAAAATGCCGATACAAGCAGATGTTTATCCAATGGACAATTAAAGTGTCCACAACACCTATGGTATGATCTTTTTATTTTAATTATTATTTTTTTAAATTGTTTACTGACGAATATATTTAAATATGTATAATACAGTGATCATTTGGCAGTAATAAGATCTAATAAAGAATATAAGTTTGATTGAATAATCTAAAAAACTAATCTAACAATTTCATTTATTACAGGACATATTCTGCAAAATTCGCCCCACATTAAAAGAATATATTTTTCCATTACAAATCACCGGTAACCTAGCAAGTTTACTGACAGGCCGTTTGAAGACTCCGTGGATGGATTTGGTCGTTGGTACTCGTACTAATTTATAATCACCAGGATGAAATTCAATAATTCTGGCAACATGCCGTTTGGTCGGTGGTAACCACTACTCCCACCAAATCTTTGATATTAAGGTTTCTTTCAGTATTCTGCAATTTATAAGTTATTTAAGACTTTCAGAATGTTACAGATAAATTACCATCTACTTAGTCTTTTGGTGTTGTTGTTTCCAAACTGGGTTCTGGTATAGCCAAAGAAGATAATTAACTTCGGCTTATTAGGGTATATTACCCTTATTAGGGTATATTACCCTTATTAGGGTATATTACCCCTCTCTCAAAGTTCTCGATTGAGCTCAACAAAGTTGCTGCCGTTATCGCCGTTAAATCTTCGAAAAGATGTAATAAAAGCCTCGGTTGTAGCATCTCTGACAAGCTTTAGATGAACGGCCTTGAGTGCTAAGCAAATAAATAATGCTATGTGTGCTTTTGTACTTGATAGAATTATCGGATGTTTTCGTCATACTAAATTTTAGTGTTTTTTAATGTACCACCCGCATGTTGGACCTTTTTATCATCTAGAAATGTGTGAAGGGATTTTGGATTTTGATGATACATTTTACCGGCACTTAACTTTCATACTTCTTTGCGAAAACCTCCTTTTGAACTTGTTTGTAAACACTGCGGAAAGCTCGTTTATGTTCCTCAGGGGTGACGGCTGGAATCTTTGCATTCTAGTTACATCAGCCTTCCATTCGTAGTTTGGTTATGAATCCAAAAATATAGGAAAATATTCTTAACAATTTTTGCCACGACGAATATTTGGTTAAGACGCTGTCAATATAGTCTTCATCTATGCAGGCTGCGTACAAATGCACTTTTTTCGTTTTCTCCTAATTGGCTGCTCTAACTGCTTAGAAGACCAGTGTTTGTTTGAATCAGGTAGTGCCGTTAAGGTTAAGAAATTTGGGACCATTTCACCAAATCTGGAAATCTTTCACATCGCTTGGATGAACTCCTCGTGTAACGTGATGCGCTGAATTCTCTTTCGAGCTTACGTGTCTCCAGCAATTTTATTGCTGACGAACGATTTCCGGTTACTGGGTGGAACTATAAGCCACTAAAGTGCTGTGGTTGAAGCAGTCAAAGCAAAAATGTATGTATCTAATATGCGCATTGACGTTACGACAGCTTCAAGTAGCTTGGTTAACAGAAATACTCCACATAATTCCAGTTTGGTATCGAAATTTGATAAATTCTCTTTGTTGTCCTTTGATCTCATAAAAACCGTGGCAGCATAAGCGCCTTCACATGCATCGCTGAATCCATGGATTGGAATTCGTCTTTCGTGTACAATTACTAATCGTGCCATTCGATTCGCTTTGAAGTGGTGTTTGCAATGTCAGACGGTAAAAGTCATCCTAGTTTAGTTTTATCAACCATAAACCTTCGAATAAGATTTTTATCGTAATGGTAGATAGAGATATGTGATTGGGATATGTGTTTGTGGTAAATCGTTGGGATATGTGTTGGTGGTATAAAGGGAAATTAGTATTCATCTGGCTGCCATTGTAGCCCCAAAATCTGAATGTTGTTTCATCGAAATCTAATAGATTTCTTCGTCGTCCGTTGGTATGGATTTTAGGAGTTCTTTTGAGTTCGATTTCCATTTTCTCAGATTGTATCCGTCCCGGTTCATGTTTTTTTATCGATGGCTGAATTGCTTTAACGATCTAACAGCCTGATATGGTGATGACGCTAGACCATATCCTACAGTTTGCAATCGATAATGCTTTACAGGCTCTGAGATAAGTTTTCGTCATAATATAAGTTGAAATTCTTGATCATTTGGTCCTACATACTAAGATTTCCATATGCATCTTTGCGATGTCGGAGGCAAATAGAAACAACATTTTTTGTATCGTCGGAAATACCAGTAATTTTTAATTTAAAGATACGCCTGACGAAGTTTTTGACGAATCATCAAAGACTGCCCTTAGTTTTATTTTCCAATGCGATTCTTTCATCATAGCATGGGTGCGACATATAATAACTGTTTTCCGGGACATCCAGTATAATTTCCATTTGTCCAAGGTGGGCATATACTTCCATGAAGCTGACACAATCTTGCAGCAGTTTATTAGTAGTTTGGAATTTCAGCTTTAATGAGAACAATATTCCATTGCCGCCACATTGATGCTTGCTTCAAATTGGCTATCTTCCCTCCCTACAAGATGATCCAGCCGAATATGGTATCCTTGGCTATACGGCAATTTCGCTTTATTGCTTTAAGTAAGCTAGTTGTAAATAGATAACGTTGCGGTATTCATCTTTACTAGTTGAGTATTCTAGAGGGTGTGTTGTTAAGTTATGTAGGATTAATGCTTGACATTCTAAAGTTTTAAGGGAATTAAGTCTAGCTTTGATAAATAACTTCACGCTGCCTCTGGTATAATTTGCTCAAGCTCCTTTAGGGCGGTCACTGGTATTCTTGCATGCATTCTCGGTATCCGGAATTTCTGTGCTAGACTTTCGGTAATTAATGTTACTTGCGAGCCTGAATCTAATAGTGTTCAGCATAGCTGCGAAACTCCAAGCTTACCTTTCATTAATATTATTGCCGTTGGCCTTAACGATAAACTGATAGTGCCTATTGGTTTATTAGTGAACTGGATAGTGGCATTGTTTATGCAAGAATACGCTATAACAAAAGTTAACTCCAGATGCAACACAAAATTAATAAAATATAAAATATCAAATAAATGGAATTTAATAATTCAATCGACGAATCCTTTTTGGCCTGGAAAAGCCAATTTGTTTACTTTTTCATTTGTGAGTCAATTTCGCAATCGTGATTGAAAAAGCCTGAAAGTTGACGAAGTTAAGTTCGATCTACATAGCAACTTTTTGGTTTAACTCTTTCATTTAGTTCAGATATTTATTATTGGTCCAGTAAGATTCCAGATAATGTTCTTGAGTTGGGACTTTATTCAATGTAAACAAAGTTTAATGATTTCACAATTTCATCGATTATAAATTTAACTTCTTTCTGGCCAATTGCAATGATGTAAAATTCACTCAATGTTCCCTTGCGATCCTATATAATTTTAACACAATCTGCTAATGCTGAGGTTAGATTATGAAACTTTTTGAACGTGATTTTTATGATATCGTACAAATTCGATTCGACACGGATTCACCCTATTATGAAAGTTTATCCTTCGAATTTGTAATAAAGAGGTTATGCCGTTTCTCTTCAAGCATGTACCTTCTAAATTGGGCATATCTGATGTACCATCGTAACGAGATAGAAACGAAAAAAAGGAAACGATTCCTTTAAATAACCATAAGTGGCTCTTAGTTGAGAACCACGCTCGAGCATAAATCGGTTACAATTCGGATTAAAGTTTGGAAAATATTTCGATTAGTTACGTTTACTGTTCAGGTTCATTTATTTATTCCATTTAAGTTATTTCCGGTAACAAAAACCTTTACTATTTGTTGGCATGTCCTGCAATTTGACAGTTGAGGTTGTTTGTCCAATTCCTTCTAGAAAATTTATAGTTTAGATATTTTCTTTCCGATTTTAAGATTTGAACAAATTTTAGTGTATAGATCTGCAGACGGTTATATGAATACTGTATATATGACTATATATTTAACAATTTTCGTAAATAGTCCTATCAAAGCTCCAAGCTCGACATTGAGAAAAATAAATAATAACTAATTATACAACGCATGCATTAAGGATGAGATGTTAGTTCATCTCCTGTCTTTATCGTAAACCAATGGTGTGCCGATTTTTTGCATTAAGTGTCTTACTCAGTTTTTACGTGTAAAAACATACTTTTTTACATCGAAATTCTAACTACGAAGGAAATGTCAAAAATGTAAGTTAAGTAAAAACTGTAATCTCTCATTAAAAACACTATTATACCGATTTTTTCTTAGTATTGTACACATTCATTCTAAGTGAAGCCTTAGTGAAATCACAGCCAAAGGTGTACCTTTGACCTAAATTTATTTATATATATAATTCAAATTAAACCTTTTACAAAACACAATCATCCGTTTTCAAATCAAATTCGCCTTTATCAAAATCAAATTCGTCTTTATACACAACATATTAATACTTTCCCAAATCAAATTCAATCGTAGACGATATAAAACCAACATAATTTATTTAATTTAATAAATTTTCTGTATTAACTACAAAATAACCAAATTAATATAATTAATATATGTTTACTATAATGTAATAGGAGAATAAAATTCACCTTAAAATTCGCCCTATAATTTATTATAAACTTCACCTTAGATGTCATTGTAAAATCCATTGTAGAATTCACACAAATTGATCTAACTTCAACTTAAAATTTATTCGCAAATACCATGTGATGTCTTCTTAACTAAAAGTCACCTTTAAATTTTCCTTAAAACGCATGTTAAACTTCATCGTACAATAAAGCCTTAAAGTTCATCCTAAAATTTACCCCAAAATCAATTCAAATTCTTCATCAAATTCATCATAAATGACCTAAAATGTCTTCCTTAAATTACGACAAAACATTATTTTAAAATTCATTCTTAACTCATTAAAGAAAAACACTCTAAAATTTTACTTAAAATTGATCCTAAAGTATACCTTTTAATTCAACCTTCCCTAGAAATCACCCTAAAATTAACAGGAAAACCCGCTCTCTAAACCCTGAACTTCACTCTAAAATTCACCCAAAGGGTAAGGACTTCATAAAGAGAAAACCCTTATTTTTATTTATTTAGAAGCTGAAATAAGGATTTTATCAAATTTTAGAATTCTGGAGTTTGGAAATTTTAATAGTGGAATAATTTATTTAGGATTACAAATTTTTTAAATAAAAATTCAAATTCAAATTGTAACAAAACTTGGAAAGAAAATAAATTAGGCAATTTAGGAAAGTTTAGAAGATCTATATTGCAGGAATATTAGAATTTATTAAAATTATTGCGGATTTGGGAAGGGAAATATGGAAAATTGTAGTTTATTGATCTAAATCTTTAAAGTTAGTATAAACTAAGAAATTCGCCAAATCTTGACATTTTTGAAATTTACAATTTTATTAGGAATTAGACATTTAGAGTGCTAGGTAAGTTTGGTTTCTCCCCCGCCAATATCAAAAATTTCGAATAATTTTTCAATTGTTAATAATTTCGAAATAATCTCAAAAATATTGATCACAAAGGATCAGAGAATCAAATGCTTTAATCCGATGTTTTTAATTTTAATGAGATACATATTCTAATAAATTATCAAATTGATTTGGAAAAGATTTAACTTGATTTGGAAAATAGTGAATATGTTTTGTATAAAGGTGAATTTGATTTGGATAAAGGCGAATTTAATTTGGAAAAGGATGAATATGTTTTGGATAAAAATGAATTTGATTTGCAAATTGATGAACCTGATTTGTAAAAGGTTGAATTTGGAGTGCAAAACGTTTATTTAACACTAAAACTGTTCCATTCTCGTTTGTCATAAAGATAATTTACATGTTTTTGACCATATTTCGAATTGCCATTGTTATTTAGAGAAAAATTACAAATAGTTTCTTTTATATGTTTCGAAGGGGTTAGGCTATTTTTGCATGATGTATTAATTTCTTTCGAATTTATGTCAACAATTATCGATTTATCTCAGAAAAAAAAGAAAGAAATTCAAAATTTGTGCTCTCTAAAAACTTGTGTTTTATTCCCAGATAAGAGCTTGAGTTGATAACTAATAATCCGAGTTTAATACCTAGAAATATTTCATCACTCAATACTCATTCAAAAATGCTAATTTTCTATTCGCATTGTAGATCAAGCCGATAACAGTTTTAAAATTGCGACAAGATTATTTTCAGCCAACAAGAAATAATATATAATAATCTGATAAGAAATAAGAAGCTTTTTTGAAACATTTTCTATCATCATCTTAGATGCGGCTCAGGCTACCGGATACACATTTTCGACAACAAATTATATCCCTGTATGATGTTATTAAACCATTCATTAATCGTTTGTAGGTTTTATTCTTTAATAAATTATGAATAGTTGTTAAAGTTAACTCTTTTACTTTCTTTTACTCTGGTAAAATAAAGTATAGTAATCATGAAAATTTTGGACCTTGAGATTTTTAGAGATTTATTTGTTTTGAGGTCCCCTGAGTCCGAAAAAGTGGGTTTCGAAATGGTGTCTGTCTGTCTGTCAGTCTGTCAGTCTGTCAGTCTGTCAGTCTGTCAGTCTGTCAGTCTGTCAGTCTGTCAGTCTGTCAGTCTGTCTGTGTCCTCTCTACAGCCCAAATGGTTTAACCAATCGAACTGAAACTTCAGATTTAAGCTTTTTTGATAAATTGGGAGGTCCCAGTGAATTTTACTCCAAATCGGCTAACCGGAAGTGGCCACTCCCTTGGTCCAGAAAATTTATTTTGCAAATATCTTAAAAAGTATAAGGTTTACAAAAAACTACTTGATACAAAATGTTTCCAAAAATTAAAAACAAATAAAAATAAAAAATAAAAAATTAAAAAATAAAATTTAAAAATTAAAAAAAAAATTAAGAAAAAAAAAAATTCTCAAAATTCTCTGTTCGTAAAAGAAAGTCGTGTGTTGGCCACACCTCCATTTTTTTAATTCGAAAATGCACAATATACTATTTTTGGTTAGCTTTTCATTAACATAGGAGTAACTTGACGATTACCCATAAACAAAGTGCGTTATAAATACTTATTTATTTAGATTTGTAGTTAATGATGATTTTTAAGTATTATTGATTGGTTTTCTACTTCTCTTACCTTCTTTTATAGTTTACTACTATAAATACTAAGATATGTTGAAAAAAATTTTTTTTTTCGTAAATCAGCACAACACTGTCGTAAACTCTAACCTGTCACAAGCACAGAACTATATTGTGTTGTGAATGTTAAAAATAGATCAACAATCTAGTAATAGGTGGTTTAAGGTGAGTGCCGCAGTTTAGATTTCTTCTAACATTCTTTTGGGTTACCAGGGTGCTTCACCAATAATTATCCGATACCCATGTATTTATTTCTTGGTGATTTGGAAAACACTAAAAAACACAACATATCACATATTTGCAAAAAAAATTTTAAATATGGGTTAGGGGCTTTGTTAATCAAGTCAATATTATAAATTAACCATTTTTGATTGAAAAATTCGTAGTTGAGTTTTTGGAGGAGTGGGTATATTTTATCTGTTTACTAAACCTTTCACGAATAACTCCAAAATAATCAGTAGAAAGACAGTTTATGTTTACTAAACCTTTAGTTGAGGGAACCTTTGAACCCCAAACAACATTTTAATGTATCGAAATTGCCTATCAATTTGTTTTATAGCTTAGATAGGTCAAAATAAATTTCGAATAATTCTGGGAAGACTCAGGCGCATAAACCGAAATTAAAAATAAAAAAATATTTAAATACTTATCTTTTTTTTTAAAAGCTTTTTAATAGTTACAGTGCATATATAATATTAAGTGTCTAAAGATAATAAGGTTGTTGTGTAATTTAGTTTTAAATCATTAATAGTGAAACAAAATTAAATAAATGATAAAACAATCATATCAAAAGTGATTAATTTTAAGATTCTACTACAATAGTGATATATAGTAAGTAGTGAGGATGACGATGAAAATTAAACAGAAAGTGATGTTTTGATATGTGATAAACAGTGTGAAAATATAAGTAAAAAATGGAGGTGTGGCCAACACACGACTTTCTTTTCCGAACAGAGACTTTGAGAAATTTAATTTTTTTTTTATATAATTTTTAATTTTTTGTAAACATTTTGTATTAAGTAGTTTTTGTAAACCTTATACTTTTTAAAATATTTGCAAAATAAATTATCTGGACCAAGGGAGTGGCCACTTTCGGTTAGCCGATTTGGAGCAAAATTCACAGAGACCTCCCAATTTATCAAAAAAGCTTAAATCTGAAGTTTCAGTTGGATTGGTTAAACCATCTGGGCTGTAGAGAGGACACAGACTGATAGGCTGACATACTGACAGATTGACAGACAGACACCATTTCGAAACCCAATTTTTCGGACTTAGGGGACCTCAAAACAGATATATCTCTAAAAATCTTAAGGTCCAAAATTTTAATGTTTACTATACTTTATTTTACTTACGTAACTGGAAACAATTTAAAAAATCAAACGTTACAAAACCAGACCCTAGAACAAACAGAAAATAAGAATGAAATTGAGAATGAAGATATTACATAACAGAATTCTTTGTCAATTAATAATAATTCATTTTATCTGTTAATAGATAACGCTAATAACAATGATATAATAATAACGGAAATCAATTGAAGCAGGGAAAGGGTAAACATACAGTGGATGGTCCAATTGATGTTAAAATTAAAGAAAAATCTGAATCAACTGTAGGAACCAGTAATAATAAAAACACTGATCATAACAGTCGCAATACAACTAATTTAGAGAATAGCAATGGAAAGCTACAACAATCTAATAATAAAAATTCATTCTCTGTCACTTAAGACACATGATAAAGATATTATAGAAACAACACAAATTTTAAAACTTAACAATATTAAAGATGCAGAAAAAAAAACCATAAGAAAGACACAATATACACAAAAAATATGACAACACACAATCAGTTAAAAGAATACTTTAAACAAGTTGATACACCTTTTTATACCAACATACAAAAAGACGAAAAATCTAAAACAATGCTGTTAAATGGATTAAAGGCAAATGAGAAAACTCACGAATTACAACTGGACCTAAGACCAGTTAAGAATGACAAATTTCGCATAACAAAAATCACTCAGTTTATGACTTCTGAGTCAAGATCCGAAAGCAAAAAAATTCCAATATAAATAGTATAATTAACTCCAGAACGCCAACTAAAAGATCTTGTGTTAATATTCATATTTAAAACTAAATTATCAACTAATCTACACCCTGTTAAAGTTAGCCGAAAGTGAAAAGCCGATAATGCAGATTATGTTATTTACATTCCAGCCGAAAATAAATCAGCCTCTAGAGTGTTATGTCTAGAGATGGATTGCATTGATGTGACTTATCAATAGCTACCGCAGGAAAAAAATTCAGTTCAAGTTTCCCGTGGGAAATGTCGGAAAATTCGATTTTCCAAAAATTATTAGAAAATTCATATAAAATCAGCCTCTAGAGTGTTATCTCTGGAAATGAATTGCATTGATGTGATTACTCAATAGCTATTGCAGGAAAAAAATTCAGTACAAGTTTCCCGTGGCAAATGTTGGAAAATTCAAAAAAATTTCCAGCCGAAAGTAAGAAATTGATGAATAAAATCAGCCTCTAGAGTGTTATGTCTGGAGATGAATTGTATTGATGTGACTTGTTAAGTCGCAGGAAAGAAGTTCAGTTCAAGTTTCCCGTGGGAAATCTCGGAAAATTCGATTTTCCAAAAATTATTAGAAAATTTGTATAAAATCAGCCTCTAGAGTATTATGTCTGGAAATGAATTGCATTGATGTGATTACTCAATAGCTACCGCAGGAAAAATTTCAGTACAAGTTTCCCGTGGCAAATGTTGGAAAATTCAAAAAAGTTTCCAGCCGAAAGTAAGAAATGGATGAATAAAATCAGCCTCTAGAGTGTTATGTCTGGAGATGGATTGTATTGATGTGACTTGTTAATACCTATCGCAGGAAAAAAGTTCAGTTCAAGTTTCCCGTGGAAAATCTCGGAAAATTCGATTTTCTAAAAATTATTTGAAAATTTGTATAAAATCAGCCTCTAGAGTGTTATGTCTGGAGATGGATTGCATTGATTTGACTTGTCAATAGCTATCGCAGGAAAAAAATTCAGTTCAAGTTTCCCCTGGGAAATCTCGGAAAATTCGATTTTCCAAAAATTATTAGAAAAATTGTATAAAAGCAGCCTCTAGAGTGTTATGTCTGGAAATAAATGGCATTGATGTGATTACTCAATAGCTATCGCTGGAAAAAAAATCAGTACAAGATTCCCGTGGCAAATATTGGAAAATTCAAAAAAGTTTCCAGCCGAAAGTAAGAAATGGATGAATAAAATCAGCCTCTAGAGTGTTATGTCTGGAGATGGATTGTATTGATGTGACTTGTTAATACCTATTGCAGGAAAAAAGTTCAGTTCAAGTTTCCCGTGGGAAATCTCGGAAAATTCGATTTTATAAAAATTTTAAGAAAATTTATATAGAATCAGCCTCTAGAGTGTTATGTCTGGACATGGATTGCATTGATTTGACTTGTCATCGAAAAAAGTTCAGTTAAAGTTTCCCGTAAGAAATCTCGGAAAATTCGATTTTCTAAAAATTATTAAAAAATTTATATAAAATCAGCCTCTAGAGTGTTATGTCTGGAGATGGATCAGTTCAAGTTTCCCGTGGGAAATCTCGGAAAATTCGATTATCCAAAAATTATTAGAAAATTTACATAAAATCAGCCTCTTGAGTGTTATGTCTGGAGATGGATTGCATTGATTTGATTTGTCAATAGCTATCGTAGAAAAAAAAACTCAGTTCAAGTTTCCCGTGGGAAATCTCGGAAAATTCGAATTACGGCTGGACATTTTTTTGAATTTTCCGAAATTTCCCACGGGAAACTTGAACTGAATTTGTTTTCCTGCGATTGCTTTTTACAAGTCACATCAATGCAATTAATTTTCAGACGTAACACTCTAGAGGCTGATTTTAGACAAATTTTCTAATAATTTTTGGAAAATCGAATTTTCCGAGATTTCCCACAGGAAACTTTAACTGAATTTTCTTTCCTACGTTAGCTATTGACAAATCAAATCAATGCAAGCCATCTCTAGACATAACACTCTAAAGACTGATTTTATACAAATTTTCTAATAATTCTAATTTTGTATATTCTTCTGGTTTTCCGATATTTTCTACGAGGCATTGTTGTACACGTAAATTTGTTTACAATTTTTTTTTTTAAAACTATGTATCCTATTTACTTTTGGCTGATAACTACTAAATTTTTTATTTACGGCTCGAATGTTATATCATACCCTGCATTATCGACTTTCTACTTTCGGCTGGGATTAGACAATCTGAATTACCATTTTTTATACTTTTGGCTGGACTAACGCAATCTGCATTATCGACTTTTCACTTTCGGCTGGCAACTTTCGGCTAACTTTAACAGTATCGAAACTACTGAATCTGTAATTGTTATTTACACTACCATTGTGTCCGGGAGAGTACGCAAAATACAAGGAGGAAACGGTGCTTTAACTGGAAAGAAGAGGGCCATCCAGCTTCCTATGGGGAATGTGAGGTTTATGAAGCAACCCTTGCGAATTACAAAAAATTAAGAGAGCTAAAGCGGTCTCCCAACAACTGAAAAATTAATAATTGTGAGTAAACAATGCTGAGAACTGTCAACTCATCTTACAGACGAGAGAATTTGTCATACGCAAATGTTACGAATGCAACACAAGCAACGAATGATAAGCTGTGCAAAAACATCAACACGTTTATTTCACAAAATATAAATCTCCCCTTGTCTAATTACGGAATGAACCCAAACCAGTAGAAGAACTCAACATCCGCAACTAAAAGAAAAATCGGAGCTCTTTACAACACAGGTAGAATTAAAATCAATTTTTTCAAAGACAAATAAAAAAAGCTCGAGCGGTACCGACAGGATTCCAAATATAGCACTTAAAGTCCTCCCTGACGATTTGATTATGGAGCACATGTACATCAACCTCTAAAACAATATGATTAATAACTATTACATGCTCACTGGAAAATTGCAAAAATTATGCCAATTCCAAAAAAAAAAACAACAAAGACCCACAGCAGTAAGCTAATTACAGGGCTATAAATCTTGTCCCCAATATCAGTAACTATATTCATTTTGCTTTAAGAATAACGATTGCTTCGATAATTTTTTTAAATCTTAGATCTTAGATATATGTTAATTTAATTTTGACCTGATGAGAAGGTTGATTTTTGATGTATCAATGTATAATTGTCAATAATTGTTGTAAATGCCCCACATAGCGTGATTAAATAATTAAACAATATTAAATTGCTACAATTAAAATCAAATTTTATACATTTCATTCAAATTGACGCCCATTTCTTTTTCACTTTTCCTTTTAGTTTTCAATTCGGTTCAGTAGTGAACGATGTCAATCATTTTTTAATTATGCAGGTACATTATTTCAATCTCTTAAAAGCGCGTTATATTATACAATTAGTTATAAATGTCAATGTTTTTTTGTTTAATTTGCATATAGTTCATACAAATGAATTGTTCGTCATTCCAAATTGTAAATGTAATGCTGTGAATTTAATTATCTAACAAGCTTTGTTATATTGTTGTTTGAACATTTTTTTGTAATCGAATATGACTGGAGGGTTATAGAATTGTTAATATTTTTTGCATCCCCCATGCCAATGGATATTAATGGATTAATGTTTAGCCTAAAGTATCACCTCAATTCTCGTTGAGACAATAACAAATAAATAACGAAAAGTCATACTCTAGAGTAATAAATAATGGTGGTTGAAATAGTTGTCGGAGTATTATCTATATAAAATATTGAAGAATTTATTATAGTACCTTTGTAGGTAAGACGTTTTTTTTTTGTTTGTTAAATGTACAATTTTTTGTCTATCGGCACTTTATTGTTTTGGATAAAAATTGTAACACAATTTTTTTTATTTTTATTTTAATACTCGTATTTTCTTATTCAAATCACAGTTGGACATTCACCATTCACTTTTAATAATAATAATATTTCTTAAAATCAATTTTTATGTTTTTTTGTTTGTTATTAAAATTTATTGAGTCTTATTAGAATGTTTAGGTTAGAGAAAAGAATTTTTTTGTCATGATACAGTAATTTTATTTACGAGTATAGTCAACAGTGTATATTTAACGTACACACGTTTAAATTATACACCGCGCGTTCAAAAGCACACGTTTTGTGCGCTCGATTATTATGTTTGTCTTATATATAATGGTGCGATTTAAGAGGCAACTTTATTAAGTGATTTTTAATTTAGAATTGAAAGATTTTAATTAAAATGGATTAATTAAATAACGAATATCATAATTATTTTAATTTGCACGATTTTTATTAAACGTTTACAATCTTACAATAATAATATAGGTTTTAATATGGTAATTTATTTACATAAATATCAGTATATATACGAATATTTTTTTATATTGAATGAGGTTTTCAATACTAAAAATCGAATGTTGTTCAAAATAAATCGTTTTATTAAATTTGATTAAAATAAACATTGAAATGTATTTAGTCTGACCTTCAAAATATACAATTTTGTGCGGTATGGTGTATCTAAAATATGCATTATATTGAACAAAGTGGTTAAATTATGCTTAATATTTTTTTACTCTAAAAAGGAAAATGTAGCGGAGGTAGAGCTGCATCAGATAAACATTTTCGAACATTTTAATTTCTGTCCATGTTTTAACAGTATTTAGGCCTTAAAAGAAGAAACCAAAATAAATTAGGTTCCATTTATTCGCCCCTTTAACGCAAAGTGGGTGACGTCTGGTGATTTTTTTGTTACCTACGATTCAGATGATCAGTATTTGTGGTTTCCGGTCTTATAATTTCTATCAAAGTAAAATTTAATGGTTTCGACGTTTTTTAAAATCAGTTTCGATGGATAAACCAAAAAGTAAAAAAAAAATATTCTTTTCCTCATTGAGGCTTTATTATCCACAGAATGTTTTTTTTTAATGATCGTTCGCTGGTAAATTATATGCATTTAAATTCTTTTTCAATAAATAAGTTTTAATCAAAACAACCTTTTTAACCGATACTTGGATTATCGGTCAAGAAATCAACAACAACCCTCTAAATAACTTTCATTTGTATGCTTAATGCCACAACGATTAAAAGGCAGGCGGTATTGCCATTCACTTAAGTGACGCTGTACAACACGAAATTTCTATAAAGCTAAAAGTTTATTTAAATAATATTGAATGCTTTATTTTGCTGTTTTGTTTTCACTTAGTTCCGGTTGAGTCATTTCTGGAAGAATTTTCTCGATTCCTGCAAATTAAAAAAGTCAAAAATTTGATAATTCTCATCAACATCAAATAATATACCAAGATCTGAATCTTCGTCTTACATTGATCAAGTGTTTCCTTGATTTCATAGGAATAACAACATAACTGTGATTTCAAACGTAGCTTAAGTTAGGTACATAGTTACCGATCATAACAAAATTTGTAAACAGATTGCTATGCAATGAAAATGCTAAAAGTCGATTTTATTCTTTAAATGGGAAAATTTAAAAAAAGTTTTCTTATTCAAAGCTTGATGAATGCCTAAAAGAATATAATTGGAATTCTTTAAATAAAGATCTTAATAAACTACCAGATATTTTCAATGATTATTTCGTTAGTGTACCTCACGAATTATTAAAATCCAATTTGGAAAATTAATCACCATGCAAGCTGCTGGTCATTGTTTTTCACACTTCATCTTCAATATTTTTTTCTCCAACATCAGAAACGGAAATTAGACAAGTAGTTGGATCTCTTAAAATTTCTTGTTCCCCTTGTTTCGATAGAGTTTCGTCGTTTATGGTAAAAAAAAAAAAAAAAATACGTACCGGAATTAATTATGTCTTAAGTTATATTTTTAACTGATTCCTTGAGAAATTGGTTTTCCTTCTATGGCATGCAACTTGGTTTAGGATTACCGCTTTATGAAAAGGGATAACTAGTATGTTTGGATAATTACAAACCTCTAATTTTATTAGTACGCTTTAAAAATATTTGAAAATACTTTAAAAAAAAGACAAATTACATTACATAATTCATGAAAGACAATTGGGTTTCGAAAGAAAATCAGCACTGAAAATGCAAAGATTCAGATTTTCTTTCACCGTTTCTAATCATTTAAATAGTGGATATAAATGCGGTGCTGTATTTTAGATATCTCGAAGGCTTTTGATCCTGTCAATCACTTTTTATTGTTGTATTCTTCATATTGTTACGATTTTGCCTTGTCACTCAAGGTTCGAATTACTGGATTGTGAATAAAACAAAATCAATTTTATTTCACACAAAAATGATTACAACAAAATTTATTAACTATAATTCACCAAATCACTTTATTTAATTGTTACACAACTTTATTGATCACTTATAATTTTTATTTCACACTGAAACACTTTTTAAATCACTTTTTAATTTCTTTTTAATCTTCACACTGTCGCTTACCAAAGACTAATAATCCAATTCGACTACGTTTGCCTTATTATATACACAAACCAAACTTCTCGAAAGTTCATGACTTTTTCAGTTAGAATAGTGTAGAAATATTTAGAACAATTTTATCATGAAAAATTCTATTTTAGTACAGTTTAACATTAAGCTATTAATTTAGCTTATTCTATAATGCACTAGGTGTCACCGTTACAATATTGTGACGGTGACATCTAGATTGTAATAGAATAAGTTAAAATTAATAGCTCAATGTTTAACTGTACTAAAATGGAATTTTCCATGATAAAACAGTTCTAAATGTTTCTACACTACTCTAACTGGAAAAATCATGAACTTTCGAGAAGTTTGGTTTGTGTATATAAAAAGGCGAACAAGATCGAATTGGATTGTAGTAATTATTAGTAGTATTTGGTAAGCGATAGTGTGAAGATTAAAAAGGAATTAAAAAGTGATTTAAAAAGTGTTTTAGTGGAAATAAAAATTATAAGTGTATAGTATAATTTGAGAATAATTTATATAAAGTAAATTCGAAAATAAATTCGTTTTTGATAAATTAAATTGATTTTGTATTATTGATACGAACCTAAATTGACCAGGCAAAAACGTAACATTATTTTTCAAAATAAAAGTTCGAAAAAATATTTTAGACTTAATTTAATTTTATTATTTCTGCAATCAATATTTATTTAATACCAATAAAACTTTTATGTATGTTGTTCTTAAAGATACGTAGAATACCTTTACATGAACATTTTATAATATTTTTGCTTTTTATACAAAAAAAAAAATTTGTGAACAATGAAAAGTTATACTACAAAAAAGCTCCTAAAAAATTATGACGTATCATTATGGCTCTACCGACGTGATGTTCAAAAATAGCTCCGAGGATTTTTTGTTTTGGTGGTTGAGACCTCTATAATCAGGTGCTAGTAAATTTAAAATTGAATCCTCTGTGTTAAAATCTTACAGAAAGCCATGTTGTGTTTTACTAAAAAAAACAGTTCCTACCAAAAAATTTAAAAATTATATGTGTTACAGCTTTTCCAGAATTTTTGGAATTAGTTTTTGAGCTGAAAATAAAAGTATACTCCAGAGAACGCCAAACATGAACCGATATTTTTTCAACAAGCGTATAGATCTAGAATTTTTTAGCCTTAAAATTATATAGAAAATTTTAGTTCTGATGGACCTATTTAGAGTGAAACTGTTCTTGCTAAGCTCTCGTTGCCATATACAATACATACGAATTAAACACAAATGTAACCTAACATCAATTTTTTTTTTCATTTCGGTGCTATTTGCGTCGTATAATAAAATTGTTAGTTTCTGGTTGTAATTTAACCTGGATTATTTTCTATCTCTTTACAAAGCAGGTTGGGAAAGATAAAATTATTAAAAAAAAAAAAAAAAATTACAAAACATTTGACTTTTTCGATTTTAATTAACTTTTCGTGTTAACTTAATTTTGTATAAAATTTTTCAATTCCAGATTTCCGATGTTGTTTTAAAATTATGAAAATTGTCTTGGTTATCTGAAAAACTGGCCTCACGTTACTTATGTATTCACCGATGAGTAGAGTCCGCCCAGATTTTTATGTAAATACCTATTTTGCAAGCTATAGTTAATTCCAGATAAATTACGTAGTATAATACTGTTACGTTTTTGCCTTGTCACTCAGGGTTCGTATTATTGGATTGTGAATAATACAAAATCAATTTAATTTATCTCCAACGAATTTATTTATTTCACAAAATTTATCAATAAAAATTCACAAAATCACTTTATATAAATTATTCTCAAATTTTACTGATCACTTTTACTTTTTATTTTACTTTTTAAATCTCTTTTTAATTCCTTTTTATTCTCCACACTGTCGCTTTACAAATACTACTAATCCAATTAAATCTCGTTCGCCTTAGGTTCAGTACCAGTCTCTAGGGCTAACGTAATCCAATTGTGATGAACTTTAACATATTTCGCAGAATAGGTCATTTTCATAAATTAGGATGAATTAAAAAAAATGTACAGAGCCGATCGCAGAGATGTTAACCTGGTCTGTTCCATATTTTCGGATAGCTTGGCTTCAAATTCAGAAAAGAGAATTCTGTGAAGTACAGTAATAAGTTCACAACAACTTGATTAGGTTGGTAACGGGGCCGAAACTTGAATCATATATGTGTAAGATCCGGTGAAAATATGTCCGATCGGAGATACAACAATTTTTGAAAACAACTAAAATTATTAAAAATTCTAAATTCTGTGAAATACCGTCAAGTTCATCACGATTGAATCACGTTGGCCACAGAGACTGGTATACTTGGCAATCCGAAAATCGACAATTTTTAAAACCATCCAAAATTATTAAAAATTCTAAATTCTATGAAGTATTGTAAAATTCATTACAACTAGATCAGGCTTGCCACGTATATAGTCAAGCTATCCGATAATATGGAACAGACCCGATGAAAATCTCTTCGACCAGCAGTACCAATTTTTTAACTCATCCAAATTTATGAAAATTTTTCATTCTGCGAAATATGGTAAATTATATTACAATTGGATTACGTTGGCCACAGAGACTGGTACTGAACCAAGCTACCCGAAAATCTAAGCAATATATTGTGGATATCTCTGTGATAAGAGATACAACAATTAGTAAAACCATCAAAATTATTAAAAATTCTGAATTCTGTCAAATATAGTAAAGGGGATCAGGTTTGCTATGTAGACAGGTTTGCTATGTAGACAGGCACAAGGCCAACTTATCTGGCAATATAAGCAAGAACCGAATTTATTAATTTTTCCAAAATTATGAAAATACCTTATTCCGCGAAATATGGTAACGTTTATCACAATTGGATCACTTTGGTACAAATGACTGATAGAGGGCTATATATGGCCTAGCTAGTCTAAGAAATATACAGGACCTTTGGGACACCTCCAGGATAGGCGCTAAAAAATTGTTTGAATCTTCAAAAATCAGTCAACTTTTATATTCTCTGAAATATAGCAAGGTTCAACACCACTGAATGCTTTTGGCCAACGAAATGAACAGATGGTCCAGCTATCTATTTCCTATGCAGGGTTTGGAGGAATGCAAAATTCAAAGGCACAAAAAATTTAAATTTTCATATAATCTAAATTTAACTTTTGTGCTTATAGCAATGATGAATTTTTACATATCTGCACTGATTTAAACGCGGCCAATGACATAAATTATTTGATTTCATGGTGTGTGCGATATACACCTTGAAATAACGTTTTAGAATTTCTGGATATATCTTTCTAGAACGCATATTTTACGACGCAAGTAACAACCTTTAACAGAAATTTCATCTCATTTTTACATACTCACAAATTTGAAAACCAAATATTGGCGCAAGATTATGTCCAATATTATGTAAACCGCGTTCCTAATATCTGACATTTAAAACCGATAATGAATTGACCCCAGAACCTTAAATATATACGACTTTTCAATATTTTGTTTCTTTTCAGGCTTTGCACCAAAATATCGTATTAGTTTGTATCAACTTTATTTTGAAAACCTCACATCAAAATAAAATGGCTTAAATTGTGTCGTATGTTATTTGGTGAACGGTAAATGCCCATGCTTATTATCTAGTTGCAACGGTACATTGCATGTGGTAGTAGTTGTATTTAAACATAATATTGGTGTATGCCTTACATCAAAATAAGATGTAACCTAAAATCGTATACGCCTCGATGCAAAGCTTGCGTCGAAATTTATCGAAACCGGTAAATATTAACTAACTTTGTTTTTTATTTCTAAATTGTAGTGCAAGTTTTTATGCTAATTTAAGTATGTATGTGTTATGGACCAGTATGTGTAGGATTGTAAATTAACTTATAAATTAGTGAAGCTCTAAAGTTGCCTTTATTATTTTCGTATCCATTAAGTTGCCTTACATATTTTATAATGAACTTTATTTTTCCGTATTTTTATAGCCTAATTTAACCATAGCAGAGTTATTGGAAGCCGGTTCATCACATCCATATATAATTGCCGAAGGATCCAACAAATGTGCGATTTCAACATATTATTTGTCAATTGAAAATGAAATAATTATTTTGCCAAATAATATTTCATTTATCGATTCAATGGATATACTTTTTAAAGCTCACTACGTTTTCGGGCAACACTTTGAAAATCATTTAAAAACGTTCTGGACCTTCATATCTTATTATTTTTACGGGCTAGAAGAAGAAAAACTTACAAGTCGTATCAAGGAAATCGCCAGTAAGTTGGACCAAAAATTAGAAAACCAAGGTTGAAAGGTTTTCTACGATAATATTTTATAATCTTACACCGTTTAATTTTACAATATATTTTCAATTTTGCTCTTTATATTGAAGTGTAATTTAAATTTATTTTCATATTTTATTATATTATTTTGATATGTAAAATGTTTTTCTGTTATATTTGTAACTGCGCCTTCAAAGATATTGGTAAAATAATATTGCATCTTAAATATCAGGAATTCATAAAAGAAAAATCACAAAACAAAATTAGATGTGTTAAAGATAAGAATTGCCCAAATAATTTTCAAACGTTTTTTGCTTTAAGAAAACATGTTAGTAAAGTTCATGATGATATTAATGAAATAAATTATTCAAAAGTTGATTCCATACATACTACAAATATTGGTAACAAATCTGAATCAGAAATAAAATGAATCCCATATGAAATGAAAATCATATAATTAAAAATTCTGATTCAAACGTAAATAATACTCCAACTTGTACAGATTTTGAGAAATGTGTGGAAAACTTATATATCAAATTAATCATTTAGGGGTCCCGGAGCAAACAATTACAGAAATATTTTGTGAAACAAAAAGTGTAGTTGAATATGCCATTAATATTATAGCTCACCCAATGGAACCTACATGCATGTCATTTAATAATTCAAAAATATCTGAGACACTTAACAACTTTTGTTCCAAATATAAAAGAATAAAAATTTCACAGAAAATGATTTTTACGTGCAACCACAACAAATTCCCATTGGATTTAGGTGGAAAAGCCGTTTTAATCCAGATACTTCAAGTTATTCCAAAAAACTGGTACACAATTTTTTTCAATTTATTCCAATTTCCAATTCATTAATATCAATTTTTAAAAATTCTAGTTTCTTACACTTATTTAAACAATTAAATTTATCGCACATTTGCGAAGAAGGAATTTACAAATCGGTTTGTTGTGGTAAACGCTTTCAGTCATTTAAAACCAATTTTCAAAATAACCATAAAATTTTAATTCAGTTATATTATGATGATTTTGAGGTCGCCAGGGTACTTGGCAGCAACACAATTATACACAAAGTTGGAGCTATTTATTTTACTATACAAAACTGCCCCATTCAACTTAATTCACATCTTCATAATATATTTTTAGTAAGTCTCTTTTATGTTAACGATCTACATAACAAATTTAATTTGAATTTTATTCTTAAGCCAATCATTGATGATATTAGAATTCTTGAAAATGATGGTTTATTTATAGAAAACCTTGGTTTGACTTTTGCAACTATTATTTCTTTATCGCATGATAACCTAGCGGCAAATGATTTGATTGGTTTTACCAAATCATTTTCTGCTAAGTATTTTTGTAGATTTTGCGAAATGTCTAGTGAATTTACGAAAAAATCAACTTCTGAAGATGAAAACTTATTAAGAAAAGTTGAATGCTATTCAATTTTAGATAACCAGCCTTCTTTAAAAAAAATCAATATAATGGAAACTAAAGGTGTTAGCCGTTACTCAGTTTTAAACGATTTAAGATATTTTCATACAATAAAAAATTATAGTGTCGATTTTCTCCATGATGATTTAGAGGGTTTTGTAGTTTTGGCGATTAAATATCAATTCGAATTTTTTATTGAAAATAAGATTTTTCAAGATATTCACAAAATAAATGATTGCATTTCAGCCTATAACTTTGGCTTTGTTGACCGAAAAAACAAACCCACGACTATTAGCATTGAAAGAAGTAATTTAGGTCAAAATGCAATTCAAATCTTATGTTTAGCAACACACTTTCCATTAATATTTGGTAAATTTTATAGTAAGAATCACCAGGCTCAATGGGATGCAGTTTTAATCATAATTGAAGTAATAAATCTGCTGCTTCGAAATGAATTAAGAAATGAAGATATTAGTAATTTAGAAAAAAATATTACTTTACATTTGGAAATAATTAAGAACGTTTTTAACAAACATTTTACTCCTAAGCAACATATTCTGTTGCAATACCCAAGAATAATCCGTGAAATGGGCCCTGTAATTCATATGTGGACCATGCGTTATGAGAGCAAGTATAGATATTTTACTAGAAATTTAACGAAAAACTTCATAAATATCTGTCAGACATTTCCTAAACGCCACCAACAGATGATGTCCAGTGTATGGTCAAAATTCATTTTTGAACCGAACATTAGAAAAGGAAAGAAAGTTGTCTTCAAATCAACCTACCAATGCATTGATTTTTTAGCTACCCCTATATATAGTTTGTCTTACTTTGAGAGTTATTTTCATTGCAAAAAAGAATTCTTCGTACTAAAGGAAAAACCAAATTATAATGAATTAGTCCGTGTATATAAAATAATAAATATTTTAGAAAGTAACAACAACATCTTTTTTATTTTAACTGAATTTGTTAGCATTTATGATAAATTCTACTGTTATCAATTAATTGATAAGAAGATTGATCCAATCTGTATTAATTACCAAACCCTACAATATAAAAAGGCATATGAAAACCATGTTTGCAATCAAAATGAATTGGGTTATACTATTCAACCTATATAACAATTGCTTGGTAATAATAACAATAATATTTAACGGAATAAAGACATATGCCATAGACTAAAATAATATTATTGGGACGTTGGAATAGATAAAATGATCTAATTATACGGTTCCAATATATGTATGTATCACGGCGGATAGCAATAGGTAGAAATTCAAATGAATATTTTTTTAACCGAATTAAGTCGACTCTATAATACTAATTTAGTCTATGCTTATTTAATACTAATAAGTAATATTTAGCTTTTAAGACATTTAATATATAAATGTAAAATTTAATCATATTAAATAAATAATAATAAATTTGAATTAAAGAAAAAATTGTGTGAATTAATTATTATCATTACTTGGTTATCTTCATAAATTTACGATATGTAAGTTTATGAGGCAAGTTTCATGTTACATTTTAATGCAAATTATATCAAAGTTGCAGCGAAACAAACAATTATAAATTCAGGTACATGCTGCATCATATTTATATTAGAAACAATTTTTCATTAAATTTTGATACAATTAGCCTCAAAACCAGATAGACGCAAACAGCTGTTAAATTAGATAGTTTTTGCATCGTTTACAAACTAGGGAGAATTTGTGTCTTATTTTAATACAATTAGCATCGACTTCCTTCAGTTGTAAACTACTACTAAAAGAAATGTAAGTTGCATCAAATTTAAATTAGGAGCCAATTGTGCTTTATTTTAATGTAGTTTACATCATAATCGTATTGAATGAACTAATTATTAATTTAGCTGTAAGATGCATCATATATAAATTAAGTGCATTCTGCATCATTTTTTGATACATTTTAAATTTTGTGTTTTTCGATGTAAACTCGGCATCACAAAACGATGCAGATTTGATTGGGAGTCAAATGCGATACTAATTACAACGCATATCGTAATTTTTTTTAAGTGTGTAGCACATTTACCCCAAATATTAACTTGTTGCCAATTTATTATTTTTGTTTCTAACAGTTGTTTCTGAAAACTTTCCTCTCGATGTCCTAAAATAATTTTTTGTATTCCGTAGCAATAGTCTATATATATATATATATATATATATATATATATATATATATATATATATATATATATATATATATATATATATATATATATATATATATATATATATATATATATATATATATATATATATATATATATATATATATATATATATATATATATATATATATGTATATATATATATATATATGTATATATATATATATATATATATATATATATATATATATATATATATATATATATATATATATATATATATATATATATATATATATATATATATATATATATATATATATATATATATATATATATATATATATATATATATATATATATATATATATATATATATATATATAATATATATATATATATATATATATATATATATATATATATATATATATATATATATATATATATATATATATATATATATATATATATATATATATATATATATATATATATATATATATATATATATATATATATATATATATATATATATATATATATATATGTATATGTTGCCCATTTATTAAATTTGGCTCCAAAAAATTATTCTTTATGATGCCAAGAAATGTTTGCTTGGTGCTCATTAAATTGTTCGTTTTAATAATCTTTGTACCTCACATATTTAATGTTTTGGTGCCAGTTTGTTTACAGCCTTTTTTTATTAGGCATTAGTGGCGCTTACTGATAAATCCAACTAATCAAACAGGTTAAACAAACAACATATATGTCGTTGTTTCTGTTTTCCAGTGTTAAAATTCAAATGGGAGTAACGCACAAACAGAAAACCAAATGATATTTCAGCAAGACAAATCTAAAATAAATAATTTTACAATTTATAAATCTATAAATCATTATCAATAAAAATTTGTGTTTAGTTAAAATAAGAATATTGCGGCTTTTATATACGTAAATCGATAACAAGGATAATTGGAAGCTCTAGTAGGGCTTTAAATTTTTAATAAGACTTTTAAAGTTATCTAGGTAACTGTGAGTATTTAAAAATTATGTTAAAAATACTTTATCATTTATAGTGGATGTTGTACATTAAACTGGCCTTGCATTATTTTATTAAGTTTGACAAAGAAAAGTTGAATTCACAAAACAATATATAAATAAGTACCTGACTGGCAAGGGTCTACAAAAGCTTAAAGCACAGCCCTTTTTGTTATAATTGCAAAAATCCTAAGAATGGGAAACATTTGGAAATTTTCCCACACATTAATTACAATGTTTTCTATTTTATTTGCCTATCGCTAAATGGACATAGATTTTATATTTGTTTGTTAGATTTGTAGATAAGAAAACAAAAATCTTCGATTCTCATATTTTTGTTCGTATAGAATATTATGTGAAATCTGATGACTAATCTCGGTTTATTCACCCCTAAAAAAAATTCTACAAAACATTAGATAATAACATCAAATTGCATAAAACAAAGACTAGATTGAAACATCAAAATTGAAAAGTAAATATGTTTGGATCAATAACAACAATAAGTAAATAATTGCTTGCTCAATTTCAGTTGAGTAGTTTTTTATGGGTGGAATTACTCCCCAAAAATATGTAAAATTGATTTTTGGGACAAAACAATTTTCTAAATAATTAAATATGGCGTAAGGATATATTAGAAATGTATCTAATATAAACTGTAATAAATTAAACCGACCTAAAACTAATTAATATTTAAAACAATTGAAAAGCTTGACGTTTAACATGTTGTTGCTCTTTTTAAATTAATGATTTTTTATGTTTTGTTTTTTGTGCTTCAACTTTTCTTGGTGCTGTTCTGCTCCCTGTAATGTAATAATTTAACAACATTTAGAAAATTTGTAAACATCAATCATCATTTCTATATTTAGTGTGTTTAAATGTATACACACAGAGATGTCTTATGCTCTGCTATATTTTTTTTTCTCCTTCGTCTGCGCTTAGTAATATTTTATTTCCTTAAGGATTTCATGCCAAATAATATTTTCCACTTGGGAGGGAAACATGGTATTTGTATTTATATACCAAAAACCAAAGAATGAAATAACAAATATTCTATTTTTTTTTTTTTTTTGTTTGGAAGATAGAATATGTGTTAGAAAAATGTGTTGTTTTTGAGAGATGTTTACCATTTTCAATTTTTGAAAGTTCTCTGTGTACATGGGGATGAATCATAAATTTTATTATGAACTTTTGAATTGGTAACTGAATATCATCTTGGCGAGTCTCAGTACTACAATAATAATATTTCAAATAAATAAAAAATAATAAAATATTGTGGTTACTAAAAGGGAATGATATGGCCACAAGAATTTGCTTTTCTTTAAATTTATATGTCCTTAGTTTGTTGTAGGTATATATATGTACATAGATATTGTCATCCCATCACAAACCGAAAATAATTTAATTAATTTAATTTTAATTCTCCAAACCGCCTGAATAAATAAAATTAATTTCGTATTCCTCGATGAGATTATATGGTGAATGTCGACTGTTCGGAACATTTTTGAATTCTGAAAATTGTAAATTTATTTTCTTACTGACATATCGGTGGTTTAGAACTATTCTTACTACTCTTGCACTACGTTTACACAAAACTGGAAAATAATGGACAAATAATAAGAAAACCTACCAAGTTTTTGTTTTCAACGATTTGTTTAGAAGCTATATTGACTGGAATGCATACAAATTATTAAATATTTCGCACGAACATAAATACAAGTTCACTCAATCACTTCTTTTTTAAAAGAATTAGACACGAGGAAAAAACAAACTTTTCTTGAAAAACAATATATATATATATATATATATATATATATATATATATATATATATATATATATATATATATATATATGTATATATATATATATATATATATATATATATATATATATATATATATATATATATATATATATATATATATATATATATATGCAAAAAGTTATAATGACATAAGTCGAGTTAAGCCCTTTTCGTTTTCAAATACGAAATCTATGTAATCGATTTCATATCATATCAATTTTCTGTAATATTTACAATATCATTACCATTCTCCATTTCTGTCTCGAGAAGCTTATCTGAAACGATTCTGAATCGACCTATCAATTTCGTAGAGTTCTTTTAAGCACAAAACATTCTGTTTTCATGATTCTTGAAATGATTTGGCAAATTGTTGATATTAGAAATTTAAATTTCTATACTCCTTTTATCTTAATTTATTCTCTTTCTTCTAATAGCGATTATTTATCATGGGGCCTACTTCTCCACCCTTTCATATGGTAGGTAAGGATCTGTCGAAAATGATTTGTTAGAAAAATCAAATTTAAGTAGCTGCTAAGAGTTCCGTTAGTTGTCTTGGCTACTTCAGATGTTGTAATTCCCTGATTGTTTCTTTTATTATTATTATTATTTTTTTTTTTTTGATCTTTTAAATAATAACAAGGGGTATATTCGGCCACGCATGGAGTAATTTGCCAATCTGTGCAGGGGCGCTTCATAAAACAAAATTATTTTTTATGTCTTTTTGCTGATTATTTTGAATCAATGTATGTTGATGAATCACACGATAAAGGAACAGCTAACGCTTATCTCTCCTGTAATAGTTATAGCTATAGTTGTGTTGATTTAGCCTTCGAGGACGATATTTTTAAAATTCAGTCAATATTAAAAAAGATGCTGGTTCTGATAACTTATCTAATTATATCATTTTCATCATGTATTCCCTTCTGTTTAGAAGGAGGCTTATTAGGTTCCGGTCTTCAAAAAACATGTTGCAAGTGATATAAAAAGTTATAGGCTTATTTTCATTTTGAATAGTTTTAGAAAAATATTCAAAAAGTTGGTATATAAGTTATCTTCAATGAAGATAAATGCTTAATTAGTCCCTCTTAGCAGGGTTTTTACCTAATCTTTCTACCACTTAAAATTGATTAGATTTTACAAATTTTGCATTTAGTACGTAATGTTGATATGCTTTAAATTATAATAGAACCTAGGTGCCACCAGTAGTAAATTTTTTGCTATTATTTTACTTATTCTATTTTAACCTAGGTGTCACCATAACAATAAACCTTTATTGATAATCGTCATCATGCTTATGGAAATAGTTTCTATTTCGTGAAAATTGTAATGATTGGAAAATTGAAGTAATCCAATATGTATTTTGAAGTGTGATTTTTGTATATCTGATTGATTTTGGACTTTCTCTTTATTTTAAATATTAGAAACGTGTAACTAAATATTGCAGAAATTTCAAAATAAGCTAGTGTTACTAAAAACATAAATGTTTTAAAAATATTAAATTTTAGATTGTATTAATAAATCATAGCATGGTAACTGTGGTCTAATAAAGCTCCAAAATCGTTTAGTGACCCACATATATATCTACAGTGAGCTTAACAATAAATTTCTGCAATTTTTAAGCACAATTTTCTGATATTTAAAATAATAAGAATGTTAAAAATGAATCAGATTTACAAAAAATACACCACAAACTACATATTAGGTTAGGTTAGGTTGGAGTGGCTGCTTACGCACACTTAGACCGGTGACGGTCCATTGTGATACCACAGGATGTATCTCCTTTTACCCCTATTGGAACCAAACTACATATTGGATTAATGGAATTGTACAATCATTACTATTTTCATAAACAAAAATGTAATTTAAATAGACACTATTTCCGTATAACATCATTTAGCAAATTTTTGTTACAGCTTATCACATATTTCACTATTGTCCGCTGGAGCACACCGTTCCATTCGTCAATTGCTTTAGAACTTTATTTTGGTAGTAGTGAATAATAAAACAAGAGACTACTAGAAAAAAATTCCAAAAAAAAAAAAAAAAAAAAAACAGTGACTAATGATTAATCACTGTAAGCCGTGAATAATGGATATCATTATAATTGAAGAAACAAAGGTATAATGGGTTTATTATAAGATTGTCGTGGATAAAGTTTATTTTCATATTTCTAGTGCACATTAAAATTAGAGCTAGTAGTTAAAAATTATATTCTTACTAAAAATTCCTTTACTGTTGCATTGTTCTGTATAAAAACGTTTAAGCTATTGTGGCATCTAAATACATTATTTTATACCCAGAATCAAATAATGTAATATTTGAGTATTTATAAAAAAAAATCTATTGCTTGCGCTAAATACTTTTGAACTACAACTATTAAGTATTAATCAATTCTTTATCAACCTTTAGGTTCAAACACACATTTAAAGGTTTTATTAACAGCACCCAAGACCAATATTACATAATAAAACATTATACCGTTGTCATCTTACTAATTACATTTAAACAAAAAAACTTTTAAAAAGCATTTAATAATTATTATGCGTTTCATTGTCCTGTCCAAAATTTTTATATATATAAACCTACTAATTAAATTAATTACATAAATACATAAATGTACATAACATAAACTATAATTAAGTGTACGGCATATTGGTTTGACACCTCTCACAAACTTGCGAGTTCACTTGTGTAACAAGTATAATGTCATTACCAGACATAACTCATTGTTTCGGTATTTTGTTGTCATTTTCAATGTTAACATACTAAATATACAAATTGTTTTATAATCATGCGTTCTTTTTGGTTTTTCCTAATCTCTATTTAATGTTTTGAGGTAGACTATCAAAATTATCTATACGATTATAATTACGTCAACAAAGTCGATTCGAAGAAAATTGAAACTCTAAAAATAACATCATTTCGTATTTTAGTGAAATCAATTATTCAGTGCTATACCCACACTATGTAATATAACGCCATTCAACATCCTTCAGCAATGACTATATGTCACTCGAGAATGTTGAGATATTAACTAAATATTAAAATAAAATCAGCGTGGTTATTCAATGTTAAAAGAGATGCGTTACAAGATCGGTTTTAAGTGCCATTGGAATCCCAACATAGTGCAGAAGTTTGTAGAATGAACCAAACCACGCACAAATCCTATGCCGGTTTACATATATGAATTAATTATTAATTAAGGTTTTAATTTCGTATATACTGGAAAAAAAAGCAGCTGATAAAGTTTTATTCAAAATTGTTTAAGATTAGAAATTGAGACATATAGCTAATTGGTAAATTATTAAAATTTAAAATTATTTTTGGCTTATCAAATGGAGATTTAATTACTTATGCTTTGTATGATCATGTTCTGTTTCTATTACGTCTTTACCATGTCTCCCAAAATTTGTTGAAGACCTCACCTGGAATCTTGTTCTTCACCGCTTTATTACCACCCTACCAGGAATGTTTAGTCTTGCTAAATGGCATGCATGATTTGCATCATTAAATTAAACAATGAGCAAGTCTAAATCGAAACTTTGACCTGGCTTATAAAATAAACAATAATCAATAATGTTTATAATTATTGGGCAATGATTCTATTTCTCTACTAATATAAACGAAGGTGTCCACCCTTCTCTCTGTCTATCAATTCGCACTAGAGTCTCATACATTTTTTAGCCGATTTTGGTGGAATTTTACTATTGAATTGAGCATTTTTTCGACCTTGATAGAGATTAATCCGTTTTGGAGTTCGAAAAATTGAATTTTGAAGTGGGCTCGTTCGGCTTGTCTATATATCTGTGTTGGTTTAACCGCAATTCAACTGAAACTTCCTAATTACATTATTTCATAAATTTGGAGGTGGTAGTGAAGTTTATTAAAAATCTGTTTTGTTAATGTCACAAAAAAAAAAAAAAAAATCCAAAGTTTACAGAAAAACTGTTGAGGACAAACAGGTCAAAATTATTAGAAGACAAAAAAATGTAACAGAGATTTGCTTAATAAGTGCCTTAATACCCGCGTTCGTAAAAGAAAGTCGCGTGTTACCTACACCACAATTTGTTTTTGTATCATTTGTACGGTTTTTGGTATTTGTGGTTTTTCATATATTTTATTATTGTTCTGACTTGGTGTACCTTAAACAAGGTGATATAAAAAGTCTGCAAAATCTGATTTAGACGGCATTCATCAATTTGATTTTAGAACATTGAGTGTTTTTCTGCAATTTAAATTGTTCAACACATTGGTTGATAGAAGAGATTTCGGGACCCTTAAATATTTTGGATTATGTGGAATGAAATTGGTGGTTTTTTGGTTAATGGAATCATGTTTAGTCATATCTTTCTTTATAAAAGTGAAGCAATTCTAATAAATGCACTATACTCCTATAAATAGCGTAACTTGTTTACTCAATACCCATATTCCGGTTTAGTGAGATGGAATGTGATTTTTAATTATCTCGAATTTCGTTTTCTCACTGAATAATTCCATTCCAAAAATTTGTATTCTCCATCCCATTGCAAGATAATTTATTTAGTACTAGTTCTAAATCGAATAAAATTTCAAAAAAAGGAAACTTCTGTCATTAATTCGTTTTGATTCTTATGAGTGTATAATTTGAAGTAAATTTGTAATTATAAAATATTAATTTGAGCGTAATATTACACAAAAATAAAGTAAATTCTATTGTTATAATTCAGCAATAGATGTAATATTTGTGCATAAAAAAGCGATCTGATTTTTTTTCCAAAACATTTGGCTAGTGAATTCATTGATGAGATGTCAATTTTCCTTAACTAACGCCAAAAATACACGGTTTACCGCGTCATTTACGGATATTAATAGCATTTCAATTTTATGCTGCAGATACAATTTTAATTTTTAGTTTTACCCTGTTCGTTTATATAAGCATTCTTTTTTTATGTTTTAGGGTCATACAAGAGAATAGTTGGTGATGTATTTCTGTGATACCGATTTCAATCAAGCATGTGATACCGATTTACTTATATTGTCGGTAAATCCGAAGTTTGGCGGAACCGCTCATGACTCGTTTGTTGAGGGAAGTCATCATTTCTTCCAATTCACGTGATCCAGCTAAACGATAAAGGTGAGATAAATTTTTGGTTGTTAGGTAAGTGAAATATTATATTTGTTTTAAACGATGATGTAAACCATTGTTTTAATTTCTGGGGATATGGGGTACCCACAACAATCTTGGCTTTTGACTCCAATCCTAAGCACAACAAATAAAATAAGATCGTAATGTTGCTCATAAATCTACCCGTGTTGAGAGGCCGGTTTCATTGCCTTTCGAGAGAATGCTTCATATGCTATTCACTATCAGAATGTGGGGTAATCATCAACGCATACAGCATTCTCTAAAACATTTTTGTAAGAAACAGAATACCTTGATGAACACGAGTTTTTTGCCGATGAAAGGGAATCTGAGGTTTCTGATGATGTTGAAATCACCATTCAGCGATCAAGCCACTTGAACGAAGGCAGAAGAATTAGATGCGAATTCCAGTTTTTTTTTGCCCAGCCAACTCATTTACCCCACTCTTATTAGCGACTGCCTTTAGTTCGGCTATTCTATTTTTAACATAAAGTCTAAAAATTATATATTTAAATAAAACAATCGTTCTTCGTATTTTTTGGAACGCTATAAAAATTTGATAACCTACCTCAAATAGATCCAAGTTGTTTCCATTTTTCCCACCCTTAGACGCTCCCCCTTCAGCAATAGCTCCGCTATCTCATTCCATTTTTGTTTCATGTCGTTGCTCCCATCTATTCCTTCAAATCTTCAAGAAACAGAATGCTTGTTATAAAAGATTTAATATAAATTAATTAAACCATTAACTTCCACGAGCAAAATCTAAGTTTTGTTCAAAAAAATTTACCAAAATTTCTTTTTTATTCACCGAAACTTTTTTAAATTAAATTTAAATAATTTTCGTATTGCGTAAAATTCTACCCATAAACTTTATTTTATATTCAAATTCAGTGAGGAGAAAATTTGACGTTTAATAGGCGGGATTTAGTTTCCCATTACACTGAACCAGAATGCAAATATCTCGTTTTGTATAAAATTCCAGCTCACAATAAAATCTCATCGAACCGGAATCTATGTACAGGGAACTGAAACTGCTAAATATCCATTGCAAACAGCTCTTTATTACAAAATTCAATTACAAGGAGATAATCCACTTTTACAATGAATGACACTAGTTCACTTATCAATAAATGTGCATTTTAGGTTGATCAATATTTTTTAGAGCCCCGATATTGTTCCATCAATTATAATCGGCGTATCGCCGATATCATTCAAAGGGAGAAATTGCTAACTTATTACATACTGTTAAAGTTAGCCGAAAGTTGACAGCCAAAACTTAAAAGTCGATAATGCAGATTGTGTTAGTCCAGCCGAAAGTATAAAAAATGGTAATTCGGATTGTCTAATCCCAGCCGAAAGTAAAAGTCGATAATGCAGATTATGATATAAATTCCAGCTGAAAATAAAAAATTTAGTAGTTATTAGCCGAAAGTAAATAGGATACAAAGATTTAAATATAAATTTATGTAAATAAATTTACGTGTAAAACTTTGCTTCGTGGAAAATATCAGAAAATCAGAAGAATATACAAAATTAGAATTATTACAAAATTTGTATAAAATCAGCCTCTAGAGTGTTATGTCTGGAGATGGATTGCATTGACGCGACTTGTCAATAGCTATCGCAGGAAAAAAATTCAGTTCAAGTTACTCGTGGGAAATTTCGGAAAATTCGATTTTCCAAAAATTATTAGAAAATTTATATAAGATCAGCCTCTAGAGTGTTATGTCTGGAGATGGATTGCATTCAAGCGACTTTTCAATAGCTATCGCAGGAAAAAAATTCAGTTCAAGTTTTTCTGGGAAATCTCGGAAAATTCAAAAAAGTTTCCCAGCCGAAAGTAAGAAATGGATGAATTAAATCAGCCTCTATAAAGTTATGTCTTGAGATGGATTGCATTGATGTAACTTGTCAATAGCTATCGCAGGAAGAAATTAAGTTCAAGTTACTCAGGGGAAATCTCGGAAAATTAGATTTTCCAAAAAATTATTTGAAAATTTATATAAAATCAGCCTCTAGAGTGTTATGTCTGGAGATGGATTCAATAGATGTGATTACTCAATAGCTATCGTAGAAAAAAAATTCAGTTCAAGTTTCCCGTGGGAAATCTCGGAAAATTCAAAAAAGTTTCCAGCCGAAATTAAGAAATGAATGAATTAAATCAGCCTCTAGAGTATTATGTCTGGAGATGGATTACATTTATGTGACTTGTCAATAGCTATCGCAGAATAAAAGTTCAATTCAAGTTACTCGTGGGAAATCTCGGAAAATTCGATTTTCCAAAAATTATTAGAAAATGTATATAAAATCAGCCTCTGGAGTGTTATGTCTGGAGATGGATTACATTGATGTGACTCGCCAATCGCTATCGCAGGAAAAAAATTCAGTTCAAGTTTCCCGTGGGAAATCTCGGAAAATTCAATTATCCAAACATTATTAGAAAATGTATATAAAATCAGCCTCTAGAGTGTTATGTCTGGAGATGGATTACATTAATGTGACTCACCAATAGCTATCGCAGGAAAAACATTCTATTCAAGTTTCTTGTGGGAAATCTCGGAAAATTCGATTTTCCAAAAATTATTAGAAAATTTTTATAAAATCAGCCTTTAGAGTGTTATGTCTGGAGATGGATTACTCAATAGCTATCGCAGGAAAAAAGTTCAGTTCAAGTTTCCCGTCGGAAATCCCGGAAAATTCTAAAAAGTTTTCAGCCGAAAGTAGAATTTTCCGAGATGTCTGGAGATGGATTACATTGATGTGACTCGCCAATCGCCTTCGCAGGAAAAAAATTCAGTATAAGTTTCCCGTGGGAAATCTCGGAAAACTCGATTTTCCAAAAATTATTAGAAAATTTGTATAAAATCAGCCTCTAGAGTGTTATGCCTGAAAATGTATTGCGTTGATTTTTTTTATCAATAGCTATCGCAGGAAAAAATTCAGTTAAAGTTACTCGTGGGAAATCTCGAAAAATTCGATTTCCCAAAAATTAAAATTCGATTTCCCAAAAATTATTTGAAAATTTATATAAAATCAGCCTCTACACCTTTATGTCTGGAGATGGATTCAATTAATGTGATTATTCAACGGCTATCGCAGGAAAAAAATTCAGTCCGAATTTTACGTGGGAAATCTTAGAAAATTCGATTTTCCAAAAATTATTAGAAAATTTATATAAAATCAGCTTCTGGAGTGTTATGTCTGAAGACGTATTACATTGATGTGACTCGCCAATAGCTATATATCGCAGGAAAAAAATTCATTTCAATTTGCTCGTGTTAAATCTCGGAAAATTCGAATTTCCAAAAATGATTCGAAAATTTATATAAAATCAGCCTCTAGAGTGTTATGTCTGGAGATGGATTGCATTTAAGCGACTTTTCAATAGCTATCGCAGGAAAAAAATTCAGTTCAAGTTTTCTCTGGGAAATCTCGGAAAATTTAAAAAAGTTTTCAGCTGAAAGTAAGAAATGGATGGATTAAATCAGCCTCTAGAGAGTTATGTCTGGAGATGGATTGCATTGATGTAACTTGTCAATAGCTATCGCAGGAAAAAATTCAGTTCAAGTTACTCAGGGCAAATTTCGGAAAATTAGATTCTCCAAAAATAATTTGAAAATTTATATAAAATCAGCCTCTAGAGTGTTATGTCTGGAGATGGATTCAATTGATGTGATTACTCAATAGCTATCGTAGGAAAAAATTCAGTTCAAGTTTGCCGTGGGAAATTTCGGAAAATTCGATTTTCCAAACATTATTAGAAAATTGGTATAAAATCAGCCTCTAGAGTTTTATGTCTGAAGATGGATTCAATTGATGTGATTACTCAATAGCTATCGCTGGAAAAAAATTCAGTTCAAGTTTCTTGTGGGAAATCTCGGAAAATTCGATTTTCCAAAAATTATTAGAAAATGTATATAAAATCAGCTTCTAAAGGGTTATGTCTGAAGGATGTATTGCATTAATTTGATTTGTCAATAGCTATCGCAGGAAAAAAACTCAGGTTAAGTTACTCGTGGGAAATCTCGGAAAACTCGATTTTCCAAAAATTATTGGAAAATTTATATAAAATCAGCCTTTACAGTGTTATGTCTGTGTTATGTCTGGAGATGAATTCAATTGATGTGATTACTCAATAGCCATGGCAGGAAAAAAATTCAGCTCAAGTTTCCCGTGGGAAATCTCGGATAATTCGATTTTCCAAAAGTTTTTAGAAAATTTATATAAAATCAGACTCTAGAGTGTTATATCTGGAGATGAATTGCATTGATGTAACTTGTCAATATCTATCGCAGGAAAAAATTCAGTTCAAGTTACTCGTGGGAAATCTCGGAAAATTAGATTTTCCAAAAATTATTTGAAAATTTATATAAAATCAGCCTCTAGAGTGTTATGTCTAGAGATGGATTCAATTGATGTGATTACTCAATAGCTATCGCTGGAAAAAATTCAGTTCAAGTTTCTTGTGGGAAATCTCAGAAAATTCGATTTTCCAAAAATTATTAGAAAATGTAAATAAAATCAGCTTCTAGAGTGTTATGTCTGAAGATGTGTTGCATTAATTTGATTTGTCAATAGCTATCGCAGGAAAAAAATTCTCTTCAAGTTACTCGTGGGAAAGCAACCCAAATGCACGTTGGCAAGACAATTACAACTTCAGAAACTTATCGTAGAAGGGTATTCGGTTAAATGACAAATTTTTTTGACCAACCTCGCTCAAATTGACGAAGCATTTCCAATGAATTTTTTTTATTTACTTTTCACTTACAGGTTTGTATGAATTTCCAACATGACGAGCAACATTTTTTTTTGTGGTGTTGGAAATTTATACAAACCTGTAGGTCAAAACTAAAAAGTTTTTTCATTGTGAATGCTCTTTATGATAGAAAATAAAAATTTGTTGTAGTGTAATTTTTTTACGTACGGTGTTACCTATGATTTGAAATAATGATAAGTATATTTTAATATTTCCATGTACGATAAAAAAAATCATTGGCGTGAATTTTGTCCTAAACTTGTCCTAAAAAATAGGAATTTTTTTAGGACAAACTTCACGAATCTCGAATCTATATACATAAGTGAAGTTTGACTTAAATATGTCGCAAAAATCGTTAACCAAAATTATACTTTCCATGTATTAGAATCAAAGAAGAATTTCTCGTTATAACGAATTTCTTTTAATAAGTATAAAAACATAATTAAAAAATTATAAGATATACGATGTTTAAGTAAGATGATAATATTTTAATTTTCTTTAAAATTTAATATATCGAATAATAGGAGTAAAGAGTTTTCAATTTTGCTGAGGAGATCCTATTAACCTGGACCAAAATGGTCTAAATACAAAAGAGGCATCGAGTCTAGACTATCCGCCACTGTTTTCAGCTTTTAAAAAAGTAAAGGATCATTTAGGTGTTTATGACAACAAAGTTTGATACGTTCTTTCCCAACATATACCAAATGTTATACAAAAATTAATTTCCTGATTTCTTGAGAAAATTCTAGGAAGCTGACACCAAACTAGAATTTATGCTAAGTTGGCCATAATACATAGCCTATCCGAAAAAAGATTAAGTTTTAGGAAAAATTGGGGATCAGGCTGCTTAGGATATAAACTTTAATTACATCTCATATAACACAACGACTGTAGGTAAAATTCATTTTCCAAATTTTCTTGAGAAAATCCTCAGAAGCGGGCATCAAAATGACCCTTATACAAAAATGTCACTTGACCTAAGCTATCCGAAAAATATTCGAGTTTTGGCCAAATTAGGGATCAGGGTGTTTAGGACATCAAAGTTTGATAACAACTCATGTAACATAACGACTATAAATAAATGACATTTTCCTAATTTTCAAGAAAAAATCCTGGGAAGCAAGCATCAAAATGACCCAAAAATAAAAATATCACTGGATCTAAGCTATCCGAAAAATATTTCAGTTTTGGAAAATGTAGGGGATCTGGGTGTTTAGGACAATGAAATTTGATAACATTTCATATAACATAACGACTAAAAGTAAAAATTATTTTCCGAATTTTCTTGAGAAAATCGTGGGAAGCGAGCATCAAAATGGCTCATATACAAAAATGTCAGTTAACCTAAGCTATTCGAAAAATATTCCAGTTTTAGAAAATGTAGGGGATCTGGGTGTTTAGGACAAGAACCTTTGATGGCATCTCATCAAATGTATCGAATATAAATAAAAGTCATTTTCTGAATTTTCTTGAGAAAATCCTGGGAAGCAAGCATCAAAATGACCAGAATTTAAAAATGTCAATCGGCCTAAGCTGTTCGAAAAATATTCCAGTTTTGGAAATTGTAGGGGATCTAGGTGTTTAGAACAACAAAATTTGATGACATCTCATATACCATTACGACTAAAAGTAAAAATAATTTTCCGAATTTCCTTGAGAAAATCCTGGGAAGCAAGCAACAAAATGACCTGAATTCAAAAATGGCACTGGACCTACGCCATCCGAAAAATATTCCAGTTTTGGAAAAAGTAGGGGATCAGGGTTGCAACGTAATTTGAATATAAGTTCACCTGGAAGTATGCTTGTAATATAACATACCACCTGAATGTATGCTATTACCCTGGAATGTGTAGGTGTACGACTGAAAGTATGCTTGTAATATAATTTACTACGTGAATGTTTTGCAATACCACCTGAAGTTATGCTGGGTTTACGCCTGAACGTATGCTGGTAATATAACTTACCACCTGAATGTGTGCAATATCGCCTAAATGTTTGGTATTACCCTGAATGTATGTACTTTGCCCCTGAATGTATACCATTATGTCATAGCTCTCACTCCCTAATTCGGTAGAACCGGCACAAATACACTACTTTTAGGGCAACAAAGTTTGATGATATCTCATATAACATAACGACTATGAGTAAAAGTCATTTTCCGAAAACTACTTTTACTTATATGCGATATACAAAATGAGATTCCAGCAAACTTTATTGTCCTAAACATCCAGATCCCCTACATTTTTTAAAAGTGGAATATTTTTCGAATTGCTTAGCTCCAGTGACATTTTTGTAAACGGTTCATTTTGATGCATGCTTCCTAGGATTTTCTGAAGAAAATTCGGATAACAATTTTTACTTATATTCGATATATTATATGAGATCCCATGAATCTGTTTTGTCCTAAATACTCTATTCCCCTACTTTTTTAAAACTTTTATTTTCAGATAGCCTAGGTATTTGGTTGTGCTTTATGTTTTTAGATATTGTATATTGTAGTATATATTTTCTGTTTATTAGAAATAAAATTCATTGTAAAGGGAGTTTAATCTTATTCACTAACACAAATACACACACTTTGTTGTTGTTGGGTGTTAGGACAGATTTAGGACAAACTTCACTGACGTAAAAATCATAATTTGTTAACCGATTTTGATGATTTTCAATATTATCTGTGTGATGGAATTGGGATTGTAGAATTGTATTTAGATAATCTTCTGGAATGTGGCCAATTAGGATAGAATTTGGCTATTGCTAAACCAATTTCGATGAAAATCAAGGCAAAAAATAAACATATTTTGAATTACAATTAATTTTCTCTTATTAGCGTATCCATATATAGTTCTGCAAACTATAAAAATGCTTATATGCTTGGGTCCGAAGCTTAACAATTTTTTTACTATTTGAGATCAGTACAAGTCTAATTTCCTAGCAAATTAAATTTAACCCTACAATCCAAGCTTATAAACCAAATTATATTTTTAGCGCCAACATTTAAAATCGGCTTATTTTTACCAAACAAACCATATTGAACTAGATTCTTAATGCATGCTTCATTTCATAATCAAGGAGTGATGAATTTATTGCGTTAAAATCATTATTGATCAGTGCTATTAAGTTTGATTCAAATAAATTGGGTAATAAGAAGATAGTGTTTTCTTATGACCCATTACAACCAATGTTAAGTATTATTCGGCACTTAATTTATTTAAATTTACAAATTATTAAGTTTTATATACCTTTAAATTTCAAAGCAGCTACACACAAACAAAAATTAAAAAAAAAAAAAACATTTAAAATAAAATATCATTAAGACCATAAAAATGTATGTTATTTCAGTTGAAATGTACAATAATTTTATTTTTCGCGAATAAATTTATAAACAATATGACGATGATGATTTACAAAAAAATTTAAAAAAAAATGTTTTGTTATTTTTTGTTGTATTTTTGAGACAACAACAATATAACGTGTGGTATAAAATGGCAAATATTTGTGCATTCAAACCGCACCAATTATAAAGGTGTGGTAAAGACATATACAACACAACAATAAGGTATAAATTAATATGTATTACAATTATGAGAATATGTAAAAACGACGAATTCACAACGGTGGGTGAATCTCTTGGGTAACATTAAAATAATTACATTGGCCTTAATTGTTGCGTACCATTTAATTATTTATTAAAGGAATGAGAGTCACAAAAATTTTTTTTTTTTTTTGTCTTTGCGTTGAATAGATCATCAACATTGCGCGTCATATTGTTTATGTAGCGGGCGAAGTAATAACAATAACAACAACAAACGATTATTATTCAATGTGAATTTATATAAAAATACCATCTTCTCTTCAATAGGTCAATGTCTAAAGAAAAGTAAAATAAAAATACCTCAGCCACTCTTTATGGTATACATTTTTAAGAAAATGTAATATCACGATTTGAATTTAACAAAAAAAAAAAAAAAAAAACAACAACAAAACAAAAATTATAAATATTTGGGACAATACGAAAATATTTCAAGGTCACACAATATGGATTTTCGCTATTGTAAGTAACTACATACAGTAAGTATAGCTCTTAAGAATATAATGAAACTACATAAATTTTAATAAGCATGACTCCTGCATGCGAGCTTAAGATAAAACCACAGAGGACTATACCAGAGAGAGATCTTCTATGTGTCCATGTTGTATATAAAATAAAATCGTAAAATTATTGGTACTTTTTGAAAAGCGCCAGGTGAAAAGAGGATAAATATACATCATTATCTTGTATCACTTTCGAACACATAGCTATTATTTTTATTTTACTATTCCAAAATAACGTAGCGTTTTTCTTACTTCCTTGTGTTACAATTTCATTCTAAAATGAAACAGAATTTGTACGCCTGCGTAGTGCGTACATGCGTAAGTATATGTATTTGTATTTTGTAAATATAAATATGTATGTATGGACATATTTAAATTACATATAATATTTAGCTCCCCATAGAAACTTATTTAAATACAAGTTCTTAATTTTTCTAAATAAAAATAAGTTGTTATCAACATGACATAATTAAATATTGCATAGCTTTAAATTTGGTAGTAAAAAAGTATCAGCGTGTGGAAATTATAACACAGTTTTGGGTTTAGTATTTCTAAGTTTATGAATGAAAAAGGCGATTGTAAATTTGTTTCATGGAATACGATCGAGAAAATCAATTGTTGTTGTTGCAAATGTATATGTGTTTCAAATATCATTTCTTCTTTCTTGAACGAATAATTAATATAACAAAATGTAGATAGCTATTTGTGGTGGTTTTGTCCTTGGTTTTGTCTATACTAATTTTGTATTATGTGTTAGTGAAATGTGTGACTGCGCATGTCCTAAATGTAAATAAAAACATCAGAAAAAAAATTCTTTGATCGTAATGATGTTGAATGAATTTGTATTGTATTTTTTTTTTCATGGAATAGAGAAAAGTTTGATTTGGTTAGAGGAAACAAATCAGTGTTAAATATAAATTTTACTAATGATTGGTTTACTGGTTGCTAAAATGTATTATGAATTTTGAAGTATTTTTGTTATTTCAGATTATAGAATCAGCAAGGTAAATTGTAAATAACATTAAAATAGAAAAGGTAAATGACCTTTTGAGGAAGAATATGCTTTCGCATCAACATCTAATCAGTATTTGGTTTTTGCAATAATAATGCAAAGCTGTCCGTAAAAAAATGTTAAAAATATTTCGATATTAAAACAAATACAACTAGAATAAGATATTAATATACATATTTAATTACTTAAAATTTTCAATTATTTTGGTGCCTTGGTACATATTACCGATTTTTGTCGTATCTTTATTATTTCTATGTTGTTGTTGTTTAACTGACTTGCGAAGCAAAACTAATAAAAAAAAATTTAATAAGGAACAAATATGCCCAATACAAGGCATGGTTGTTTCTTCGGGTACGTATAAAACCTGTGGGAGTTCAGTTTTTATTTTTATTAAACTGAATTTAGCCACTTCCTCACACCCATTTTTATGTGGCCGTTTTTGATTAAATTAAATTTCAAATATTTGAACCAAAAATTTGTCAGCTTTAAACATCTCGTGTGATGGTGCTTTTCAAGATCCAAAATTTGTACCTTAAGCATTATTAATTTTTTTTTCCCCTTCCGTTGATTTGAGTATCGGATTTTAATAATTTTTCTAGCAAATAAGCGACAGCGTTTGTAGTTAGAATATTAATTTGTTATATTTATCAACAAATCAGTATATGTTTTGATGAACCCGGTACTTCTGATTCAAGATATTTCAAGCTTACTTTGTAGTTATCCTTAATAAAAGGTACCAAGCATCACATGAAGTTTGTCGCTAAAAGCAACTGTATGCCAAAAGTCTTCAGACCAATGTATGCAACCGTATGTCAAAAGTCTTCAGTCCTTTACCTCTTAAAGCTGAGAAGAAATTTTCTAAGGCATCTAGGTTCGTTTTCCCGGTCAATATAAATTCAGCAAAAGTTGAATTTAGATATTATATATTATTGCCTACATATTCCCGTGAGTGTGTTGGTTTTGATCTACAATAAAATATTATACGATATACGAATATATTATTATTCCAAACCAACACTGAAACAAGTATACTGCCTGTATAGGTATGTATATATTTTCTCTGCTGCGTCTTTTATTTCCTTTTCTCCCTTAGTGTATGAATAGTTAGGATATCATCAATTGGTGTCACCGAAAATAGAATTTAGCATAACGTTTATAAAGTTACCGTTACATTTCATTTGTTGTCTTTTTCTGCCTGATGGAATTACAATACGATTATTTTCGATAATTCGCCGAGAGAAAATATATACCTATACATGACACATGTTTCTTGGAATAATAATATATTTGTATACTATATATTTTATTGTAAATCAAAACGAACACTATCACGGAAATATATAGGTTTTGTTTCTAATTTTGTCAGATAGTTTATTTTATCAATCCGTAGTGAATATTGATCATTTTGACGATCGTGAGAATTGTGATTTTAATAATTATTGGTTCTGTTACAAATTGACCGTTAAATTTTCCAAGTGTAAAAAAATAAATTTAAAATATATTTTCATAAAACTTTTTTACTTTAAAATGGCATCCAAGAAAAAGAAAATTACATGTGTTGTACCATGTTGCAAGCAATCATCGTCTCATTCCGAACTGAAATTTTTTAAATTTCCAAGCGATCCGACTAAAAGTTCTGTTTGGCTTAATTCAATTGGTTTGCTCAAGGAAAATTTAAAAAATAAGCGTAATTTTGTTTGTCAAAATCATTTTCCAAATGGAAATATTGGTGCTCACGGTTATTTAACAAAGAACGCGGTACCTTTGTTGAATTTGAAACAAAATTATGAAGTTTTAGAAGAACAGCCAGATATGCAAACTTCCATATCAGTTGAAAAAATGGATACAAGTAATATTTCGAACAGCTCCTTAGCTTTTAACATAACGGAATATTCAACAAGAACAACACAAACTGATCCACAGGATGAGGAAGTGGAGTTTTTAAATATTATAAATAAATTAAATTGTGCCCACTGCGAAATAAAAAATGAGGTTAAAACTGTTTGTGATAACTGTAAAAAAAATAGAAAAGACTGTTTTATATACAAAAAAAAATTAGTAGAAGCGAAAAAAAAAATCAACCAGTTTAGAGCAAAATATTTGAAGTTAAAGAGGAATTTTAATAGTTTGAAAACCAAAAATCAAAAAATTAAAAACACTAGTGTCGATGATATGATTGACCAAATTAAATCCGCAAATGAGCCTACCAAAAATGTATGCAAACTTCTTCTAAAACAGGATTACTATTATACGGAAAACGACAAAACATTCGCACAGTGTTTGTACTATAAATCTGCGGCAACATACAAATATTTGAAATCTACCTTTGAATTAAAACTACCGTCTATTTCCTCAATATATAAATGGTCACCGATTAAGTTTATTTCACCTGGAACAAACCTCATTTTATTAAGACAATTGCAGCATTTATTCCAGAATATGTCATCTTCTTCGCGGATATGTGTCTTATCTTTCGACGAAATCACAATCAAAAAAGATCTTACTGTAAATCCTGTAACCGATAAAGTTGAGGGATATTGTGATAACGGGCATCAGAGGACAAGTCAATTGGCTACTTCGGCTATTTTTTTTATGTTGCGTGGTTTAGTGGGAAGTTGGAAGCATGTGCTAAATTATGTACTTATTAACAACTCAATTAACGTTCCTGAACTCTCGCAATTAATAATAAACAATATCAAGCTGTGTCAAGAAGTTTTAAATTTGCAAGTAGTGATGATAACTTGCGATCAAGCTACAACGAACATAGCTGTTTATAAACATTTTGGTGTTGGACCGGAAAAACCTTATATACTTGTAAGTGACAAAAAAATTTTCATGCAGTACGACCCACCACACCTAATAAAATCTGCCAGAAATGCTTTTATAAAACATCAGTTCATACATTCGGACTACGGCAAAACGGATTTTAGTGTTGTAAAATTAATATACGAACACGAACAAAAACAAAAAGTTAGATTATTGCATAAATTAACAAAATGTCATATGGAGCCAAACAGTTTTCAAAAAATGAGTGTCAAACTGGCTGTCCAAGTTCTAAGTAATTCTGTTGCTTGTGCTTTACGTACTGCACTTAAAACAACTCCATCAATTTTTGAGAACATTTTAGAAAATGTTATACCGACAGCAAAAATAATAGAGGCATTCAACAATATATTTGACTGTCTTAACTGCCGCAGTTTCGCTTCAAAAAATCCTTATGAACAGCCGCTTAAGATTAATAGTAAAACATATATTTATTTGGAGCAGAGCCTAGAATTTTTAAGAAATTTAAAAATTATTTCAAAAAATGAGAATTATTTTAAATTCTTAAAAGGACTTGAATTAACCATATCGGCTCAACTAGCGTTGATTCAATATCTAAATTCAAATTTTGCTGTTGAATTTATATTGACTGGGAAAACGAACCAAGATGCCTTAGAAAATTTCTTCTCGGCTTTAAGAGGCAAAGGCGGATATAACTACATGCCTTCTAGTTATGAAATCGGTGTTCACTACGCTAATATTGTCGTTATGAAAATCTTATTTCATTCTATTCATGGAAATTGTTTACCAGACGACTCGGAAAGTTTAAAATTAAACTGGAAAGATTTTAAGGATGACTACAACATTAGCTTGAAATATCCAGAATCAGATATACCGGGTTCATCAAAAGAAACTGATTTGTTGATTAACATAACAGAATTGAATATTCTCACTACAAATGCTATCGCTTATTATGCCGGGTACTGCGTCTACAAAAAAAATGACTGTGAAGAATGTAAAGCAAAATTATTAAAATCCGATATGCAAATCAACGGGGACGACGTATTTTTACACGAAAAAAATTTTAAAAAAGGTCAAGGTACAAATTTTGGGTCTTTAAAAGCACCATCAGATGAGATGTTTAAAGTTGCCCAATTTTTGGTTCAAATATTTGAAATTTATTTCAATCAAAAAAGCCACATCAATAATGTGTGTGAGGAAATGGCTAAATTCAGTTTATTCCAAATAAAAACTGAATTCCCACAGTTTTTACCCGAAGAAACTGAACCATGCTTTGGGCATATTAGTTCCTTAATTAATTTTTTTTTATTAGTTTTGCTTCGCAAAAATTGTAAATGGTCAGTTAAACAACACCAACATAAAAATTATAAATATACGCCAAAAATTTCTAATAGCAAGGCATCAAAAAAATTGAAAACTTTAAGTAATTAAATATATTATATCTTATTCTAGTTGTATTTGTTTTAATGACTAGATATTTTTCGCCTCCTATTGTGTAAATCGTAACCTATAAATTATTTAAATTCAAAAGATTTAACCTGACATTGGCCGAACTTTGGTAATCGGGTTAACACTGTAATGGGCTCCTCCGGGCGAATTGGCACCGAAGCAGACAACGGTGGGTCTGCCAGTCAACAAGGTGATGGCGACAGTTTTTGGGATGCACGCGATATAATCCACAACGATTAGCTTGAAAAGAGGAAAACGATAAACGGAAAATATTATGCAGACTTTTGGATAGATTTCACAATCATTAACGGAAAAACCATCATATTTGGCGAAGAAAAAAGTTATTTTCCATCAAGACAATGAACGTGTACAACTGTACAATGTACATACACTACAATAAAAATAAAAACTGAACTCCCACAGGTTTTATACGTATCCGAAGAAACAACCATGCCTTGTATTGGGCATATTTGTTCCTTATTAAATTTTTTTTTATTAGTTTTGCTTCGCAAGTCAGTTAAACAACAACAACATAGAAATTATAAAGATACGACAAAAATCTGTAATATGTACCAAGGCACCAAAATAATTGAAAATTTTAAGTAATTAAATATGTATATTAATATCTTATTCTAGTTGTATTTGTTTTAATATCGAAATATTTTAACATTTTTTTACGGACAGCTTTGCATTATTATTGCAAAAACCAAATACTGATTAGATGTTGATGCGAAAGCATATTCTTCCTCAAAAGGTCATTTACCTTTTCTATTTTAATGTTATTTACAATTTACCTTGCTGATTCTATAATCTGAAATAACAAAAATACTTCAAAATTCATAATACATTTTAGCAACCAGTAAACCAATCATTAGTAAAATTTATATTTAACACTGATTTGTTTCCTCTAACCAAATCAAACTTTTCTCTATTCCATGAAAAAAAAAATACAATACAAATTCATTCAACATCATTACGATCAAAGAATTTTTTTTCTGATGTTTTTATTTACATTTAGGACATGCGCAGTCACACATTTCACTAACACATAATACAAAATTAGTATAGACAAAACCAAGGACAAAACCACCACAAATAGCTATCTACATTTTGTTATATTAATTATTCGTTCAAGAAAGAAGAAATGATATTTGAAATACATATACATTTGCAACAACAACAATTGATTTTCTCGATCGTATTCCATGAAACAAATTTACAATCGCCTTTTTCATTCATAAACTTAGAAATACTAAACCCAAAACTGTGTTATAATTTCCACACGCTGATACTTTTTTACTACCAAATTTAAAGCTATGCAATATTTAATTATGTCATGTTGATAACAACTTATTTTTATTTAGAAAAATTAAGAACTTGTATTTAAATAAGTTTCTATGGGGAGCTAAATATTATATGTAATTTAAATATGTCCATACATACATATTTATATTTACAAAATACAAATACATATACTTACGCATGTACGCACTACGCAGGCGTACAAATTCTGTTCCATTTTAGAATGAAATTGTAACACAAGGAAGTAAGAAAAACGCTACGTTATTTTGGAATAGTAAAATAAAAATAATAGCTATGTGTTCGAAAGTGATACAAGATAATGATGTATATTTATCCTCTTTTCACCTGGCGCTTTTCAAAAAGTACCAATAATTTTACGATTTTATTTTATATACAACATGGACACATAGAAGATCTCTCTCTGGTATAGTCCTCTGTGATAAAACGTAATAACTGTTCATTCATAAAATATCTTCGTTAATAAAAAGTAATAACATAACAATATGTTACATAAATTAAATTGGAATTTAATTACTTTTGAAGGTTATTAAAAAAAAAAAAAAAAAGAATTTTCATTTAAATGTTTAATTAAATTTACGATGATATTTTATAATATTATTTAAATTTCTACGAATGCTCATAAAATATATTGACATAGGTTCAAATATTGTATTTACTCGTATACTTGGATCTGCTTATTTTTATGTATACTATATATAAGGAGTGTGTCATGGTACTCGATTTATTGGTATTTTAGAAATTTTTCAACTTTACTTTTCATAATGAATTACGGCGATTATGGATTGGTTTATCAGTAATTGTTATTGAATGTAAAATCATCGAGAATTTTCATAAGTTATCTAAAATCTAGCAGGATTACGGATGGTTTTACATGTTTATTGCTAAAAGGGCCCAAAATATAGATAATCGAAATAATTACAATAGAATTTGGTTTTAGTTTTCTTGTAAGACACTATGAACATCTAAAAACCTAATGCAGATTTAACATCACAAAATTTGAACGCAGACAGATACACGAGTAAAGATAATTCGAAAAATAATTCTCTATGCAAGGGAAGCCAATTTCAGCCCAGTTTCTTTATGAAAATAATGAGCAATGTATTATTTTTAGAGTCATTGTTTTGTTATAGACAGCACATGATATATTGAATGTCTGACGTAAACAAAATACAACGATTAGTATAAATAAAAGCCCTGTAACAACCACCTGAAGATTAAACATGATATAGCCCAAGCTGTTAGAAACAATTGAAACGCTTTTTTTTTACATAAATGACTTGGTATCCCATGCATAAATTCTAGACCAATTTAAGCAAAAAAGAGTTAAACTTAATTAAGATGTTAAGACTTGGAGAAGCAAAATGGCACCTTGTGGTTTTATTGTGTAAGGAAATTATGATTGCGTATTTGGAGTTGGTAATAAATCTTAACCGACTGTATTTATTGTTCTTTATTAATGTGTCACCAAACAGCAACAAATATCGGTTTAATTCTTCACAAGCATCTTACCTCAATATAATATAGTACAACAAAACATGTGGAAGCAAAAAATACCATTTAATATTGAAATTTGATGGGAAGAAAAAGCTCATTAAGCTCTCTAAAAAGTTCTATAACTAAAGTAATATTATTGTTAGCACCAACTATGATAAACAAATTAAATTATACCTCCAAAATCACAATTATTCGAAATTTAGTGGATTTGACAACAACAACATTTATTAAGAATTTTGACAACAACAAAATGTGACCCCAGTTTTATTGATAGTTTGATGTAAGTTGATTATTTAAGAGAAATGCTAACATCTGAAACCGAAATAATTTAAGTGTGTAGTGAAGTTTAGTGTTAGTTTAGTTTGAGCTTTTTCTAAACTTAAAAGCCCATAAACACATAAAATCACAAGTATTTGAAGTTTAGTAGATTTGACAGCAAAAATTTATCATTCACAATTTTGACAATATTTTTTTTTTTTTTTTTTTTTTTTTATTAGGCCTTGGCTCCTACAAAATTAGAGCCATATTGCCATAAATTCAAATTTGTATTACAATTTTTATTTACATTGTTTTAATTGATAATCCATATTTTAGCCAAAAAATGTTTAATCTTTAAAATGGTTCCGGATTACTCCCTACACATATTCTGTCGGCTACTGCTTATTTGTATCATATTGCTATTCCACTCATCCTAATAAATTCATACATTTCCTTGTAAGCCAAAAAATCACCCTCATTCATTAAATCACTTAGATTTCTTGCATTCCGAAGGATGTTGAACTTAGATCTATATTGGCTATATCTGGGACAAGCCAATATGAGATGTTCAACATCCTCCACACTTCCACACAACTCACAATCTTTGTCCTTACTCAAATGACGTTTCCACAAGCATTCCTTCCAGTTTCCATGGTTCAGCCTGATTCTCTCAATCGTTCGCAACATTCGCGTATCTCCTTTGAGCTCCTTAAAGAACGGAATTCTCAAAGGAGTACCACGGAGCACGCTGTACTTCATTCGTTTCGTAAGACTTTTCTCGTTAAATTCACTCTCCCATTTTCTCCACAGATTCATTTGAAACATTCCAAGTACATCTCTTGCATCATTCCTTTCGTACTCCTGAACCATGTCATTCAATGTACCCTTTTTAGCTAACATATCGGCTCTTTCATTCCCTTTGATCTGTCTATGTGATGGGATCCATTGTATGGTCACATCACGTTGACAGTCTCGAACGCATTCAAAAATTAAATCAACATACACATTGCCTTCCCTTCCACCTCCACATTTCAGCAAACATAAACCACTCTGGGAATCGGAAAATATTACTATTTTCCTTTCCCCTTCATTTACAGCCAGTTTAATTCCTTCAAATACTCCAATCAGTTCAGCGTTCATTATACAGATGCTTTTGTCCACTTTAAAATACCTTTCCACATTCTTACCAGGCATAAAGACACCAACACCCACTCCATTCTCATTCACACTAGCATCTGTATAAACAATATCATCTCGCATATACCGCTGACTGATTTTCCCAAACATAATTTTGGCGATAACTTCATTCATTCCCTTATTATATTCCTCCATAGTCAAACATACAGTAAGGTTATTAGGAATGGGTTGCGGACCAGCATTGCCTATACTCAGAAACATGTTCAAGTTTTCAAGTGCAATACTAGTTCTATATGTCGGTTTGTACACCGCTTTATTTTGTAATCTTACTATCATCTCGTTCCAAAACTAATTTTTCTTAGTTATCATTCTCACCGACTCTCTCACTGTGATCCACTCTCTCTTGTAATCGAGAGGTGAATCACCCATTTCAGACCACAGAGTGTGTATTGGGGTTGAGTTAATCGCCCCCAATACCACTCTTGCACATGCATTTTCTACTTTCATTATTTGGCTAAAGGCCCCTTTCAAACCATTCCCATACACACTAATACCATATCCAATTTTGGAGGATATAAGGGCCTTCCTTAACATGTCAGTCACACTCGGATGAGCGCCCCATTTAGGTTTGCTCACCCGTTTAACCACATTTAAACGTTCCTTGCAAGTATCTGCCAAAATTTTCATGTGCTTCCCAAAATTCATACGTCTATCAATCCAAATACCCAAATACCTGTACGCATTTACTTGTTCAATACTTTGACTATCAACACTTATATTAACATTTGCAACGTTTGTTCTGAAACTCATATAAGCACACTTATTAGGATTCACTCTCAGATTCAACATTTTAAGTTTTTGAATTAAATCATTTACCCCCTTTTGCGCTCTTTGAGCCGCCACATCAATACTTCTCCCTTTTCCAATTACTACAAAATCGTCTGCAAATTGCAGAACGATTTGATTGTCTGTATTGATGTGGTGTATCTCGCTGGTATATAGGTTGAACAGAGCTGGAGATATTCTACTCCCTTGCGGAAGTCCAATATTTGCAACTCCCTCCAACCTAAAACCACTTCCATTCAGAACTATTTTTCTATCAGTCATGAAATCTTTTATCCACATACATACTTTCCGTGAAAATCCAAAATTCGATAGAATTTGTTGTAATTTCCACGGAATTACATAATCATAAGCTCTTTCAATGTCCAAAAATACCGCAACAGCTTTCAAATTATCCTTTCTTACTTCCCAAACAAACTTTTCCACACGCTCAATTGCAGAGTGGTTCTTTCGAAATCCAAATGTTGTCGATGGCAACAAATTATTCTCATTCACAAAATCTTCTATGCGCTCTTTCATCATTCCATTTAAGATTTTTATAAAAACATTCAACATACATATGCCTCGATAATTTGTTGCCACATCTGGATCTCTATCCCGTTTAGGGATAGGAACCACCCAAGTAGCACGAGTGTGTTGGGATAACGTTGTACTGTGGTTGGCTAAATGACTACTGGTCGGCTAGCCAACGTTGTGACAATGGTATGAAAACTGAGATACAACGTTATTGGGGAATAAATTTTGGGTTGTAACAACGTCGTAATAACTATTATCCGACTTATCAATTGACCATAGAATACAAGTCACGAAATAGGTATATTGAGCACTATTTTGTTTGTAAAAAAATCATTTTGTCTCACATTGTGGTTATATTTTAGCAGACAGGACAACTATTTTTTATAAAATATATAAATAATCATGTTGTCTTCTTTTATCTTATAAATATATTAATTATTTGTCTGTTTCCTTTATCATCTATTTCATTATTTGCGACTTTATGAAAATTTACTTCATAATAATTGTAAATGTAATATTCACATTCCCTGTAATAATGGTAACCCAAAAATCTGGCAAGATACGACATAATTTTGTAAACAAAGCAAGTTTTATCGTAAATGTGCACCTATCAGTGAACTAAAAACTCATGCGCCTTATAAATTCGTCTTTTTTAAAAATATATTTCTGTTATTTCAAAAATATTTTTATTTTAGGTTAACTAAAATTTTCTAAAATCAATTTAAACCGTATTGAAATAATCCCCACAATTAAAATAATGATATTACAATAATATTTAGTCATGAGAAGTATGAAAATCAGAATTTTATTTTCAAAAAATACAAATTTTTATATGCATGTGTAATTAAAAATGGCGAACTTCATATTATGTATTAAAATATATTTAAACCACTAAAAAGTTAGATTAATAACCAATTTATAACAAATTCGACTCAAAAATTACAATTTTGTTATTTTATTTCCAAAAAAGTTACTGTCACGATGGTCTAGTCATTCTCCCGACGATTTATTTAATTTTATTACCAAATTTTCAAGATTTCAACTGTAAAGATATTTGCACACCAAATAAGTTATATCAAAAAGCGTTGTGCATTCACCAAAAATTCCTTAACAACAACAAAAAAAAAACTTAACGAATGAGATAGTTAATTTAAAATTCCCTGAAAAAGACAAAGGAGACTGTATGGATACACATGTATTTGGTTCGCGAATTATAAACAATATGATTAAAAACTCAAAAACGTAAAACATGAATACAATTCAATTTTAATTAAATAGAACTGTTGATAATTATTTATTACTTAAATCCTTAGTATAACAAAAATGATGATTGACCTATTTTGGAAGATAAAAGATGTTGAAGTCAGAAAAACTTTTTTATATTAAATTATTTATATAAAAATTGACATTGACATGACACAAGGTTGTTTGCCGATGATATAATAATGTCGGTCACAAAATATCTTTTTTGTCAATTATTTCACTAAATTGTATGCATATGTAAAAAATGTTATCTTGTGGTCGTGCAGGTAACAACAATATATTTAGGTTGGATATTGGTTTTTACACGACAAAAAAGTTGCTAGATAGTCATTAAATACCACATATTACGACAACATAACTAAATAATCGGTACATGGTTATAAAATACATATTAGTCGGTCAATAGTTGAAAATAGTCAAAAAAAGTTATCAAGTAGATATAAAATAACGCTCTGGCGGCTGCTAACATATAACGTCGCATTGTGGTCGTGCCGACGAAAAAATAAAAATTGTTAGTTCGATGTCAAACAAGTGAATTTATAGAAATTTGTGACGTTGTACCGACGTCGGAAATGGGTTATAAAACTATAAAGTTATTTGGTGCTACTTGGGCACCCTGCTCTCTTTCCATTTGTCCGGTATTTTTGAACCCATCCACACTTTGTTGAGTATCTCAAGCAAATTATGTTTTGCTGAGTCACTCAACAACCGAATCATCTTATAACTTACTCGGTTCATCCCTGGAGTGGTAGATTTTGATCTATCTAACACTCTCAGGAACTCTCCCCATTCATACATACAATCCATTCTTTCAATTCTACTCATTCTATCAACTTCATTTATTACATTCAAATCATTGCTTACATTCAATATCATGCTTATAAATTCTTCACCTTTTTCTCGGTTCTCACATACCACATTGCTCACATTAAAATATTTACCATTCACCCTATTAAACAAACTCCATACATCCTTAGTTGTGGTTCTATGTGTCATTTGGGACACATATTCCTGCCAACTTTTCCTTTTTGCTCTGCGAATAGCCTTTTTCAAATTTCCATTCATTTTACCATACATAATTTTATTCTTACTACTCCTATTCCTATTAAATTCACGCAAGGCTATTCGCTTTCTTCCATACCAGAATTGAACTTCATTGTTCCACCAACCATTCACATTAATCTCTTTCATATCCACAATTTTTGTACACAATTTATTTACCCGTTCAATTTCACTCTCTAACTGGCTTTGATTTATTTCATTTTCTCCGAGAATCTCATTCATTTGATTCACCCTTTTTTTTATTATTCATTAATTCACGTTTTTACTAAACACTCGATTATCATTCATGATCATTTTGATCATGAAATGATCACCACCCAAATTCTCTTCTTCAACATTCCAAGTGACCCGGCAGGCCAGTTCAATAGTTGTCATAGACAAATCTATTGCGCTGGCCGTGCCTCCCACATTCGCCATTCTAGTTGGCCTTCCATCATTCAACAGCACCATATCGGAGTCTTGAATCAGGTCGGCCAACTGTTTTCCTCTTAGGCAATTGTCTAAACAACCCCACATTCTCGCATGCGCATTCATATATCCACATACAATCAGGTCACTTTTGTCTTTTACCCACTCAAACAATTTTTTAAAGTCACTCAAGGCTTTTTTCCTTTCATCTTCATCACGCACCTGGGTTACATACACGCTCACTAGTAACAGATTTCTTTCCAAATTCGTTGTTGAGGCGGCTATTGCTTCAATCACCTCAAAAGCGGGTAACTGAACCTCTTGAAGCTTTATATTTCTGGCGTACATTATCGCCACTCCACCATAACCATCAATTCTTGGTTTGGAAAGAAATCTGTACCCCCTCACATTTAACGTCTTGTTCATTCTTTCCCACGTTTCGCTTATAAGCATCACATTCACTTTAATCTTGGCCAGATAATTTTCTAACATACTTTTCTTTGCGTAAAAACTTTGTATGTTTATCTGACCAACAATAATTCTTTCACTCATGTTTCACATTCACACAAATAACAATTTATACATACCAATTGAAATATGTGCAGGGAGAATCCATTCATTAGTTTAACAAAAATAAATTTAAAAAATAAATTTTGTTGCATAAAATGTTGTTGTTGCATCCTTCAGTTAAAAATGTTGCATTTTGTTGCTCTATGCTGCGCGTTGATGTCCATTTTCGTTTATGTATAATCATTTTTTATTTTTGTAATTGTTGAATATTATTTAATCTGGTTTTATTGGAGGTAGTGGTGCCATAAAATTGTCATTAATTACGTCCGTGCTTAACGCTGTATTGTTGTACTGATCAATAAAAGCTATACGGTTTTTTGTACTAGTATAGCGAGTTTTTTTGTACGGTCGACCTCGTTTATTAACATTTTTGTTTACCGACACATCTTCAGATTCCGTGTCCATACAAGATGAATCAGTTTCTGTTGTTCTCTCTTTGTTATTGTGGTCTTTTAAATTAATCATTTTTTTGATATTTTCAATTTTATTTTGTGCCTCTGTGTGTAGCCTGTTGATTTTCGCAACATCACTATATTTAACAGGTTCTTGATTGGTAGTAGCTTGAACCGTATTTTTATCGAACGTGCTTGTTTGTTGTGCGTGTTCTGATTGTCGTTGTGTTTGTAAATGTTGTTCATCTGTCTCTTGTGTTGCTATTATTTGTTGTTGTGGTTGTTGTAGTGGCAACTCGTTGGTGTTATTTCACAATAACGGACAATCTTGTCTTTTATGTGATTCATCACCGCATTTAAAACACTTCTCTTTCATTCCAAATATACGCCCCTTACTCCTGAAAATACCGGTAGCAGTGTGTTGGCACCAAATTTCTCTCGTCGTGTGGACAAAACGTTTCCAAGTCGTTGCATTGCCTCACTTAATGCTTTGTCGGTAATCTCTGGTGGTAGGTTAACTATTCTAACATACCGCATTACTCCACTTGTTCCCTTTACCGTAACCTCCGTTGTTACTCCATTTGTGTACGTAAAGGTCAATACACTTTTATCCAATATAAAATCTTGGTATTTCGGCTCCGTATTAAATTTAATGTAAATACACCGATCATAAAGGTCCTGATACAATGTGTGTACCTCGTTGGTCGTTAGTCCTGCATTCACCACGAATCTCATCATTTCCAGATCGCTTGGCTTAGGATCTGTCTTCTGGAACTGTATCCTTGCTGTATTCTTCCTCAAACTTTCCATTTTAATCCACAACCTTGTTTTCACAGGTATATATTTTAATTGATGCGCAGAATTGCGCTAACAACTTTTGGTTGCATTCGATTGTCAACATCCGTCGAGTACAGACGTTCACAGAAAAAAACAAATTTAAAATAAAACAAATAAACAATAGAAAGTAAAATCAGTGCAAACCAAGAGTAATTAGCGCAATTTTGCGCATTAAATAATATTTATATATACCTGTTAAAACAAGGTTGAGGAACAAGTATGGAAAGTTTGAGGCTAAATACGGCGAGGGTGCTGTTCCAGAAGACGGATCCAAAGCCAAATGATTTGGAAATGATAAAATTTGTGGTGAACGTTGGATTAACCAGTAAAGAGGTGCATACACTATACCAAGATTTGTATGATCGGTGTATCTACATTAAATTTAATAATGAACAAACTTATCAACAATTTATATTGGAAAAAAGTTCACTGATCTTCACTTATACCAGTGGAAAAACAACAGAAGTTACTGTGAAGGGTACAAGTGGTGTAATGCGATATGTGCGCGTATTTAATCTACCACCAGAGATTACCGAAAAAACGTTGTGTGAGGCCATGCAACGGTTTGGCGATATATTGTCTACGAGACGAGAAAAATTTGCTGCCAACTCGCTGTTACCAGTATTTTCGGGTGTGAGAGGTATGTACATGGAAATCGAACGTGAAATTCCGCAACTTATATATGTACAAAATATAAAAGCAAGAATTTTTTATGATGGAATGAGAGAGAGGTGTTTTAAATGCGGCGAAGATAGTCATAAAAAACAAGATTGTCCGTTATTGTGCAATAATATGAACGAAATACCACTACAACAACAAACAATAACACCACAAGAACCAGATGATCAACATTTACAAACGCAAAGAAAATCACAACATGAACAACAAACAAGCACGCGTGATAAAAATACATTACCATCTACTACCAATCAAGAAACAGTTAAATATAGCGATGTAGCAAAAATCAACATGCTACACGCAGAAGCTGAAAAAAAAATTGAAAATATCAAAAAAATGATCAATCTAAAAGAACACAACAACAAAGAGAGAAAAACAGAAACCGATTCATCTTGTATGGACACGGAGACTGAAGATGTGTCGGTAAACAAAAATTTAAATAAACGAGGTCGACCGTACAAAAAAACTCGCTATACAAGTACTAAAAACCGTATAGCTTTTATTGATAAGTACAACAATACAACGTTGAGCACGGACGTAAATGACAATTTTATTGCACCACCACCTCCAATAAAACAAGATTAAATAATATTCAACAATAACAAAAATAAAAAATGATTTTATACATAAACGAAAATGGACATCAACGCGCAGCATAGAGCAACAAAATGCAACATTTATTTGAAGGATGCAACAACAAGTTTTTTATGCAACAAAATGTATTTATTTTTTAAATTTATTTTTGTTAAACTAATGGATTCTCCCTGAACATATTTTAATTGGTATGTACAAATTGTTATTTGTGTGAATGTGAAACATGAGTGAAAGAATTATTGTTGGCCAGATAAACATACAAAGTTTTTACGCGAAAAAAAGTATGTTGGAAAATTATCTGGCCAAGAATAAAATGAATGTGATGCTTATAAGTGAAACATGGGAGAGAATGAATAAGACGTTGTATGTGAGAGGGTACAGATTTCTTTCCAAACCAAGAAGCGATGGTTACGGTGGAGTGGCAATAATGTACGACAGGAATCTTACGCTTCAAGAGACACAGTTACCCGCTTTTGAGGTGATTGAAGCAATTGCCGCCACAACGACGAATTTGGAAAGAAATCTGTTACTAGTGAGCGTGTATGTAACCCATGTGCGTGATGAAGATGACAGGAAAAAAGCCTTGAGTGATTTTAAAAAATTGTTTGAGTGTGTGAGAGATAAAAGTGACCTGATTGTATTTGGAGATTATGAATGCGCATGCGAGAATGTGGGGTTGTTTAGACAATTGCGTAAAAGGAAAACAGTTGGCCGACCTGATTCAAGACTCCGATATGGTGCTCTTGAATGAAGGAAGGCCAACTAGAATGGCGAATGTGGGAGGCACGGCCAGCGCAATAGATTTGTCTATGACAACTATTGAACTGGCCTGCCGGGTCACTTGGAATGTTGAAGAAGAGAATTTGGGTGGTGATCATTTCATGATCAAAATGATCATGAATGATAATCGAGTGTTTAGGAAAAAACGTGAATTAATGAATAATAGGAAATGGGTGAATCAAATGAATGAGATTCTCGGAGAAAATGAAATAAATCAAAGCCAGTTAGATAGTGAAATTGAACGGGTAAATAAATTGTGTACAAAAATTGTGGATATGAAAGAGATTAATGTGAATGGTTGGTGGAACAATGAAGTTCAATACTGGTATGAAAGGAAGCGAATAGCCTTGCGTGAATTTAATAGGAATAAGAGTAGTGAGAATAAGATTATGTATGGTAAAATGAATGGTAAATTGAAAAAGGCTATTCGCAGAGCAAAAAGGAAAAGTTGGCGGGAATATGTGTCCCAAATGACACATAGAACCACAACTAAGGATGTATGGAGTTTGTTTAATAGGGTGAATGGTAAACATTTTAAGGTGAGCAATGTGGTATGTGAGAACCGAGAAAATGGTGAAGAATTTATAAAAATGGTATTGAATGTAAGCAATGATTTGAATGTAATAAATGAAGTTGATAGAATGAGTAGAAATGAAAGAATGGATTGTAAGTATGAATGGGGAGAGTTCCTGAGGGTGTTAGATAGATCAAAATCTACCACTCCAGGGACGAACCGAGTAAGTCACAAAATGATTCGGTTGTTGAGTGACTCAGCAAAACATAATTTGCTTGAGATACTCAACAAAGTGTGGATGGGATCAAAAATACCGGACAAATGGAAAGAGAGCAGGGTGGTTCCCATCCCTAAACGGGATAGAGATCCAAATGTGGCAACAAATTATCGAAGCATATGTATGTTGAATGTTTTTATAAAAATCTTAAATGGAATGATGAAAGAGCGCATGGAAGATTTTGTGAATGAAAATAATTTGTTGCCATCGACAACATTTGGATTTCGAAAGAACCACTCTGCAATTGAGTGTGTGGAAAAGTTTGTTTGGGAAGTAAGAAAGGATAATTTGAAAGCTGTTGCGGTATTTTTGGACACCGAAAGAGCTTATGATTATGTGGTTCCGTGGAAATTACAACAAATTCTATCGAATTTTGGATTTTCACGGAAAGTATGTATGTGGATAAAAGATTTCATGACTGATAGAAAAATGGTTCTGAATGGAAGTGGTTTTAGGTTGGAGGGAGTTGCAAATATTGGACTTCCGCAAGGGAGTAGAATATCTCCAGCTCTGTTCAACCTATATACCAGCGAGATACACCACATCAATACAGACAATCAAATCGTTCTGCAATTTGCAGACGATTTTGTAGTAATTGGAAAAGGGAGAAGTATTGATGTGGCGGCTCAAAGAGCGCAAAAGGGGGTAGATGATATGATTCAAAAACTTAAAATGTTGAATCTGAGAGTGAATCCTAATAAGTGTGCTTATATGAGTTTCAGAACAAACGTTGCAAATGTTAATCTAAGTGTTGATAGTCAAAGTATTGAACAAGTAAATGCGTACAAGTATTTAGGTATTTAGATTGATAGACGTATGAATTTTGGGAAGCACATGAAAATTTTGGCAGATAACTGCAAGGAACGTTTAAATATGGTTAAACGGGTGAGCAAACCTAAATGGGGCGCTCATCCGAGTGTGACTGACATGTTAAGGAAGGCCCTTATATCCTCCAAAATTGGATATGGTATTAGTGTGTATGGAAATGGTTCGAAAGGGGCTTTTAGCCAATTATTGAAAGCAGAAAATGCATGTGCAAGAGTGGTATTGGGGGCGATTAATTTAACCCCAATTCACACTCTGTGGTCTGAAATGGGTGATTCACCTCTCGATTACAAGAGAGAGTGGATCACAGTGAGAGAGTCGGTGAGAATGATAACTAAGAAAAATGAGTTTTGGAACGAGATGATAGTAAGATTACAAAATAGGGCGGTGTACAAACCGACATATAGAACTAGTATTGCACTTGAAAACTTGAACATGTTTCTGAGTATAGGCAATGCTGGTCCGCAACCCGTTCCTAATAATCTTACTGTATGTTTGAATATGGAGGAATTTAATAAGGGAATGAATGAAGTTATCACCAAAATTATGTTTGGGAAAATCAGTCAGCGGTACGTGCAAGATGATATAGTTTATACAGATGCTGGTGTGAATGAGAATGGAGTGGGTGTTGGTGAATTTATGCCTGGTAAGAATGTGGAAAAGTATTTTAAAGTGGACAAAAGCATCTGTATAATGAACGCTGAACTGATTGGAGTATTTAAAGGAATTAAACTGGCTGTGAATGAAGGGGAAAGGAAAATAGTAATATTTTCCGATTCCCAGAGTGGTTTATGTTTGCTGAAATGTGGAGGTGGAAGGGAAGGCAATGTGTATGTGGATTTAATTTCTGAATGTGTTCGAGACTGTCAACGTGATGTGACCATACAATGGATCCCATCACATAGACAGATCGAAGGGAATGAAAGAGCCGATATGTTAGCTAAAAAGGGTACATTGAATGACATGGTTCAGGAGTACGAAAGGAATGATGCAAGAGATGTACTTCGAATGTTTCAAATGAATCTGTGGAGAAAATGGGAGAGTGAATTTAACGAGAAAAGTCTAACGAAAGGAATGAAGTACAGCGTGCTCCGTGGTACTCCTTTGAGAATTCCGTTCTTTAAGGAGCTCAAAGGAGATACGCGAATGTTGCGAACGGTTGAGAGAATCAGGCTGAACCATGGAAACTGGAAGGAATGCTTGTGGAAACGTCATTTGAGTGAGGACAAAGATTGTGAGTTGTGTGGAAGTGTGGAGGATGTTGAACATCTCACAGAATGTGTATTGGGGTTGAGTTAATCGCCCCCAATACCACTCTTGCACTTGCATTTTCTACTTTCATTAATTGGCTAAAAGCCCCTTTCGAACTATTCGCATACACACTAAAACCATATTCAATTTTGGAGGATATAAGGGCCGTTCTCACCATATCAGTCACACTCGGATGTGCGCTCCACTTATGTTTGCTCACCCGTTTAACCACATTTAATCGTTCCTTGCAGTTATCTGCCAAAATTTTCATGTGTTTCCCAAAATTCATACGTCTATCAATACAAATACCCAAATACCTGTACGAATTAACTTGTTCAATTCCTTGACTATCAACACTTATATTAACATTTGCAGCCTTTGTTCTGAAACTCATATAAGCACACTTATTCGAATTCACTCTCAAATTCAACATTTTTAGTTTTTCTACTAAACCATCTACCCCCTTTTGGCTCATTGAGCCGCCTCATCTGCAAATTGCAGAGCGATTTTGTTGTCTGCATTGATGAGGTGTATCTCGCTGATATATAAGTTGAACAGAGCTGGAGATATTTTACTTCCTTCTTACGTCTATCAATCCAAATACCTGTATGCATTTACTTGTTCAATTCTGTGACTATCAACACTTATATTAACATTTGCAACGTTTGTTCTGAAACTCATAAAAGCACACTTATTTGGATTCACTCTCAGATTCAACATTTTAAGTTTTTGTATTAAATCATCTACCCCCTTTTGCGCTCTTTGAGCCGCCACATCAATACTTCTCCCTTTTCCAATTACTACAAAATCGTCTGCAAATTGCAGAACGATTTGGTTGTCTGCATTGATGTGGTGTATCTCGCTGGTATATAGGTTGAACAGAGCTGGAGATATTTTACTTCCTTGCGGAAGTCCAACATTTGCAACTCCCTCCAACCTAAAACCACTTCCATTCAGAACCATTTTTCTCTAACTCATAAAATCTTTTGTCCACATTTGTACATACTTTCCGTGAAAATCCAAAATTCGATAGAATTTGTTGTAATTTCCACGGAACCACGTAATCATAAGCTCTTTCAATGTCCAAGAATACCGCAACAGCTTTCAAATTATCCTTTCTTACTTCCCAAACCAACTTTTCCACATACTCGATTGCAGAGTGGTTCTTTCGAAATCCAAATGTTGTAGATGGCAAAAATTATTTTCATTCACAAAATCATCCATTCGTTTTTTCATCATTCCATTTAAAAATTTTATAAAAACATTTAACATACATATGCCTCGATAATTTGTTGCAACATTTGGATCTCTATCCCGTTTAGGGATGGGAACCACCCTGCTCTCTTTCCATTTATCCGGTATTTTTGAACCCATCCACACTTTGTTGAGTATCTCAAGCAAATTATGTTTTGCTGAGTCACTCAACAACCGAATCATCTTATAACTTACTCGGTTCTTCCCTGGAGTGGTAGATTTTGATCTATCTAACACTCTCAGGAACTCTCCCCATTCATACTTACAATCCATTCTTTCATTTCCACTCATTCTATAAACTTCATTTATTACATTCTAATCATTGCTTACATTCAATATCATTCTTACAAATTCTTCACCTTTTTCTCGGTTCTCACATACCACATTGCTCACATTGAAATGTTTACCATTCACCCTATTAAAGAAACTCCATACATTCTTAGTTGTGGTTCTATGTGTCATTTGGGACACATATTCCCGCCAACTTATCCTTTTCGCTCTGCGAATAGCCTTTTTCAATTTTCCATTCATTTTACCATACACAATCTTATTCTCACTACTCTTATTCCTAATAAATTCACGCAAGGCTATTCGCTTCCTTTCAGACCAGAATTGAACTTCATTGTTCCACCAACCATTCACATTAATCTCTTTCATATCCACAATTTTTGTACACAATTTATTTATCCGTTCAATTTCACTATCCAACTGGCTTTGATTTATTTCATTTTCTCCGAGAATCTCATTCATCTGATTCACCCATTTCCTGTTATTCATTAATCCACGTTTTTTCTTAAACATTCGATTATCATTCATGATCATTTTGATCATGAAATGATCCCCACCCAAATTCTCTTCTTCAACATTCCAAGTGACCCGGCAGGCCAATTCAATAGTTGTCATAGACAAATCTATTGCGCTGGCCGTGCCTCCCACATTCGCCATTCTAGTTGGCCTTTCATCATTCAAGAGCACCATATCGGAGTCTTGAATCAGGTCGGCCAACTGTTTTCCTCTTGCGCAATTGTCTAAACAACCCCACATTCTCGCATGCGCATTCATATCTCCACATACAATCAGGTCACTTTTATCTCTCACCCACTCAAACAATTTTTTAAAATCACTCAAGGCTTTTTTCCTTTCATCTTCATCACACACCTGGGTTACATACACGCTCACTAGTAACAGATTTCTTTTCAAATTCGTTGTTGAGGCGGCTATTGCTTCAATCACCTCAAAAGCGGGTAACTGAACCTCTTGAAGCGTTATATTTCTGGCGTAAATTATCACCACTCCATCATAACCATCATTTCTTGGTTTGGAAAGAAATCTGTACCCTCTCACATTTAACGTCTTGTTCATTCTTTCCCACGTTTCGCTTATAAGCATCACATTCACTTTATTCTTGGCCAGATAATTTTCCAACATACTTTTCTTTGCGTAAAAACTTTGTATGTTTATCTGGCCAACAATAATTCTTTCACTCATGTCTCACATTCACCCCAATAACAATCTATACATACCAATTAAAAATCTGTCCGGGAGTATCCGCTTCCAAAATTTAACAAAAATTAATTTTGATGAAACGATAAAATTTTGTTGCATGAAATTACTGATGTTGCATCCTTCATATAGATGTTGATGTTGCGAGTTGTTGTCCCATCTTTTGTACTGCTGCCGAGTTTATATTGATTTTTATTATTTATTTATGACAAATCTATTGCGCTGGCCGTTATCTGCTTTCATCGGTGTTGGTGGTACAATAAAATTTTCATTGTTAACGTCCGTATTCAACGTTGTGCTGTTATATTGGTCCATGAACGCTATACGGTTTTTTGTACTTGTGTACCGAGTTTTTTTGTGTGGTCGACCGCGTTTATTTAAATTAACGTTTACTGACACATCTTCATTTTCTGTGTCCATACACGACGAATCTATTTCTGTTTTTCTCTCTTTGCAGTTAAATTCTTTTAAATTAACCATTTTTTCGATTGTTTGGATTTTGTTTTCTGCCTCTGCGTGTAACATGTTACCTTTCGCTACATCGCTATACTTATTTCGTTCTTGAGTGGTAATTGATTGTACTGTATTTTTGTCGACCGTGCTTGTTTGTTGTACATGTTGTGATTGTCCTTGCGTGTGTAAATGTTGTTCATCTGGTTCTTGTGGTTGTAGTGTTTGTTGTTGTAGCTGTTGTTCTGCTAAATTGTTGATATTATTTAAAAGTGGACATTCTAATTTTTTGTGTGAATCTTCTCCGCATTTGTAACATCTCTCTTTCATGCCGTCGTAAAATATTCTTGCTTTAATGTTATGAATATATATAAATTGTGGTATTTCCTTCTCGATCTCTATATATACTCCTCTTATTCCCGAAAAAACTGGTAGCAGTGAGTTTGCTCCAAACTTTTCACGTCTTGTTGAGTGTATACTACCAAAACGGTGCAAGGCCTCACTCAGTGTTTTGTCCGTGATTTCTGGTGGCAAGTTAAATACCCTCACGTACCGCATTATTCCACTTGATCTTTCTACCGTTACCTCGGTTGATGTTCCATTAACATAATTGAACGTCAAAACATGTGTTTCCCGCAAAAATTCAAGGTACCTCTGTTCATTGTTAAATTTTATATAAATACACCGCTCGTACAAATCCTGGTACAGCGTATGTATATCTTTAGCCGTTAGCCCATTGTTCAAGACAAATTGCATCATTTCTTGATCTGCTGGCTTAGCATCTGTCTTTTGGAACTGTACTTTTACAGTGTGTTGCCTTAAACTTTCCATTTTATTTCACAACCTTGTTATAAACAGGTATTAAATTTAACCACTGCGCAGAATTGCGCTTATTAAATTTGGACAGCACTAATATCACAATATTTTTTAATATTTCAAACTCACTAATTTTTATTATTATTTTTGTCATTCGTTCTGTACGCCACAAAGGTTGACAATCGAATGGCAGATTGGAGTCTAAGTTCATTTGGGTGTATATCTTTCCCCAACTCAAGTAGGAGATCGCCCTTTGCTGTCCTACGTATGCGAGTCACTTTATCAGAGAGGTCGTTCAAATTTGAATCCAATTTAGTTTTCTTTAGCATCTCAGCATATGTGAGGGGTCCATTCTTCGTTATTTTGATGGCATCAGGACGTGGACGCGGAATCCTTCCACGTTTTTTTTCTTTGTTTCTGGCTCACAATCCGACCCCTTGCACCCAAACTTCTCCTTCCTACAAACCTTGCAACTGGCTTATGAAATAAGTAGCAAGAGTAAACTTTGGAACTAACACCCATTTTTCTGAACATACTTTTAGCCATGAGCACTAATAAATATCTCAATTGTTCTCTCAAGCGGCGACGTTTGGATAGAAATAAAAATATGTGATGCCGTGTGATGGCAGTGAATGAAATTTAGATGACTTCGCCGTATATAAAGATTCTAATAAAATGGCTGACATTGATAAATTTAATTTGAACGCCAACGTTCACTAACGTACCTGATCTTTATTAATAAATTACACACAAAATAAAAACAATAATCATATTATGATTTATAAATAATTGTTTATAAATGTACAATTTCGTAACACCCTCTCATCTTTGGTTGAGTCAAAAAAAAAAAACATTTTTATATTTAAATAAGATACAAATCTTAATTTTTTTTTACTATTCTATTGTTTATTATAACTCGTTTCAACTTGAATCATATAGATTTACCTTTAACAAATAAATAAATAAGACAAGTGAATTACTTAAAATCAAAACATTTAATAAAAAAAAATAAAAAAAATGTTGTGGGCACGACAACCACGATTTAATTTTATAGTACTCGGTATATAAAAAATGTTTTGTTGTTGTTGGTATTAAGTAACAATTCGTGGTGCCTTAAAGGTTTTGATTGTCTTAGAAGACGAATATAAAATATCATTTAAAAAATATTAAACACGCGATGATTTCGAAGATGATTTACCTCCAATCGCTGTAAGAGATGCATTATTATTTCATTGTAACTTAAGCTCCCACATTAGACCTTAGTAAATATATATATAGTGTACGAGCATGCTGGGAACCTCATGATGACATATTCGTAAAGATAGCACTCTATTAATCTATTTTGTTCATCAAAAGAAATGAAATAGTTTTTGACGGCAACACGATTTTCACACCGTGCTTTATTGATGATGATAGGCATATTTCCAATGTAACTAAAGTTTTTTTTTTGTATGACAGATGATTTTCTATTCGTGAATCTGTAATTTTCTAAACGTACTAATATCAGTATATCGTGAGAAAAATAATTTAATACACTTTTCTAAGAATTGCTATTGTTTTGCATGTGTGCTTTATGCTATTATTGGAATGACTTAGTTTTTGCTTGAGCACGATTACATATTACATATAATATGTGAAATGGCAGCATAATAAACATAATTAGTGTTGAACGTCTAATGAATATAATGATGACATAATTTGGTAATTATTTATGATAATTTAGTAATAATACGTTCTATTTGTAAATATATAAGCTACATAATTGGTAGGTGGAGCTGACTGACTGATGGTGATAATTAATAGTAAAAGGAAAGTAGTTAAAAGTTGGAAATTAATTTATTGTTTTGTTTTTATTTATGTATCATTAATCATTTAGATATGTTTCAAAGCTACCATATTCCATTATGTGGAAATCAAATAAATTTAAAGTCATGATGTGCGGAAGAATTTTGGTTAATACAGCTCGAATTTGAATAAATGTATTCTGGACAGAATGAGAGGATGCAAGCAAAATATTTCAACAAATTTTCTGCGAATTTATTTGAAGGTGTTAGGCTAACAAAGAGCTTTACCATTCATTAAAACGAAATAGAAACCTAAAATTTTCCTTCAATTCAAAGTGCTACTATTCGTCATATTAGATATATTATGTGGGATCAATCATAGTTCTGAAAAATACCATAATCTTCTGTATCTTAAAAAACTGAAGAATATTTCGATTAGACTAGATCCTATGCCAACTTTAAAATGCATCGTAAATAGTGTAAAACTGGAAATAGTTTCAGGTAGTTAAGGCCCAAAGTGAACTTTATATGGGGTCATCTTGGAGTCAGGCTAAAAAAGATTTTTTAAAGAAATTTAGGTCAATAATTTATTCATAATATTACGTAGCAACCACGGTTGCCCTAAACACCCTAATCCCTTATTTGTTTCAAAACTAAAAATTGTTTGAGATATAGACTTTATGCCAAATTTCTATGTAGGTCAGTTGACATTAAGATGTCAGTTTGCCAGCATTTTCTCAAGAAATTGGGAGTTTCGTTGATTACTAATATTTATATACATAGTTGTGATAAATACCCTAATCCTGAATTAGTCTCAAAAGTGAGAAATGTTTCGGATAGCCTAGATCCTATGCCAACTTTATAAGTATATCATTTAAATATCAGCTTTCCAACATTTCCTATAGAAAATTTGGAAATCAATTATTTATTATATTCAATTTGTGAGATCATACCAAACATATTGTGCAAAACACCCTAATCCCCTTTTTTCTAAATTAGAATTTTTTTTTTTCAGATGAACAGGATGAAACTTTTGTTTTCCCAAGAAAAGTAGGAAAGTCTGTTATTCATAAATTCAATACATTTTAAGAGGTGGTCCTAATCATCTAATCCAATTTTTTCCAAAATAAAAAACGGCTTTAGATGCTTAAGACCAAAAAATGTAATCACATATAACACTATCAAATACTCAATTTTTTTTTCCAAGCAGTTACAACAAAAAAAAATTAATCATTGTTTCTGCCTTAAATTGCTCATTCTTTGGAAGTTTTATTTTTTAAGTGGGATAAACCTAATTACAGTTATGCGGTTATAATCGATGTATTTGTGACAACTGAGATTCTGCTTTTGCACTAAAATATATAAAGAATAATTTCTAGTTGATGGACCAACTCCACTTATCCATAGATATGGAGAAAAATACATAAAGTTACAAAAGCTTTATTTGGGACCAAAAGTCATATTCTAATTTTATGATTTTTATAATGTTTTTGCTCATTTTTAAGAAACAAGTTGTAAACTATTTAAAAAATGGTGGTGTTGTATTTATTGCTATAAAAATACAATTAATTATCATAAAATTATAAAGTAGGGCTCATTTTAACGATAAATGACTAGGGATTATAAAACAATTTTAAAAGAGCTACCATCTTGCATTTCGTCGTTTTTAAAGTGCCCGCCGAAACGTTCTTTTTGAATTTTCTCCTGTACTGACATTTTCAAAAAATTTTTTTTCATCTTTATCTTTATTTAAAACCGAAGTTAAATAAGAACAACTTGAAAATAGCTGAGATTTCTTAAAGTAGTTTTCCTTTGAAAGAATGGCTGCTTAAAAATCGTAAGATCCCTTTATTGACTTTAACTTCTCTAACCTGGACATTTTAATTCTTGAAGTTGGATGTGTTTGTTGTATTATTTAGTATTTCAAAAAAAAATTCAGAAACCATGTCATTCTTCAATGTTTTCACCCATTTGATTAATTCCTACGCATTTATGATACCATCGTATTTATTGGTTAAGCTGGCTTTGGCCGCCATTCTTTTGATAGTGCCTTCTACACCATCGCTGTTGTGTAAAAATGCCTCTCACAATGAACACCGAAATCCTCTTTTTGTAGATATTCATATATTTTATTGCACCAGAAGTAATACATATGACAAATTTTAGATAAATCAAGAGTTGTAGTTTGTAAAAACTTCAACAAATTTTCGATTAACAAGTAGACTGCTGCAGTGTCATAGTAAAGACAATCTAATGTTATAATGAAGCTACAATTCCGCATTTTGTGAATTAGAAACGGCAGAATAGGCGCTTGTTTTATGTTACAATGAAAACCTTGTGCATGTATAATTTTTTAAAAAGCCTTCTATGCCTACAGCTTTATCTTTTTATTTTATATGAAGATCTACAGTGAAATGAGGCAATAAGGAATCAAATGTTTTAAGTAAATAAAGAAATTATGCTGAAATTCATCTATCGTATCGATATGGGTGATTTGCCAGTATTTTTTAATATCTTACTGATTTTTTTCACGAACGTTCGAATTTTTAAATCGCACTCCTTACTTTCACTCCTATTCGAAGTACCACTTTCCATTCGGGGTGTTTAGATAAATTAAATAATCAGGAATTGGTCATACCCCGATTTCAGTTTTTCGACATTTAATAGTGATGTTTGAAATAGCAGGATGAACAAATAGACAAATTTGCCATTATTGAAGTTGAACTGGATAAAAAAATTCTAATAATATCATTAACTTTTCCTTCATAGATTGTACGACTCGGTAAAGAAGCCACTCATTTTTACACTATCACTTATTAAAATAAAATAACTGTTTTCTTTAAACTCTTCTTTAATTTAACTTCTTGAAATATTAATTTTGACACTAATTTATACCCAAAAGTTTAAACGAGTATTTTTAATTAAAGCTGTTATTAGAAGAGAGGTTGGAGGTAACAAGAATGCGTGACTCAAACCCACATTTTACTTTTAATTTTACTAATTACACAAAGTTCTTTGATTAAATGCTTACTTTATGAAGTTGACCATAAAAAAAGATTTTCAGAATCTAGAAAACAACATATCATTAAAATTTGATTTTTGGACTCAAAAAGTGGGTAGATCAACATACTTAACAATATGTTGTAAGAAAACTAAAAAATATATTGCGCTAATTTTCATTTCTATCGAAACTAAATAATGAAAAAGAATCAAAAAAAGAGATGAACATGGAATAAAATTCAAAACGAATGTTTCGGCGGTCAATTTATAAAATAAGAAATTAAAGACGGTACCATTTTTATAAATATTTTTTAATTCTTATTCATTTATCTTTAAAATGAGCTAATTCTATAATTTACAATTCTAAATGTTTGACACACTGGGTATGTCTTAAAAAACAACAACAACAGAAAAATTCTCTTGTAAAAATTTTTTGTTTTACTAAGTGTTACACATCAAAAATATAAATATCCAAAAATTAAAACATGACTTCCAAAAAAATGTGATTTGACGAATTTTTGACATTTTCAAATCATCGATTTAAAAATAAGACCTGCGCGGGTAGAACACATTGTGAAGATTCGGTACCTGTATCAGTTGGTAGTAGTTCTGATAAATCAGAGAATTTCTTCGCTTCGCGAAGAAGCGTTGTTTTAAAAATATAATTGCAAGACACTAGCCGTCTTATACAGAAACAAACATAAAGCGTAGATGACCCAGTTTAAATGGGAAGCTTATCTAAAATAGTTGAAAAATCATTTTTTACTTGAGGGGAGAAACGTTTTATTTATTGCTGATAATTGTTCTGTACATTGTGCGAAGTGTCAAATTTGCGAGCCATTGAATTAATGTTCTTTCCACCAGATCCGACTGCAATTTCTCAACCAATGGATCAAGGAGTCATACAAAATTTAAAAGGCTACTATCGCGAGTTGTCATCCGATGAAACCAAATTCACGACAATAAAATAAATTTATATTATTATAATCTCATATTTATACATACAGTCCTAACCAAAATTATTTGTACCTGCAAAATTTTTGATGCAATGTAACGCAAATAACTTTAAAAATTATATAAATAATAAACTTTTTGAAAACATTAATTTTAATTCAATAAATCTAATTAAGCTGCTTTACATTCCAATCAAAATTTTTTTTTAATTTTACTTTTAGGAAAAATTACAGTTAATTTAGTTTTTCCAAAATTATTTGTACCCACAAATTTGTTGTCAAAATTATTTGTGCAATATGGAAAAAATCAAAATAAAATAGTAAATCAATTAAATTTAAGATTATTTTTGGCTAATTAAATAATGAATTTAGTCACTCATGTTTTGTATGCAAATAATCATTTTTTGTTTAGCCTCTATATTCTATAACATCTAGCAAGTGGTTTAAAAATTTGTTGTTACCATCACCTAGAATCTTATCCCACTCGGTTTTCTTGGCACCCTGCTACAAATTTTTGGTCTTATTAGATTATGAATACCTTCCACTTTAACATAAGCCCCCGCAAGTTTAAATCAAAACCCTGCCCTTGCCGACACAAATAATTATATTCAAGATTTTTGAATAATTTCGTGGCAATAATTCTTCTTATGTAAGGTCGAATTATTGCGCTGAAGAGCAAATTGAGGACCAACTAGTTTATCGTCAACTAGGAATGTGACCTCATGAAATAAATCAAAATTGAACTATAGCCTTGAAAATTTGTAGTTTATAGGGCATACACACAAACGGAATATGAGTAACCGTCAGGAAACGAAATGTGAACGGCATCATAAGGTAATCCCATATAGAATAATGAAAAACTGTTTTACGCATAAATTAGTGGGTTTTGTCTAAATTTGATAATATTTGAAATATTTTTATTATTAGATAAACATAGAGCATCAATTAGTGTGGATACAGCCTCGGTTAACTTCCCTTGAGCTACAAATAAAAAGTTACACGGCTGTAAAACTGAACTATTGAAGGAGAATGTTCAATTTCGTTTTATATCATAAAGTTACATTCCTGGTTGATGGCAAACTAGTATGTCCCCTATTTGCTCTTCATGACGATAAGAAGAATCATTGCCGTTAAATTATATAAAAATCTTGAGTTAAATTATTTACATCGGCCAGGGCAGGGTTTCCATTCAAACTTGCGGAGGCTTAAGTTAAAGTGGAAGGTATTCATAATCTAATAAGGCCAAAAATTTGTAGCAGGGTGCCAAGAAAACCGAGTGGGATAAGATTCTAGGTGATGTTAACAACAAATTTTTGAACCACTTGCTAGATGTTATAGAGGCTAAACAAAAAATGATTATTTGCATACAAAACATGAGTGACTATATCATTATTTAATTAGCCAAAAATAATCTTAAATTTAATTGACTTACTATTTTATTTTGATTTTTTTCATATTGCACAAATAATTTTGACAACAAATTTGTGGGTACAAATAATTTTGGAAAAACTAAATTAACTGTAATTTTTCCTAGAAATAAAATTAAAAAAAAAAATTTGATTGGAATGTAAAGCAGGATAATTAAATTTTTAAAGTTATTTGCGTTACGGAAATGTTAATGATTATATTAAAATTCGTTTGCCGCGCTCGATTCATTTAACGAAAATTCATCGATTTGTACATCATGTTATTACCGCGAGATTAATAAACGTCAAAAAGTTGAAAATGAGGTATCACCGGTTAATAATTCATTAAATTCACCTGTTACTCCGGAGACATCATCAACAGTCAATGACGATAATATTTCGAGTATGAGTGAACGTGAGGAATGCCCAATAAAAAGTGCTCTCGTTCGTGAAAAACTTAATAATATATTACCAGACATTGGCATGTCCCCTATATATCCAAGTTTGTTGGAATCCAGGCAATATCATGAGCAGAAAAAAATATTAAATTTAACTACCACATTTCCGACATCATCAACATTTTTGATATCTGGAATAGAACCACTTTTGACTCACTCAGAGGAAAATCATTATAAGGCACGTCTTTATGATGAATTCATGAATCAACTAAAAATAAAATTCCGACATTTGGAGAAAAATTGTGATAAAATACAGCTGCTGTCTACCTTGCCGAAATCTCTAACTATACAACAAATCCAGGAAGAATTCAACACAACCCAATATATGGTACCGACAGCTAAAAATATTCAAAACAAGAATGGGTCACTATGCCTTCCAGCACCCAAAGTTGGAAAACGGATCAGTGATGAACTCAGGCATTCAGTGCTAGAATATTATAACGATGATGATGTTATTCGTATAATGCCTGAGAAAAACGATTGTTTAACTATTAATAAAGATAAAATTCATAAACGTCTAATGATGTGCACATTGAAGGAGTGCAATGAGGGCTACAAGTTGAAATTTAAGGGTGATGAATAAAAAAAAATTTGGTTTTTCTAAATTTTCTCTGCTACGTCCTTAAAACTGTGTTTAACCAACCAGGAAGCAGCGGAACGCATACAGTTTGCGTTTGTATAATACATCAAAATGTCAAATTAATTATTCATGATCTGTCAAGATTTTTTGTTTTAAATTTAATTTTGAATCACAAAAACGAGTGAAAAAATTAACCTAAAAAAATTAAATAAAATCGAGTTTTTGTAAGAGGACCAAAAATAGTAGTACGTATACCATTTGATTTTTGAAATTTTCAAAATAGGTAGAGTCATACTTAAACGTATTTTGCACGAAAACGAAAAAATTTTACTAGCGCAAGTTTTTAGTATGTTCAATAGAATTAAACGATGTAAAATTTAAAAAAAAAAAAAAAAATTGGATGATGATTGAGAAAATTTAAAAATAAAATTTTGGCGGGAAATTTGAAAATGAAGAAATTAAAGAACTTACCATTTTTATATTTTTTTATTAATCCGTATTAACTTACCTTTAAAACGAGCCATATATCATAAATATGGGATATTTATTTTTCCTTTTATAGCCATAAACACAACACCATATTCATTAGTTTTCTCAAAATTTGACACCCTGTATTTTAAACAACAACAACAACAAAAAATAATCACGGTTTAAAAAATTTTTTTTTTAATCAAGACTACAAATTCAAAATATAAAAATCATAAAATTAAAACATGACTTCCAAAAATTTGTGATTTGACGTATTTTTCACCATACTATATATACGAGTATGTATATGGACGAGTTTCATTTAGCTATTCTACATTCCATCTTTTAACACCATTTAGTTACTTTCAATTGAATTACAAACATTGTTTCCAGCCTAATTCTCCACTTTAGGAAAATAAGCTTTATCACTTTTAAAGTGAAATACTTAACTGCGTTAAATAGGTGCCAGTAAATTATATTAAAAAATTAATTATTTACCATTGCTAAAAGAAACCATCTAATTTTTTAAATAATTAACTAGAATTAAACTAGAAACGAGAAAGCGTTTTGCCAATAATATTTGGTGGAAAACATGTACTTGATGCAATTTAAAAGTATAACGGTATGGTGCTTCACAATACTATGGATACTCACTTTTGGTTTTTATTTATCTTAAAAATAAACTATTGCACATAGCTAAACAAATTATCCATTTCCCATGGGATCTTTAGCAAGTGGTCTCAGATTAAGAGTTCAAATTTATTTAAAAATACGACAATTTTTTCGTATATAATAAACACTGCCCTGAATAATAATTCGATAAAAACAGTACCTGGAAATTAGAACCCAATTTTATTGCTGCTATTGCTATCCAATTATATGATTTTTTGAACCGAAACAATTTTTTTTTTGTCCTACAAAATAAATTGGAATACATATTTGTTATAAATTATTATGATGTTGCATTAATTGACCGTTTTATTTTATTATTATATAAATAAAATTAAAATATTTTGTAATATTTTTTATAACATTAGAATCGACAAATATAACAATCAAATAAATAAAATTAAAATAAATTATTTATAATTTTTTATTGATAAAAAATAAATATAAAAATATTGCAACCGCAGGGTAATTTTGCCATTTTTTTGTTGTTGTTGCTGTGTGCAACTTTTACAAACAATATATTCATAAATTTAAATTGTATTTTGTTTTTTGTATGACTAATAGCCTAGCTAGTAAATATTTACATTTCAAATTTATGTAAATCGAACAATTTCATATTTTTCTAAATACGTTGATTAATTTTAGGAACGGTTAAAAATTCTTCACGACTGTTTATAAATATTAACGAATCATAATTATTTCCAACCAAGTGATTATCCGAAATAAGTTGTATTATTCAAAAATTCTCAGGATTATCATATTTTTTCCAGATGACTTATTTATAAAAGTTTGTAAAGTTTTTGTGCATAACACCTTATCTCTAATTACCTATTTGTTTTGTATGTGCTCGTAAACATACATACAGTACATATACGTATAATGTATAGACCACAAAAGGAAATATAATTTTTGGAATTTAATATGTTTCATACACCTCGACGCTTTTACGAATATGTAAGAGCATCTGCAAATGAGTATATAGAAATTAAGTAAATATGATGTTTCATGCCTCTTACATAATTTTATACTTTAACACCCTCTATTTTGTTAGCTTCTACTGAATTTTATGTAGCGTATACAATAAACATGTTTTTATAATCATATATAGATAAAAGGCTATAAAAGTCTTAATACAATATAATATAAACATGATAAAGCTTTAATATTAAACTTACACCATACGTCATAATAAAATATAGTTAATTGATTTTTGCAATCTTAAAATCTTATAAATGGTGCGAGCATAAAATATCATGTTGCCAAAATCCGGGGTTTCAAACTCTGCAAAATGTTGTTTTTGTAAGTTAACATAAACAATTTTCCCATATTACACACACAATAAAATGTTCACACAAAAAAAAAGCGGTCACCTCGCAATTCATTAATTTTTACGGTTTTTGAAAGTTTACCTTGTTGTAGTCTATCAAAGAATATATCTTATCTTTCAAATCAGTTAACAAATTTAACAAATAAATAACAAAATATTCCTATTTTAAAGATATAATCAATTTTTCATTCGCGATATAGTATTTGTTGTGTAGTTAGCATTGTTGTTTGCGGATAATGAATATAACTTTATTAAAGTTTTTTAAATTAGATATTGAAATTTGTATAAGAGTGAGTTGAAGAAAAGATATTTATACGTGCATATCGCCATTATCTAACGCTCCGTATTTTCTTTATGACAGCTGGTTGCCATTTATTCAGTTAATTTTACCGTTATTTGTTGATCAGTTTAATATTGCTCCTTTGCGAAATACATACCACACATTCGCTAAGCAGTCAAAAAAAAATCGTTAATTCTAATCAAAGAAATCAATATCCCACATTGTCGGAAGAAATTACCAATTTGCAGTAAAGAATATTTTTAATTAAACATGTGTTTGGACACTAGATTAAAAGTTCTAGTTTGAAAAAGCTAAAAACGCGTTATCCTGAAAATTGACGATTTTGACTTACCGCGATATTATATATATATCTATATATATATATATATATATATATATATATATATATATATATATATATATATATATATATATATATATATATATATATATATATATATATATATATATATATATATATATATATATATATATATACATATATATATATATATATATATATATATATATATATATATATATATATATATATATATATATATATATATATATATATATATATATATATATATATATATATATATATATATATATATATATATATGTATATATATATATATATATATATATATATATATATATATACATATATATGATTTTTGATTTGTTTAGTTTTTAGTGTACGTGTAGTACTGAAAAAAATAAAAAACATATATTATTTATTTTTTTGATATAGGGTTTGTATTGCGCACAGGATGGTACCAAAGTTTTGCAAAAATAGTGAAAAACGCCATTTTGAGTAAATTTCAAAGGCAAATTTATGAGTTAAAAAATTAATTGATTTTAAAATTTTGGTTTGCGTTAATTAGAGTGAATATCGAAATTATAAATTCTTATAAAATTTTAATCAAAATTTAATTTTTTTGATCCGATATATAACGGTAAAATAGTAAATGAGATATTAAACTAAATATACCATGATTTTATTTTTATTTTTTTGCTCAAAATAAAGCTTAACTAATTAGCTTTTAAATACTGAAATATGGCACTAGCGTTTTATTTTGTTTTTAAACTACACTAATTTACACATAAGGCATTCTTAACAAATACTCAACGTAAGTAAAATATGAATGAATCTCGTTTCAAGAAAGTTTTTGATTTCGCTTCTTCGTAATTTGCAACCATGTTGAACAAAAACAAAGCAAAATTGGCGAAAGGGTTAAACGGTAGAACAAGGATAAAAACAATAAAAATGTAAGGTTCAATTTATAAATTTAATTTGAAATATAATTTTCACTAACGATTTGTGAATTTGAAAATGATTTAGTTACAAATTTATTTTTTGCCTTAGGTATAAAACAATGATAATCGTGAGTTCTCTTTATCGTAATTGCACTTTGATAACGACTTTTCAAGAGAAATTTGACTTCATCATACTCTGATTTCGTTGCATATTCAAAATGCATTGTTAATTTTCATGATCTACTCCATTCATATAGCTGATGTGGAGTTTGAATTGATCCCTTTGTTAAACTGTAGCGATAAGCACCTCTTTTAAATGTTCCACCAACACCATCACACGCCCCTTGGCGTGACTGTTAGCATGAAAATGCAACTCAGCTACGATGTTAAAATCTTCTTCATGATGGCTTAGATTAATTAAATTATTTTTATTTTTATATTGTGTTATAGCTTCGTCAGACATTTAGAAAATCTTTTTGAAGTTGTTTGTTATTACTTTGGTTATAAATTGAATCATTTTAGTTTTGAAGAGATGTACTGCGATGCTATCGTGTTCCATACAATTAGAAATAATAATGAAAGTAGCATGTTTCACTGAACTGCTCTAAGGATCCTTGCAATAAATAACGAACGGATGAATGGTCACTTGTGCATTATTCCAGTGATAACCTTGCACTGAATCTTTTACGATAAAAGCATAATTTTCCGCGAAATCACATTGTACAAGCAGATCTCCTTCTTGTAGAGATTCTTTTTTTTTTGTTTAAGATATTTTGATTGCTTTTTCGATATAAAATGATGAGGTATTAACTTGGTTAAATTATGAATAAATTTTTCTATAAACTTTGTCATTTGGTCTTCTAATGTAACCAAACTGTTTATACTTAATTTTTGACACATCACTGTTATTGAAGCATTTACGCAATAATTCTTCAAGTTCTTCCAAATTTTTAGAGCACACTTTACACTTTTTAATATAACATTCTTGTTTTTGTTCATCACCACACATAACGAATGAAATTAAATCTTTGTAATGTTTAAACGGGAATTAACTATTTTCTCGGGGGTGAACTGCACTATAGTGCGTTCGATCATCAGCTTCATGTTTTGGTGCATAAGACAAACACAAACATTATGTTGACTGCTAGAACCCAATTTTATATAGTGGTTTGGACGTAGTTGTGTGAACTTTGTAAATCCTATTTTAACTTCAGGGTGACGAGATTTATACTCGATGTAGGCCTCATTTAGAGAACATAGTAATACAGTTTTGGCAGTTGGCAGTTTTAAATGAATCTACTACAAAATATATTTTAATTTGCTGCAATAATCTAGTTAAGAAGTACAATTTGCACTTGTGAGCGAAAATGTCATTTTCACGTAAAATTGTGTAGCACTTTTGTCAAATTGGCATAATTGTCAACCGACAATTATGTGTCCGGAAATAGGCCCGGAATAGTGGCACTAGGGTGCGATTATGTAAGCTTTACGAGTTTCAAGTTTCTTGAAATTGCGACAAAACGCTTA